>JARQOD010000001.1:211095408-211413290 GCA_033576555.1 Oophaga sylvatica
CCCTGGAAACGGGTAGAAGCCGCTAGACGGGGACCTTGATTTGCCATGGGAACTGGTACCTGATTATTGATAGAAGAGTCAGGTGCAGACGAGGACCCTAAGGAATCCATGCGGGTAGACAAGCTGCGTAGATAAGTCGTGATCTTGTCCTGTTGAACTCCCAAACGGGCCACCTCCTGGCACAGATCCGTGGTCGGAGGTCTCTGGGATCCAGCGGGTTCCATGGCCGGAGCAATCTGTAACGAATGGAAGCGGAGGCAGAGGTGGTGAAGTTCACATTCGTTTTTATTTTTTAATGTGGAACCTCGAGACCGCGGTCCGGGAGGCTCCGAAGGGGGCGTAACTAGTGAGCCCCGGGTACCCGTAGTAAGGCCCCTCGAACAGGACCAGAATGGAATACCCGGAGGACACAGGTGCTACCTCCAGTTAGACCCCGGACACGTGGCAGCTGTCCCAGAGGGACCAAAAGGGTAACAAGTATTTACAGAGTCCGTGGAAAGTTCTTGACGGAGAAGGGTAAGGTCCTGGTCCAGAACGGATGGTAGAAGGCTGGCTTCAGTGACCTTGTCACGGTCCACGGGTATGGATGGCTGATGGCGGAACGGGATGACACTTGCACCAGTAATAGCCGAGATTGTCCAGATTAGCCAGATACGGGTTAGCAATGATCTGAGGAGACAAACAGTATCAGCGAAGCACAGAGACTGCAGACGCAGCGCAGACAGAACAGGCACAGAACCGGATGTAGCAATGATAGAACACGTTGCTCCGGCACTCCCCTAATGGTGGAGTGACCAGATATAGTACTGAGTGCGCAGCCATTGGATAATTAGCTATTTCAAAAGATGCACGCTACCCCTTTAAGAGAGGCGGTGGGCGCGGCCTCGCGTCCTAAGCCGACTGTCTGGAGGCCTGCCAGCAGCGTGCCAGGAAGTGGAGAAGGACTCAGGACGCCGGAGAGCAGATGGGACAGGAGACCCCAGCCCACGCACAGACCGCCTCAGAGGGACAGCCCGAGGAACAGGTGAGTGAGCAGAAGCAGAACGGAGTGCAGAGGCAGTGCTGGGACCGAGTGTAACATCTCCTTACCCGTTGGTGTTCCCTCTGTATTTGTAGAGTGAGTTTTGTATGCAAGGTGGTCTTTTATTTTACCCCTTGTACTGTCTCGTTCGTCTTATACTATGTGTAGGCATATACCTTCCCGTTCCCTGTGGTGGTGATCAGGGTCCTTCTCAGGACTAGATTACAGAGGGTCAGGGATTCACAGGAGATAGGGTTACGCTGGCGGCCTGGACCTCTGTACCATCAACAGTACCTCCAGGTAGAGGGATTAGTCAGGGCCCCAGCTTAGGGTCAGCATAGACCCCGGACCTCCTGTATACAGTGACAGCGTGACACCACTGTCCGCACTTTCAGCAGCAACTCTGACATATGTAAGTAGCTTTTCAGGAAGCTCTGCACCACCAGCTTCACTACATGCATCAGGCAAGGGATGTGCATAAACCCGCTAGGCCTAAAGCTGCTCACCACCAGCCTGGGCTTGCGATTCAACGGCCCCAACCACTCATCTGTCTGCTCTGTGATCACCGTCCACAGCTTCTGCATGTTGTGGGATTTGTCCACCGAGTTTAAGAATATCTTGCTGTCACTTCCCTCTGGCTGTGCAGAAGTTGGTGGTACATTTCTTACTGTGACCAGATGAGGAGGCATTGCAGGAAGCGGAGTAGCAGGATGAGGCAACCTGGACAGAGAAATGCCAAGCAATCCCCGATGGTGGTAGGACATGGGATAGAACGCCTTCCGTTTCTGTCCCAGCCGCCACTATCTATTACCCAATGAGCAGTTAGGGAGATGTACATTCCCTGGCTGTGCTAACTGGTCCATGATTCAGTGGTTATGTGGACCGTGCAGCTGATGGAGTTGTGTGTGAAAGGCAATGATCGCACGCATAGAAAAGTAGTGGTGGCTGGGAAGAACGTATTGCAAACATCAACCACCATTAATTTTTTTAAACTATCCATCTTCATCAGCCAGAATGGCAGCATTTTAAAGTTCAGTAATTTGTAAAGGATGTCATTCAGTATCATGGGACGGTGTGGAGATGCTCAGTGATACTGGAGGTGGTGGTGATGCTTTCAAATCCTCTCTTTTTGGATCTGGCAGGTTGACTTGCTGATATTGAGCAGGAGGAAAAGGATGAGAAGAAGAGGGAGCAGGAGGAGACTCAGATCTGTCATACTTTTTAAGGTGTGTACTCCTCTCCACCTCATGCTTGGAATTCAGATGCCTCATCATGCACGTGCTGCTCAGGTTCAGATGAGGTATGCTTCGCTTCAGGCACCCGTCAATTGTAGTCAGCGCATTCCCTGATGAAATGCCATGCTAGGGACCTCTTTTCAGCTGGCTTTTATTGTGCCAATTGCAGCGATGCGGTGGGCAGTAGTAACCGATGTACTTGCAAGGGGCTGCCTGCTGTGCATTTGCACCTTGCTCCCTCTTTTGCTGTGCTGCTGGGCAGGGTGGTCACCTCTTCTTCCTCCAAACTAGGCACGTCACTAGGATATCCTCCGCTTTGTGTGGGGTGTAGAACCTCATCATCCCCCACATCATCTTCCACCCACTCCTCATCCATGCCCTACCTGCGGGTTTGCACACAGCAGAGACACCCTTCAGTTGGCAACTGTGTTTCATCATCCTCTGACATGTGCTGCGGTGATCCACTGACCATGTGAACTACCCCTCCCATGTACTTATTCTCCAACATAACAAGTGGTTGGGCATCAGTGAACTCAGTCTCTTCCACTTCTGGGACAGGGCTAGGTGGATGGTCCATGGAACCCCAGCCAGCAGAGTCACCAAAAAGCAAATGAGACTGCTGCATGGCTTGGGGCTCAGACTGCTTGGCTGATTTTCAAGGCAGTGAGGTGGAAGCCGTATGTCCTTAGTCCTCAGGTTCAAACTCAGCACTTTCTGCCTTGGACCAGATGGAAGATAATTTGAAGGAACTTCAGCCATTCTCAGGTATTCAATCTAACACCTTTTCAAGATCTTGTGGCCTCACCATTCATGCAGTGGTACACAGCCCTATGAAACGACACATAACTTTCTGTCACCTGCATGCACCAGAGGAAGTTGTTGTATTGGGCATGTACAGTGGGGGAAATAAGTATTTGACCCCTTGCTGATTTTGTAAGTTTGCCTACTGACAAAGACATGAACAGTCTATAATTTTAAGGCTAGGTTAATTTTAACATTGGGAGATAGAATATCAGAAATAAAATCTGGAAAATCACACTGTATAAATTATATATATTTATTTGCATTTTGCAGCGAGAAATAAGTATTTGATCACTCTGGCAAACAAGACAATACTTGGTGGCAAAACCCTTGTTGGCAAGCAGAGCAGTCAGACTTTTTTGTAGTTGATGATGAGGTTGCGTACATGTCAGGAGGAATTTTGGTCCATTCCTCTTTGCAGATTATCTTTAAATCATTAAGATTTGAGGCTGTCGCTTGGCAAATCGGATTTTCAACTCCCTCTATAAGTTTTTTTATGGGATTAAGGTCTGGAGATTGGCTAGGCCACTCCATGACCTTAATGTGCTTCTTTTTGAGCTACTCCTTTGTTGCCTTGGCTGTATGTTTTGGGTTATTGTCTTGCTGGAAGACCCAGCCACGACCCATTTTTAATGACCTGGCAAAAGGAAGGAGTTTGTCACTCAAGATTTTACGGTATATGGCTCCATCTATTCTCACATTGATGCGGTGCCCTTAGCAGAGAAACTCCCCCAAAACATAATGTTTCCACCTCCATGCTTGACAATGGGGATTGTGTTCTTTGGGTCATAGGCAGCATTTCTCTTCCTCCAAACACGGCGAGTTGAGTTAATGCCAAAGACATCAATTTTTGTCTCATCTGACCACAGCACCTTCTCCCAATCACTCACAGAATCATCCAGGTGTTCATTGGCAAACTGCAGATGGGCCTGCACATGTGCCTTCTTATGCAGGAGGGACACTGAGGGCACTGCAGGATTTTAAACCTTTACGGCCTAATGTGTTACCAATGGTTTTCTTGGTGACTGTGGTCCCAGCTGCCTTGAGATCATTAACAAGTCCCCCCCGTGTATTTTTTAGACTGATGTTTCACCTTCCTCATGATCAAGGATAGCCCACGAGGTGAGATTTTGCATGGTGCCCCAGATCGATGTAAATTGACAGTGATTTTGTATTTCTTCCATTTTCTTACTATTGCACCAACAGTTGTCTCCTTCTCAACCAGCATTTTACTTATGGTTTTGTAGCCCATTCCAGCTTTGTGCAGGTCTATGATCTGGTCCCTGACATCCTTAGAAAGCTCTATGTTCTTGCCCACATTGTAGAGGTTTGAGTCTGACTGATCAGTTGAGTCTTTGGACATGAGTCTTTTATAAAGGTGACTATGTAAGACAGCTCTTTCATGCAGGTAACGAGTTGATTAGGAGTGTCTAACTGGTCTGTAGGATCCAGAACGCTTAATGATTGGGGGATCAAATACTTATTTCTCACTGCAAAATGCAAATAATTTTATTTAATTTATACAATGTGAATTTCTGGATTTTATTTTTGATATTCCATCTCTCAATGTTAAAATTAACCTACCTTTAAAAATTATAGACTGTTCATGTCTTTGTCAGTGGGCAAACTTACAAAATCAGCAAGAGATCAAATACTTAATTCCCTCACTGTAGCAGGCACAGAATGAACACATACTCTCACTGCAGCAGCTACAGCACCACCACCATCAGCAGCTACAGCAGAACCACCATGGCCATGGCCACGTGCATATCCACTATTTGATGCTCTTCTCATTTTTGGAAGTGTTTTTTCTGCAACCTACTCATACAGAGATGGCAGAAGAATATATTTATTTATTTGCCACACTACTCATATAGACACAGCGGTGCAGTAAAATTATTTGTTTGGCGTACAAATGGCAAAATGATGGCTTCTGAGATTTATTTATTTGTCACACTACTCGTATAGACACAGCAATACAGTAAAATAATTTGTTTGAAATACAAATGGCAAAGAGACAGCTGCTGATTTGGATTTGCCTTACTACTCGTATAGACACAGTGGTACAGTAAAATTATTTGTTTGGTCTACATATGGCAAAGAGATGGCTACCGAGATTTATTGATTTTCCACACTACTCATATAGACATGGCGGTACAGGAAAAATTATTTGTTTGGCCTACAAATGGGAGTAGTAAAAACAGAAAAATATAAAAATATATTGAAATATAATTACCGTATGTACTCGTGTATAAGCCGACCCGTGTATAAGCCGACCCCCCTAATTTTGCCACAAAAAACTGGGAAAACGTATTGACTCGTGCATAGGGTTGAGCATTCCGATACTGCAAATATCGGGTATCGGCCGATATTGGCTGTATCGGAATTCCGATTCATAGTACCGATATTTTCGTCTTATCGGATACCGGAATCGGATTTGTCACTGTCACTGTCAGTGTCCGTCGGTCGGGTCTGTCAGGAGTCAGCGGCACTTAACTGGCAGAAGATCTCCGGCGGTCACGGCCTGGACTGCTTCATGGCCGCCATCCTCTTCTCCCCGGTGGTCACATGCAGTTTCTCGCGATAACTGCAGTGACTGCTGGGTAATCCCGGCCGTAAAGCAGTCAGTCCGATGATGTCACCGCCGGGGAAGCAGGTAATCAGCTGTGCTGCGCCGGGATGACAGGCTCTGCCTGTCATTGCGATGTAGCAGAGCTGGATCGTCGTGGAACTGTCGTTACTATGGACTGCGTCGGACAGGTGGTATACTGTTGGTTTGTTTTTTTTCTTTTTTTACAGAAGATCGATGGCGTCGCAGGAATGAGAGAGTAATAAAATAAATGAAAACTGTGTTGTCTCTTTTATTTCATTAAAAGACTTTTTTCTTGCTGTGTTTTTTTTAAACATTTTAAAACTTTGGGATTAATAATGGATCGGTGTCTTATTGACGCCTCTCCATTATTAACCGGGCTTATTGTCACCGTGCAATCAACGGTGACATCAACCCCTTATTACCCGCTTGCCACTGCTACAGGGCAAGTGGGAAGAGCCGGGTAAAGTGCCACAATCGGCACATCTTTTGATGCGCCAAATGTGGGGCTGCTGTAGCCTGGTATTATCAGGCTGTTGAGGGCCAAAATCCATGGGCCTTGACAGTCTTTTAATACCAGGCCGCAGCAGTCTGCATTTTACTTGGCTGGTTAACAAAAATAGGGGGGATCCCCACGCCGTTTTTTTTTCGAGGGGATCCCCTATTTTTGTTAACCAGCCAAGCTAAGCAGACTGCTGTGGCCTGGTATTATCAGGCTTGCAAGGTCCATGGATATTGGATCCTTACCAGCCTGAAAAACCAGGCCTCAGCGGTCTGCTTCATCTGGCTGGTTAACAAAAATAGGGGGGACCCCACGCCAATTTTTTTCGAGGGATCCCCTATTTTTGTTAATCAGCCAAGATATGCAGACTGCTGTGGCCTGGTATTATCAGGCTTGCAAGGTCCATGGATATTGGCTCCTTAACAGCCTGAAAATCCAGGCCTCAGCGGTCTGCTTCATCTGGCTGGTTAACAAAAATAGGGGGGACCCCACGCCAATTTTTTTCGAGGGGATCCCCTATTTTTGTTAATCAGCCAAGATATGCAGACTGCTGTGGCCTGGTATTATCAGGCTGGCAAGGTCCATGGATCTTGGCTCCTTAACAGCCTGAAAATCCAGGCCTCAGCGGTCTGCTTCATCTGGCTGGTTAACAAAAATAGGGGGGACCCCACGCCAATTTTTTTCGAGGGGATCCCCTATTTTTGTTAACCAGTTCCCTCTGACGTCACTGATTGTGTCCCTGGCTGACCTGAAGTGAAAGTGGAAAGCAATCAATTAAGCTTTCCACTTCTTCTCCTGTCAGCCAGGAGAGGAACTCATTCATTTGGGGGTTTACTGTGAGGCTGCAGCATTAGCTGCGGTCCCTGCAGTAAACATTAACCCTTTCTGAAGGATTACACCGTGGGACCTGACTGTGCATGGGATAGGTAAGAATAATTTTGCTTTATTATTTTATTTTTATTACAGGAAATGGTTTTAGCAGGTAAATAAAATATGGTCAAAAACTGTGTGATTATTTCATTAAACTTCTTTTTTATTAAAGTGTGTGTGTTTGATTTTTCTTTCATACAATAGGATTAATAATTGATAGTTGTCTAATTGACAGCTCTCAATTATTAACCTGGCTTAAAGTGACCTTTCAATTGCAAGGTCATTTTAACCCCTTATTAACCCATTCGCCACCGCTACAGGGCAATGGGAATAGACGGGCAAAGTGCCAGAAAGGGCAAATCTAATTAGAGATTTGCCCTTTCTGGGGTGTCTGGGGGCAGATGTTAGTAGCCGGGGGGGGGCAAAAAAAATGGTCCCTCTCTGGGCTATTATTATCTGCCCCCACTCACTGGCTTTGTCTGTCTGGTTGCGAAAATAGGGCGGGAGCCCACGCATTTTTTTCAGCAATTTAACACCTCATATATATATATACATGTCATTGAATTTGTGACACATATATATATATATATTTATATTTATAGTTCATACACTTCTACATAGTATAATAGCCGCTAATTCAATTGCCGGCTTTTGTGAAAATGCAGAACCCGACATGAAATGACACTTGGTGTTCATAGTGTTAACCATGTCTTTTCATGTAGTTTGATATCTGATTTGCACAAACAATTACATGAGTGTAAGTGTGCAAAATTTCACACCTGTAGGGGTTAATTAAAGGTGTAAATTCGTAGCAAAAAAGTCCGTTTTTTTTACAACGAATTTACACCTTTAATTAACCCCTACAGGTGTGAAATTTTGCACACATAGACTGATGTAATTGTTTGTGCAAATCAGATAGCAAAGGACATGAAAAGACATGGTTAACCCTATGTACACCAAGTGTCATTTCATGTCGGGTGCTTCTGTCTTTTCACAGAAGCCGGCTTTACCCGGCAATTGAATCAGAGGATATTTTACTATGTAGAAGTGTATAAACTATACATATATGTATATATATATGTCACAATGACATATATATATATATATATATATGTATTCTATGTGTGTATATTTAGTGTTTACAAGGAAAGAAAGAGGTTTTTTTAGTTACGATATTTTGTTCCCATAGACTTACATTGGATTTCCGGTATCAGTATCGGGTATCGCCGATATTTTAATGGTATCGGCGATACCATTCCGATTCCGATACTTTTGGATATCGGAAAGTAACTCTACTCGTGTATAAGACGGGTGTATAAACTGCCCTCCTGCTCTGTGCTGCCCCCGTCCTGCTCCTTGCTCCCCATCCAGCTCTGTGCTCCCCCATTCTCCTCTGTACTCCCCCCTCCTGCTCCATCCTCCGCTGTGCTCCCCCATTCCTTCTCCGTCCTCCTGTGCCCCCCCGTCCTGCTCTGTGCTCCTCTGTGCCCTCCATCCTCCCCCGTCCTGCTCCGTGCTCATTGTCCTCCTCCATGCTTCCCCCGTCCTCCGTTTCACCCCCCGTCCTCCTCCATGCTTCCCCTGTCCTCCCCCCGTCCTGCTCCATGCTTCCCCCGTCCTCCTCCATGCTTCCCCCGTCCTCCGTTCTCCACCCCGTCCTCCTCTATGCTTCCCCCGTCCACCGTTCTATCCCCCGTCCAGCTCCGTGCTCCTTGTCCTCTCCTCCATCATACTCACCCCTCCCCGTGCCATCGCTGAGCGTCCCTGCAATCCTGCGTTCTCCCCGGCTTCCTGCAGCTCTCCAGAACTGAGCGGTGATGTAATACCGTTCATTAAGGTCATGAATATGGAGTCCACGCCCATGGGAGTGGCGTCGCGTCCATATTACATGACCTTAATGAGCGGGTATTACATCACCGCTCAGTGCTGGAGAGCTGCAGGAAGCCGGGAGAGCGCAGGATTGCAGGGACCCTCAGCGATGGCACGGGGAGGGGTGAGTATGATCCCAGCCACCGGCTCCTGCCACGGCATCCCCTCCCCCACTGGTTTGTGCCCTATGACTCGTGTATAAGCCGAGGGGGCATTTTCAGCACGAAAAAAGGTGCTGAAAATCTCGGTTTATACACGAGTATAAGAGCAGAATTTTATCTCAATGACAAGGGGTCCGAAAAACTGGTATGGTACGCGCCCCGACGCACGTTTCGGAATAGTTCCTTCGTCAGTTCCATGCCAGCCTTGTGAAGGTCTACAATTTTGTCCCTGGTGTCCTTAGACAGCTTTTTGGTCTTGGCCATGGTAGAGAGGTTGGAGTGTGATTGATTGCGTTTGTTGATATGTGTATTTTAAAAGCTAACGAGTTCAAACAAATGCAATCAATACAGTTTATGAGTGCAGAGTAGGAGGGCATCTAAAAGAAAAACCAACAGGTCTGTGAGAGCCAGAATTCTTGCTGGTTTGTAGGTGATCAAATACTTATTTCATGTAATAAGATACAATTTAATTATTTAAAACTCATACAATGGAATTTTATGGTGTTTATTTTTAGATTCTGTCTTTGACAGTTGAAGTGTATGTATGAAAAATGACACAACTCTCAATTCTTTTTCAGTGGAAAAACTTGCAAAATCAGCAGTGTATCCGATACTCATTTTCCTCCCTGTACATAAGTGTCATCGTGCCTGCAAACAATTTGAATATTACTCATTAATATCTTAAGTGGGCTGCTGTGGTCCCAATAGTCCATTTTAGATTTCCTTCTCAGGAGTGTGGGGACAAAATAACCTAGTGTCTTCTATTTAAGTTAATATCGTAATACCTTTACCAATAAACAATGCTTCTTGCCCTCTTAAAAATGCCTTGTTTCCCGTGATTCTGAAGCTTTTTTCCTCTGTGTGCTGTGTTGCTCCTTTGCAGAGATATATCTCTGTTTGTGGTCCAACTGAGCGTTTCTTCATGGTCTGCACTAGAGGTGTGTGCTTTTACTTATCTGTCTCAGACGCTGCCAATCACAGCCCGGCAGTTGATCCATCACTGTCAGACACTACCAAGCTGTGATTGACAGAGACTCAGATGGAGGGGAAAGAAGCGCATAACTCCAGAGAAGACTGTGGAAAAACACCCAGTTTCACTTCATGGAGAGATTTCACATATTGCACACTAAAAGCAACAAATCTGACAATCTTTGCAATACCGTGACGCACCGCAAAATGGAAAAGAGTGTTAGAATCATGAATTCTCAAGGATTATTACAAGGTATTTGACTGAATTTTTGCACTTGTGACTGTTACTCTTTTAAGTATTATGTACTCTGCAAACTGGAATCTATAGCCCAATAGGTAGAGTGTGGGCTCTTTGGAACAGAGCATTATCTAGCAAAACTGGGTGCTCCCTTTATGTTTTAGTGGTACTTTTTGTGTTCTCTATTATGCTTGCATACTTTTTTTAAATGATAATTTTTTAAAGAAATGTGAATATTTAATGTATACATATGTATACAATTTTACTATATATGGTTTCCATAGCAGCACAGAAATATCTGTAACCAAAATGAAGTTAGTGTGTAGGTAAATGCTAAAGGATGTTTGTCATCAGGCTTATTGCTCCACATTCACCTCATAACAAATTTTATAGCTTTTGCATGTATATTATAAAGGCTTTTCTCCTTTTGTTCAACTTCCTGTAGCCTTTTTCCTGCATGTTATAACATGAAAGGATCTGTTCATAAGCCAAACAAGCCGAGCGGTTTCATTCATTTCCAGCATGTCTAAACACAAAAGTTGCCCTGGTAACGCTAGCTATCAAAAAACTATCAGAAAAAAAACCTTCATCTTGGTTTTTGAAAACTTCACCCTCAATTTGTTCACAGATGTCTTCCTATAATGCTATATTATGCTTCTGCTTGTTAATATAATGCTTTGCTATAAACTTTTGTGATGAAAACATTCTTTGGATACTAGAAAGACCTCATTTGGATGGATTAGGACTTCTGTATAAACACCTTTAACTGCAGTCGGGAGGTCTTGTTGGGACTTGACCCAAAAGTTTCTTGTGCAATGGGTTGAACAAAACTATTAAGTCAAATCTCAGATATTGCTCTAAAATTACTTCTCTACCATTTTATAAAATAGATGCCTACTGTGACAAATTTGATGAGATTTCTAACATTTCACTCTCATGGTGCATTTTTTGTGTTTCATTTACCTGTGGTGCTTTTAAGAAAAAAAGATTTGAAACACTGTTTTTAGTGTTTTACTGCACATGAGATCAAAAAGGGTTAGTACCCAAAAATGCAACAAAACAGTATAACAAACTATCAAAATCAGAGGAGTATCACCCACAGGGGCAGACCACGCAACCAGCATGGGGTTTATGAGTTTGATTAGACTTAGAACTTTTGCTATAAGGTCCTGTGATTTCTATGTATGCTCCTGTTTAAAATGCACCAAAAATGCATGCAATATCCAATTCAGTGTTCTGGCCATAGTCTGGTTTTCATGCCGACAAAATTAATGAAAAAATCTATGTGTGAACAAAATCTTTTGGTGATTCTTATTTTGTGTCATTGTGCTAGCATTTTCCTAGGTATTTTAAAGGGAATCTGTCAGTAGGATCAGCCCTTCTAAGCCATGCAGGTAATAGGAAGTTGAATAAAATAATATTTTGATATCTGTGAACTGATGTCTCATTCCAGAGAAATCCATGTTTTCCTATATGTAAATGAGCTGTTCTACGTTATAGAAGGATACTGATCTGCTTGAGAATCTGCATCCAGAGGTTATTTTAATAAAAGGGGGAGTCCAGTATGAGACATGTAACCAACTCAGAACAGTAGAACTGCTCTTTGTCTCCTTGCAAACACATTTGCTTCAGTATTACAATATTCACTGCCAGTGAACTAGAAACTGAGAGGAACCTGCAGATGTGTCAGTAATAATCACACACAGCTCGTCAGTGAGATCAGGAGAACAGAGAACGGCCATTACACATCACACCGGTAACTAACGCTTTTATTTAAAATAAGCTCTGGAGGCAGATTCTCATGCAAATCAGTGTTTGTACCATAGTCCTGAACAGCTCATTTACATATCAGGAAACATAAATTTCTCTGGAATAAGACACATATATATAATGGTATCATTGAATTCAGCTTCCTGTGACCTGCATGCCCATATAGAATACTTAGGAGGCTTAAACCTACTGATAGATTGCCTTTAAATTCTATTGAGAAATTCACAAGAATAAACACCAGAATAATCAACACATTTAGAGAATGCTCCATTTTATCAAATTTGACATCAAATCTAAAAATGCTAAAATGACAAGACAAACCTGTTCAAAGGGTATGTGGGAATTTTTATATATCACCATACAGTTTAATATCTAGTCATGGATACAAGAAAAAGCTGTGGAAAAGCAACACATGAAAAGGTTCTAAACACTGTGTGTAAAATCACCTTAACCCCTTTCTGCCATCGGACATACTATCCCGTCCATGGTACCTGGGCCCGTATGACCATGGACGGGATAGTATGTCACATGGGATCGGACGCGCTCCAGGGGGGAGCGCATCCGATCGCGGCCGGGTGTCAGCTGATTATCACAGCTGACACCCGGTACTTTGTGCCAGTAGCGGTCACGGACTGCTCATTAACCCCTGGCACACTGTGATCAAACATGATCCCAGTGTACCGGGGGCACAGGGAAGCATCGCGCTGGGAGGGGGCTCCCTGCGTGCTTCATTGAGACCCTCAGAACAGCGCAATGTGATTGCGCTGTTCCGAGGGCCTCTTGCTTGCAGGACCCCGGATCCAAGATGGCCACGGGGTCCTTCCAGGTCCTGCAGGGAGGTGGCTTTCTTCAGTGCCTGCTGATAGCAGGCGCTGAGAAAGCCTGTTGCAGTGCCAGTCAGATCGCTGGTCTGACAGAGTGCTGTGCAGTGTCAGACCAGCGATCTGACATTATACAGTGATGTCCCACCCTGGGACAAAGTAAAAATGTAAAAAAAATAAAATAAACATCTGTAAAAATAATTTAAAAAAAAATCCCCAAATAAAGAAAAAAAATATTCCCAATTAAATTCATTTCTTTATGTAAATAAAAAAACACAATAAAAGTACACATATTTGGTATCGCCCGTTACGACCCACCCTATAAAACTGTCCCACTAGTTAACCCCTTTATTGAACTCCTTAAAAAAAAAACAAAGCAAAAAACAATGCTTTATCATCATACCGCAAAACAAAAAGTGGAATAACACGCGATCAAAAAGACGGATATAAATAAACATGGTACCGCTGAAAACGTCATCTTGTCCCGCTAAAAATAAGCCGCAATACAGCACCATCAGCGAAAAAATATAAAAGTAATAGCTCGCAGAATAAAGCGATGCAAAAATAATTATTTTTTATATAAAATTGTTTTTATTGTATAAAAGCGCCAAAACATAAAAAAATGATATAAAAGAGGTATCGCCATAATCGTACTAACCCGAAGAATAAAACCGCTTAATCAATTTTATCACACGCGGAACGGTATAAATGCCCACCCAAAAGAAATTCATGAATTGCTGATTTTTGTTCATACTAACCTCCCAAAAATCGTAATAAAAAACGATCAAAAAATGTCACGTGCCCAGAAATGGTACCAATAAAAACGTCAACTGATCCCACAAAAAATAAGACCTCACATTACTCTGTGGGCCAAAATATGCAAAAATTATAGCTCTCAAAATGTGGTGATGCAAAAACTATTTTTTGCAATAAAAAGCGTCTTTTAGCTTGTGACAGCTGCCAAACTAAAAAACCCGCTATAAATAGTAAATCAAACCCCCTTTATCACCCCCCTTAGTTAGGGAAAAATAATAACATTAAAAAAATGTTTTTATTTCCATTTTCCATTAGGGTTAGGGTTGGGGCTAAAGTTAGGGTTAGGGTTAGTGTTGGGATTAGGGTTAGGTTTGTGGTTAGGGTAATGGGTGTGTTGGGGTTAGGGTTGGAGTTAGAATTGGGGGGTTTCCACTGTTTAGGCACATCAGGGGCTCTCCAAATGTGACATGGTGTCTGATCTCAATTCCAGCCAAATTTGCGTTGAAAAAGTGAAACGGTGCTCCTTCCCTTCTGAGCTCTGCCATGCGCCCAAACAGTAGTTTACCCCCACATATGGGGTATCAGTGTACTCAGGACAAATTGCACAATAACTCTTGTGGTCCAAATTATTCTGTTACCCTTGGGAAAATAAAAAATTTGTTGGCGAAAATATCATTTTTGTGGAAAAAAATAAAGATTTTTTCTTTTTACGGCTGTACGTTATAAACTTCAGTGAAGCACTTGGGGTTTAAAGTGCTCACCACACATTTAGATAAGTTCCTTGGGGTCTATTTTCCAAAATGGGGTCATTTGTGGGGGTTTTCACTGTTTAGGCACATCGGGGCTCTCCAAACGCGACATGACGCCCGCAGACTATTCCATCAAAGTCTGCAATCCAAAATGTCACGACTTCCCTTCCGAGCCCCGACGTGTGCCCATACAGTAGTTTTATCTCACATATGGGGTATCAGCGTACAAATTGGAAGCACCTTTTGGGGTCCAATTTCCTTGGGAAAAATCAAATATTGGGGACTAAAAAATCATTTTTGTGCAAAATTTTTTTTTTTTTTTACACCCAGACATTATAAACTTTGTGAAACACTAGGGGGTTCAAAGTGCTCACAACAGATCTAGATAAGTTCCATAGATAAGCCCCGTTCCAACCTGCAAGAGAAGAAAAATAACTTTTATTATACTCAAGCAGGGTGCAGTCAGGTCTGATGAATGTCACAGGTCCTGGTCTGGCGCCTCCCATGTTCTTGCGATGCCACCCTCCTGCTTCCTTCATGGCTCTCTGGCATCGCGCTCCTGCGCAGGTTTACTTATCTGCCCTGCTGAGGAAAGAGCAAGGTACTGCAGTGTGCAGGTGCTGGGCCTCTCTAACCTTTCCTGGTGCCTGCGCACTGCAGTACTTGGCTCTGCCCTCAACAGGGCAGATAAGTTCACCTGCACAGGAGCGCAATGCCAGGGAGCCATGAAGCAAGCAGGAGGGTGGCATCGCAAGAAGATAGGAGGCGATGGACCAGGACCTGCGACACCCATAGGACCGGATCGCCCCCTGGGTGAGCATAATAAAAGTTACTTTTCTGCTCTTGCAGGTGAGATCGGGGGTTTATGTACAGCATTATAGAATACTGTAGATAAGCCCTGAAAAAGGTGGCGGTAACTCATATTGGAAAAACCTGATGACTGGTGTTATGTTTCGGTAGCTGAGGAGTACAGGTAAAAAAGGCAATACACCAGAGCAGTTGGAAACTATGAGATTGCAGTACCCTGACTAACCACCACAACTAGAGGCAGCCATGGAGCGTTTCTACGTTGGTCCTAGACGCCTCGTCACAGCCTGAGAAAATAACTACACCTAAAGATAGAAAGAGGAAAGCTATCTGCCCCGGAGCAGATCCCCAAAGAACATAGAAAGCCCCCAAACATGTAATGGCGGTTAGACAAGAAGAAATACTGACACAGACAGAAAATAGTATGAGCAAACGCTGGGGCCCAAACTTACTAAATAGAAAAGGATAGGAAGGGCACTTACTGCAATCCCAAAAAACCCTGAAAAGCACCAACTCTACTAATTTCAAAAACACCTGAGATCACACGACCTCTACCACCTAAATTAGTTCTCTGGTGTAACAAAATCAAAACAGCAGCCACTGAAAAAACTGGAAAAAGAAAATGTACAAACATCAGTGGCTGAACTGAACTGAGAGGGCAAAAGCCCCCAGAGGGGACCCTGAAGGCCCCCACAGAAGTGCAGGACAAAATGCAAAAATCAAGCACAAAAACAAAAAGAAGAAAATGTCTTATCTGTAAGCAGGAGATTCAGACACGACACAGCAGGCTACCAAGGAAACAGGAATCAAGGATTGAGACCAGAACAATTGATCACCGGCAACCCTGATGGGAAGGCGACTCCCTTATATAAGACCAGTCAGTAACACCTGATTCCCAATCCTCACAATCTTCACTGGACAGTCCAGTACCGTTTGTAACCACCAGAGGGAGCTTCTGCTCAGAACTCATTTCCAGCCTATTCACAACAGACTGGTTCGCTTTAAATGTTTTGCATTTACTTCCAGGAGATAATCTTTAAAGAAGACCTTTAACTAAATTTTTCATGTTGCGCTGGACACATGCTGTAATAGTGGCTGAAGAAGGAATAAAAGTTTTTTTTTTAATTCTGCCTCTCTGTTAGCATCTAATGAGTTAACTTTTGTTAAGTTCAAGTGGGTGTTACCAGATAGCAGCTTAGGATTGGTCAGCATCATAGAGTGTCTAACAGCCACTTGGATTAAAGTTAACTCATTAGGTGACAGATACTTTAATTCCTAATATCTCTTCAATGTTGAGGTGACAAAGAAATTAAAAAAAATTATTCCACTCTGCAACCACAATTACATTGTCTGCCAGCTGTACATTAAAAATTTGGTGAAAGGTCCTCTTTAACTTATTTCCACTTAGAGCGTATGGCCTTTCGCTTTTACCATATAATGCGTATATGTGGCCTTTTAGGCCCAGGGGCTTACTTTTTTGCTATTATTTGCAAAATTACATTAGTTAGAATTTTGAAACTCTAGGTATTCCTTAAGTATGTCATTGTTGGTAATATCCAGTTGTTCATATAATTTTTTGATAGGCATTTTGGTGTAAGAATGCTTTTTTGGGGGGAAAATCACATCTGTACGAAATGGGGGCCTTTTATGCCCCTGCTATTTTTATCATGTACTCAGCAGTGTTTGTTTCTCAAGTTACTTATTTCTAGTCAGGGTTGCTGGTGGAGGGGCCGGGGGGGTGGATCATGCCATGTGAAGATGTCATATGATTTTGGGATGGAGTGATAAGACCATGACATAATCTCTGGCTCTTCTGAACACAGTAATGAGCTATGTAGAGAGTACTGAGGTCAGTATACACTGTGAGTTAATTGCTGAAGGACCTGTAATGATATGATGTTGGGAGGAAGTCTGACTCATTTTCAGTTTCTTTGTTTCTATAAGAAGCTTTCAAAGGGTAGAGCTTGTGAACCACAAAAATCCAGAGAATTGTACACCACCTAAAAGAAAGCATAAAAGGTAATAGATGCTGAGGATGAGAGGTGGAAGGGGGCACTTTACCTTACAGTGTGTCACACACAAGCAAATAGTGGACAACCCTGATTGTGTTCAGTGTCTGTTAAGAACATTCTTCAGAAAAGATAACATGTGAAAATTGTTTGGAAGACCAATAAAATTGAAAAGAAAAAAGTTAGAAAAGAAATGTAGCTGCAGCTAGTTTACTCTAGATTTATATACCTTTGTGTGTTTTTCATATCTTTGCATGAAATTTGGAAAAAAAATGTTTTTTGGTGTTTTCTGCAAAAAAATATAATTAAAATGTGCATTATTCATATCTTATTTTGCAATTTTGAAATAAACTTGTAAAAGTTATTTATGTCAGTTTCTCCATATGATTTGTAATCAAATCATAGATTTGTGACATCACCTATGCTAGGGTTAAACCTATGCCATTTTAATTGTACATTTTATGTAATGGGTGTGAAGCAGTTTTTTCAAACTGTCAAATCTCATGATTTGCAAATGTATCATTGTCCCTGAAAAACTTTCCACAAATTATACACTTCAAGAGCTAAATGACACTTTTTATCTTTTTAGCTCAGATGTGCACACAAACAACTGTTTATGAGCACATATGAGACATTTCCCTAATCTGATTAAATAATGTAACACTAATGTTCCCTTTGTTCTCAGGATTGGTGAAGGGTCCCACATGTAGAGCCCCTAAAAATTATGAGAGATGGAATTTCCTATAATTTTCCATTGTATGCTTTCTAACCTGGTGGAATCTTTCGGGTTTAATATTTCCTGAATTTATGGAATTGCTGTTTTTCCAACTCACTTAAAAAACAAATAAGTACAACTCATCTTGCAAAAACTCAGACCTCATGCAATGAATTTGATTAAAAATTTAGGCTGGCATGAGTCTTGAAACTTAGAAAAACAAAATAATGCCCCATGCAAACTTATATGCCCCCTTCATAATTTGCTCAACAGGTAGACCCATTAGAGGTTGCAGAGATCATGATCTACTGTATAGGTCTTCTGTTGTATGTGGTGATTGTGTTGTGTTACAAATTTGCTACATTGACATGAACAGATGAGCTTTTATTTTAAAAAAAAGTCATTCATCTTGTCGCTCAGTGATCAATCTCTGTACTGCCCAGGATGGAATCATTTAGCTGTCTCTCTGAAGTTAACTTTGAACATGTAATATTTAGCTTGTGAAGCAATAGCGAGGAAGTGAGCACAATAAGGGCTTATTCAGTGACAACCATAAATTGATTATTTCCTTTCTTATGTAAACTTACAAGGCAGCAGTATGGGCTCACTTCCGAAGATCACTATGGTAGAGTCTTATCTGGAGGAAACTGATTTTAGAAGCTTGGTCTACTACTGATAAGGCATATATATATATATATATATATATATATATATATATATATATATCTACTGGACTTTGTATGCATGTTCGCATTTTGGTAACACACAAAAAAAGACAGATTGTGAATTGTTCATATACCATTTTATGACAATCAGTTAAAAGAGTCAGATGATTACTATACAGTTTGAAGATTATAAAATACAAAGGTTTTGCTCACCTGGTAGTCTTCCAAAATATTTGCTGATTCAAAGTCAGCATCATGTTATACAGAAGTTAAAATAAGTATTGAACACATCACCAACTTTCTAAATAAATATATTTCTAAATGTGCTATTGACATAAAATTGTTACCAGATGTCGGTGACAACCCATCCAATCCATATAGGCAAATAAATCAATCCATACACGTCCATAAATTAAGTTTTGTGTAATAATGAGAAATTACACACACTTACTGAAATTTAATTAATTCGTCATACAAAAGACTTTGTTGTTGATGACAGCTTCAAGATGCCTACTGAATGTAGAAACAAGTCGCATGCATTCCTTAGGTATATTTTTGGCTCATGCTTCCACAGAAACACTTTTCAAATTTGAAGTTTCCATGGGCTTCTTCATAAATGTTGTACTGGATTTGAGTCAGTTGATTGACTGGGACATTCTAGCAGCTTTATTTCATTTCACTCTAACCAATTGAGTTTCCTTGGCTGTGTGTTTGAGATCATTGTCTAGTTGAAATGTCCACTCTCATTTCATCTGCATGGCAGCAGATTTTTATCAAGAATGTCTTGTTACATTTGTCCATTCGTTCCTTTTTTCAATTATACGAAGTTTGACAGTGCCGTATGCTGAAAAATAGTCTGATGCCATTATGTTGCCACCTCCACACTTCATTGTTGGTATGGTGTTCTTGGGATGATATGCTGTGATTTTTTGCCTCCATACATGGTGGGTATTATGGCATCCAAAGAGTTCAATTTTGTTCTCATCTGACCAGACTATATTCTCACAGTATTTGACAGGCTTGCCTAAATGTTGTTGAGCAAACTTTAAATGCTTGTTAACATGCTTTTTGTTCAGCAATGAAGTCTTGTTTTTATGAGTGTGCATACAGGCCATGGAGGTTGAGTGCATTACTTTATAGTTTTCCTTGAAACAATTATGCCTGCTGATTTCAGGTTTTTCTGTAGATCTCCACTGGTGGTCACTGAATTTTGGACAACTCTTCTGAAAATTCTTTTCACTCCTCCACTTGTGTGGCCTAGTCATGGCCATTTCATGGTGAAAATAAGTTCTTTCCACTTCTGGATTATGACCCTAACTGTGCTTACTGGAACCTTCATGGAATGCAGGACATTGCCACCTGATGAAGACGGAGCCGTTCTGTCAAAACTTGTTGTAGATTTAAAGAAACAAAGAAAATTTCTAATCTCCTCTTCTGTGTCCTTTGCGCTCCCTTGTGACCAGAGTTTCCTGCATTTTTTTCCTCTCTCTCGAGTCACCCAGCAGGAGCTGCATCAGACCCCCATTATTTTATGTCCGTGTTGACCACCGGCCTGGCGCTCCATCAGCTTGTCTTCTTTGAATTTATTTACTGGAACCTTCAGGCATTTAAAACTTATTCTGTATATTCTGTAACCAATGCCATCAGTATGTTTTGCAACAATAAGGTTGCAAAGTGCTTGAGACAGCTCACTGGTTTCACCCATCAAGGTTTATATAAGACCCTTGATGCTATGCTCGGCACAATGTGACCCGGACACAGGCATAGTAGAGAGAAATGCTGAAGAGAGAGGGACAGAATTAGCCAGGGATTCAACCACATTTATATTTCTGTTAAGCCCTTCTTAGGGTTAATGATAATCAATAGTAATACTGTTGTTAGAAGCACTTAGGGTGAGATCGTGCTGAAGGGATAATGTAGGACTGGATAGGATGAATTGTACATCCTTTGTGCAGCAGCCTGTAGCTGATCTCAAAAAACCCTTCTCAGGGTTAATAATATTCTTTTTGCTCTTAATCCTCCAAATTGTTCTGAGCAGGGAAATATTATGCATAACTTTTACTGTGGCAGTTGTGCATCAAAACCATACAGCCAGACTTGTTTGGATCTGAATAGCATTGCTATATTAATAGTGCAATCTTATATGTCCATCGGAGGTGTGGAAATTTGCCTGGCATTGTAATTAGTGATGAGCGAATTTGTTCGGAAAACAGTCGCCAAACATAAATTCGGCATGAATATGGCACATTCAGATTCGTGATCGGAAGAAACCCGAGCAAAATTTTAAAAGAAAGGTAAAAATCAGTAACATTCGGTAAAAGTGCGGGAAAATATTTGCGTTGCCACAAAAATATTTTCAGCACTTTAGCAACGATAATGGTGGTGTATCATGAGCATTTGTCACGTGTTTGATGAGGGGAGGGGGTTTGCAGAGCTCAGAGGCACGGTGTTATTGTAAGCAGTAATTTTTTTTTCCTAACTTTATGTGTGCACGTTGTGGCTAGCCAAAGAGGGTGCAGGAAACACCCACAATGTCCTGACACAACAGCTTGTGCCATTGGCTGCTGAAATCACATGTCCCTCTCCATATAAATAGCGGACATCTTGTTTTAGCACCATTTTGACACTGTGGAGAGAAGCTGCTCCTGACACTGGCACTAGAGTTGAGTGAAACAGGTCGGTCAGATTCAAAAGTCTCCGACTTTCGCCAAAGTCGGATTTTGTTGGCCGAAACACGACCATAGCGTCAGGTCGGCCATGCAGTCGTTGAAATGAGCGCCAAAGTTGAGTTTCCCAGAATGCTTTCAGGCGCCTTTTTTCAGCTAATGAGCAAGGACGTACACTGTGGGCAACGAGATGACATGGGCAGCGTCCACCACCATCTTAGAGAAGGGCATTGCAGTGATTGGCTTTGCTTTGGGGGGCGTCACAGTGTCTATAAAAGCCCTGTCTGCCGACCGCCATTTTACTTCTGCAGTGTGCAGTGACAGGGGAGGATTTTCTTGTGTGCAGCAGCGCTGGTTATTAGGCTGCCAGCTAGCTGCATTGCTGTGTGTACACTGCTGTGCAGACTGCTTTTTTCTGCACAGTTACTGAGCGTTCATTTTTTCCCACACCGTATAGAAATATATACGGAGATTTACAATTTACCCTACACTGTATACAGCTTTTTGCTTCTGATACAGTACCCTTTTTCTGCTTTTTGTATTCTGGTCAAATCCATACTGAGTGAGCGTCTGTGTGTGACTCCGGAAATATATACAGAGATTTAAAATTACCCCAACACTGTATACAGCTGAACGCTACTGATACAGTCCCATATATCTGCTGGTATTTTGGTACATTTTCCCAAACATGCGGAAGTATGATGGAAGAGGACGTGGGCGGGGGGGGGCAGCTGTTATTCCCCATTGACTTGCATTGGGGTCGGGTTTCGTTTTTTGGTTGACCTCCGACTTTTGCCGCGAGCTAGTCGGCCGATCTCGTTTGACTCAACTTTTGCGAAAGTCGTGTGGTCCGAAACCCGACTCGACCCAAAAAGAGGCAAAGTCACTCATCTCTAACTGGCACTGTTAACAGCAAGATTTTAGCTAGTTAGTTAGGTGGTTGTATATCAGTCAGATAGTGTAGCTAGATAGTGTACAGTGTGGCTGTTAAATTTACCTTCCAGCACTTTTTTTTCTTTTTTTGACATTAATGAGGTCCACAAAGAAAGCCAGCAGAGCATGAGTGTGCATGAGTTGGTGACTCTAGGTTAAGCACCTGTTCACACTAGGTCTATGTTTGGATGTGACGGTCAGTGTTTTGCTATGTATTCATTTACTTTCTGACTGAGCACTCCACCTGTTAGTCATAGGCATTTAATTATAGCAGGTTCATTACCCCTCCACAGAGATGTGGATTTCAGTCTAGAGAGAGGATTCATATGTTCCCATACAGATAAAGAATTTTCTAAGCGAGGATTGGCATTAGTTAGGACCTGGAAAACAAGAGGCGCCTTAACGTGGCTTCCAGGTACACATAAATTGGCAATTTTATGCGCTAAGCCTTCTCAATTTTTCATATTTCTAATGCAGTGATGCAATTCATTTTTCATATCTCATGTTTGCAAGCTATAGCACTACAGTGTGCTTACTTTTTTTCTTTGAGTAACTTATGTTACTGGACATGCTATACCACTACCTTTCTTTGGTAGACACACAGTGGTACGCCTTGCCGATGATGCCCAGAAAGCGCATGTACTAGAGAGCATGGCAAGTGCAGCTTCAAGTGGCCTCTACTCCTCTTCCTCCATCTCAACATCACATCCAGTACAGTCCACAGAGGTGGCACCAAAATTTCCTTGCTTCCCTCTCACGTCCCAACTATTCAACCGTTCAACTGACTGTACGGAACCACAGATGGGTGAGCCTGAAGAGCTGTTCACACATTCTATGCTATGTTCATCAGAATTGTACTCAAAAGCTTGCAGAGTCAAGAGGAGGAAATCTGCACTGATGCCCAAAATTTTTTAGCTTGTATCCGGGGCAGGACGAAGTATGGTCTGAACAGCATCCTGACCCTCGTCATCAGACGTTAAGCCCTGGGGGTAGGTGATCCTAATGAGACTCAGATATCTGAGGCTCATGTGGACTGTACTGTGCTGTCAGGAAAGAAGAGGAGGAGGGTGACTCCAATGGCAAGGAATGTGATAACACAGAGGATGATGATGAGGTGTTAGATCCCAGTTGGAGTGAACATAGAGGCACACAGCTGAGTAGGTCATCTGAGGAAGATGAGGAGGTTATATTGCGCCGTACGTCACAGACACGTAGTGATGCAGCCACGATGAGCGATGCATCCTCAGCCACAACTATGCCTCTGACCAGCAGCATCTGCGGGTCTGCAGCTCGCAGGGGTGGCAAGGGTTGCCTAGCCTGGGCCTTTTTTGACACTGCAAAGGATGAGCCAACTCACGTAATCTGCCAACTTTGCAAAAAAAAACTGAGTCGAGGTGGAAAGTGCAATAATTTGACTACTACATGTATGAACCATCACATGCACAATCTACATGTGAGCTGAGTGTGACGGGTGCGCAAGTGCGAACAGTGGTAAGTGTGACTTGAGATTCAGTGACTTTGGATTCAGGGAGTTGACAAGGGAGGAATTACTGAATTGCTGTTATATTTTATTAATACTTTTTATTTATTTTTACTTACCTTTGCTGTCTGGTGAAATCCCCATTAGAAATGTGCTCCACTGTTGCCAATGCCATCCAGTGTACATCTGGCCACATGTATGCAGTCCTTGAACAGCCGGTCGAGGGTGCATACTGCTGTGCGAGATGTGAGCATGTTGTGCATTTGGAAGCCCAAATATTGGATCTAAATGTGCAGCTGGCAACACTGAGATCCATAGACAATATGGAAAGGAGCCTTCTGCTCACTGAGCAGATGCTCATTGGGATAGATGAGGGGGGATGCTAGAATGGAGCTGCAGGACACTGAAGTAGGAAGCTGGGTGACAGTTAGAAGGCAGGGTAGAGGGAAGAGCGCCAGGGAGGCTAGTCCTGATCAGGCACACCCCAATAAGTTTGCAAAGTTGGCAGATGAGGGGGTGTCAGTACAGAGGTAGCACTGCTGCAGACAGGCACAACCTCTGAAAGCTGGAGAAGTGTCTGCTCCAGTAAGGGGGGTATTAGGAGAGCAGTGCAGGCCAGACAGGTGCTGGTAGTGGGGGACTCAATTATTAGGGGAACAGATAGGGCAATCTGTCACAAAGACAGGGATCGTCGAACAGTGTGCTGCCTACCTGGCGCTCGAGTCCGACACATCACTGATCGGGTTGACAGATTACTGGGAGGGGCTGGTGAGAACCCAGCGGTCATGGTGCACATTGGCACACATGACAAAGTTAGAGGTAGGAGGAAGGTCCTTAAAGACGATTTCAGGGAATTAGGCTGCAAGCTTAAAGCAGGGACCTCCAACGTGGTATTTTCTGAAATACTGCCTGTATCACGTGCCACACCAGAGAGGCAACGGGATATTAGGGAGGTTAATAAGTGGCTCAAGAATTGGTGTAGGAAGGAGGGGTTTGGGTTCCTGGAGAACTGGGCCGACTTCTCAGTTGGCTACAGATTCTATGCTAGGGACGGGCTGCACCTCAATGGGGAGGGTGCAGCTATGCTGGGGAGAAAATGGCTAGAAGGTTGGAGGAGTCTTTAAACTAGGGACTAAGGGGGAGGGTATTCATTTTATAGGAGGGGAAGGCAGTGCAGATAGAGACCTGGGCACAAATAATGAAATTGGGGGTGGGGTGGCATGGGGGTGGGATTAGAACAGTTAATTTAAGAAAGAATAGAGGTACAGAGAGATACATAAAGTGCATGTATACTAATGCCAGAAGCCTCACCAACAAAATGGCGGAATTAAAATTAATTTTGTTGGAACATAATTATGACATGGTGGGGATATTTGAGACTTGGCTGGATGAGAGCCACGACTGGGTGATTAATTACAGGGCTATAGTCTGTTTAGAAATGACCATAAAAATAAGCGAGGTGGGTGTGTGTTTATATGTAAAATCGTCCTTAAAACCCACCCTGCGTGTTATCTGTGAATCTAATGAAGATGTAGAGTCTCTGTGGGTGGAGATTAGGGAGGGGGAAAAAAATAAATTACTGATAGGGTTTGTTATAAGTCTCCTAAAATAATGAAGCAACAGATAATATCCTCGTAAAGCAATAGATGAAGCAGCGACTCAGGAGAAGTCATTATTATGGGGACTTCAACTACCCTGAAATACATTGGGACAGAAACCTGCAGTTCCAGCAAAGGTAATAGGTTTTTGACAACTATGAGAGACAATTACCTTTCACAACTAGTTCAGGACCAACAAGAGGGGGGCACTGCTAGACCTAATATTAACCAACAGGCCAGACCGCATATCAAATATAAGGGTTGGGGGTCACTTGTGTAATAGTGATCACAAATAATAAGCTTTCATGTATCCTTTAATAAGATGTGTAGTCGAGGGGTTACAAGGACACTAAACTTCAGGTTCAGGAAGCAAATTTCCAACGGATGCGAGATGATCTTAGGGCAATAAACTGGGACGATATCCTGAGACATAAAAATACACAAAGAAAATGGGAGACGTTTATTAGCATCCTGAATAGGACCTGTGCAGAGTATATACCCTATGGAATAAACATGCTAGAATTAGGAGGAAACCACTATGGCTAAATAGAGCTGTAAGGGGCGCAATAAGTGACAAAAAGAAAGCGTTTAGGGAATAAAGCAAGTAGGTAGTGATAAGGCATTAAATAAATACAGAAGATTGAATAAATTCTGTAAAAAGCAATCAAGACAGCAAGATTGAGGTAGAGAGACTCATTGCCAGAGAAGTAAAATAATCCAAAATATTCTTTAACTACATAAATAGCAAGAAACTAAAAAATGATAGTGTTGGTCCCCTTAAAATAGTCTGGGTGAAATGGTGGATAATATGAGGAAAAAGCCAATATGCTAAATGACTTTTTTCAACTGTATTTACACAAGAAAATCCCATGACAGATAACTGATCATGATAAAAAATCTCCATTAAATGTCACCTGCTTACCAGCAGGAAGTATTGGGCGTCTAAAAACACTAAAATGACAAATCCCCAGGCCCGGAGGATACACCCCAAGTACTGCAGGAATTAAGTACAGTCATAGATAACCATTGTTTTTAATCTTTAAAGATTCCTTAATAACGGGGTCGTACCACAGACTGGCGTTAGCAATGTGGTGCCAATATTCAAAAAGGGGCAAAAACTGAACCTGGAAATTATAGGCCAGTGAGCTTAACATCTACTGTGGGTAAAATCCTGGAGGTTTTTTAAGGGATACTTATTGGAGTATCTGAGCTGAATAACCTCATGACACAGTATCAGCATGGGTTTACGAGGGACCGTTCTTGTCAGACTAATCTGATAAGCTTTTATGAAAGGGTAAGTTCCGGACTGGACAAGGAACGCAGTGGACGCGTGTTCATGAACTTCTCAAAAGCTTTTGATACGGTGCCACACAAAAGTTAATACATAAAATGAGAACAATGGGATAGGGGAAAATATGTGTAAGTGGGTTAAGAACTGGCTCATGGATGGGAAACAAAGGGTGGTTATTAATGGAGCACACTCGGACTGGGTCACGGTTAGCAGTGGGGTACCGCAGGGTCAGTATTAGAGCCGCTTGTCTTTAACATATTTATTAATGACCTTGTAGGGGCATGCAGAGTAGTATTTAAATATTTGCAGATGATACTAAACTCTGCAGGGTAATAAATACAGAGGAGGACAATTTTATATTACAGGAGGATTTATGTAAACTAGAAGCTTGGGCTGATAAATGGCAAATGAGCTTTAATGGGGATAAATGTAAGGTCATGCACTTGGGTAGAACAAACAGATGTATAATTATGTGCTTAATTGTAAACACTGGGCAAAACTGTCACTGAAAAAGACCTGTGTGTATGGGTGGACGACAAACTCACATTTAGTGGCCAATGTCAGGCAGCTGCTGCAAAGGCAAATAAAATAATGGGATGCATTAAGAGAGGCATAGATGCTCATGAGGAGAACATAATTTTACCTCTATACAAGTCACTGGTGCGACCACACTTAGAATACTGTGTACAGTTCTGGTCTCCGTGTATAAGAAAGGCATAGCTGAACTGGAGCGGGTGCAGAGAAGAGCGACCAAGGTTTTAGAGAACAGGGGGTCTGCAATACCAGGACAGGTTATACACTTGGGGTTATTTAGTTTGAAAAACGAAGGCTTAGGGGTGATCTTATTACAATGTATAAATATATGAGGGACAGTACAAAGACCTTTCAAATGATCTTTTTACCTTAGACCTGTGATGGGGACAAGGGGGCATCCTCTACGCCTGGAGGAAAGAAGTTTAGTCATAATCACAGATGCAGATTCTTTACTGTAAGAGCAGTGAGACTATGGAACTCTCTGCCGTCTAATATTGTAATCAGTGATTCCCTACTAAAATTTAAGAAGGCCTGGATGCCTTTCTTGAAAGTATAATATTACAGGCTATATTCACTAGTTTCCTAGATATTGCGTTGATCCAGGAGCTAGTCTGATTTCCGTATGTGAGTCGGAAGGAATTTTTTTCCCAAAGTGAAGCTTACTGTTGCCACTTGGGTTTTTTTTGCCTTCCTCTGGATCAACATGTTAGGTCAGGTTAGGATAGGATATGGTTGAACTAGATGGACTTAAGTCTTCCTTCAACCTTAATAACTATACTAACATGCTTTACTGTGGGAATCCACTGCGCAAAATGCGGACCAGGGGACCTCAACAACCATCAGCTACCCCATCAATCGCATCTGCTGCTTCTTCCTCCTCCTCTGTTACCATGCTAACTATTGAGACACAGGTCTTCGACCACAGAACCTCGGGTTCTTTACCCGCTCCAGTTACGCTGACTGAGAGGCCGCCTTCAGCTTTAACGGAAGCTGACATGCCTGCTGTTTTTGACTGATCTCAGAGAATAAGCACACGACAAGTTTCTCAATCCACAGTAACATATCCGCCTGCACCTCTCTCATGGTCCATCAGTTTGTCCGGTTGACCGTACTCCACCCTCTCAGCACTGCAGTCAGCCCATGGTTCCGCAGTTGTGGTCACGTAAAAGAATGCTTCCTCCTACACATGACAAGGCTGAGGTTGAACTCCACAATCTCCAATTTGTTGGCCATGGAAATGCGGCCTTTCCACCTGGTAGATACAGATGGTTTCAGAAAGCTGATGGCCGTCGCAGTCCCCCAGTACCAATTACCCAGTTGCCGTTACTTTTCTAAGAAAGCTGTGCCTGCGCTACACCAGCATGTCACAGATAACATCACCCATTCCTTGACAAAACCTCTGTCTGCCAGGGTGCATTTCACCACAGATAATTGGAAGAGTAAGCATGGCCAAGGGCGTTGCATCTCACTCACTGGGCACTGGGACACTCTGGTGGCTGTGGGGAAAGGCGCTGCTCCACAAGTCTTGGAATCCCCAAGGCTTGCAGGACAAACTTCTAAAATTTACACTTCCTCCACTGCTTCTGCCTCCTCTATCTCCTCTATGGCCTCCACCTGCACCCTCAACCTCTGCCTTAAGGAGACAAGTGTTCCAACATTTCAGAGTGAACCCCCACCACCTCCGTACTGCGCAGCCAGGGATCACCAGAATCAGGCAATCTTAAAATTGATATGCCTTGGAGATTTCAGTCATACAGCTGAAGAGTTGTGGACAGCACTCCAGGCTGAGTTTGATTAATGGCTGTCTCCTCTGAAACTGCATCCAAGGAAGGCCGTGTCTGATAACGGTGCCAAACTGGTGGCGGCCCTACGGCGAAGCAAGCTCACACATGTGCCATGCATGGCTCACGTCTTCAACTTGATCGTTTGGCATTTTCTCAGCCACTATCCTGGCCTGGGTGAGCTGCTCCAGAAAGAACGTAAGCTGTGTGCTCATTTCCACCATTCGCACTCCTCTGGTCATCGACTTGCATCGATACAGAGGTCTTTGTCCATGACAGTTAACAGGTTGATATGCGATGTGCTGAGACGGTGGAATTCCACTCTGCACATGTTGCAGTGGCTGTGGCAGCAGAAACAAGCCCTGACGCAGTATGTCATGTCATATAGCCTGGGCCAACACAGTACAGACGTGGTGCATATCACGTTTACAGAGTGGGCACAGATTAAGGACCTCTGCACCCTTCTGCATAGTTTTGAAATGGCTACTAAGATGGTTAGCGCTGACGACGCCATCATCAGCATAACATTCGGGTCATCTATATGCTGGAGCAGACTTTGAATAGCCTGCGGGAGGAGATGGTGGTCCCAGATAAAGAAGAGGAAGTAGAGGAGGATGCGGAAGGGATAACATTGTCTCTAAGTTCAAGACTGTCATCACACAGGTGGGTGCCAAGGGAGGGTGGATTACTGCGATAGAGTGGAGCTGGTGATAATAACAGACAAACTGTTATCAAAGGTGCAAGATCCGAGGAACAAATGGAGGAGGAAGAGGTGATGGACGACCAACTGTAAGATGAAGAGGATAATCCTCCCCTCTCTGTTGTTCATAGTTGGCAGGAGGGGACGGAGGAAATGAGCCTCATTGATACCCAGCCACCAACACATCATGGGCTTGGACCTCGTGGTAGAACCCGTCATATGAGTGCCTTTTTGCTGCACTATCTGCAACATGATCTCCGTATAGTAATGATTAGGAATAATGCTGACTACTGGTTTGCCACTTTGTTAGATCCACATTATAAAAACAAATTTTGCCTGATGATTCCCGCCCTAGAATGGGACCCACGAATAAGGTTTACACAACCTTAAGAGAGCTTTTCCCCAAGCAGTGAAGCACACAGCTCACATTGAAGCTGTAGACTTCCAACCTCTGACATGTCAATTTGTCAACGGAAAAAACTTAGCTGCAGTATCAGCAGCAGTGGTGGAAGTGGAAGAAGCAATTTATGTGAGTCCTTTGACACTTTCTGTAGACCAACTTGTGCACCAGCACAACAGAGTCCAAGTCTTACCTGAGGTGAACGAATTCAGAGGATGGTGCAGGAGTATCTAGAACTAAATTTTAATACCATTAGGGAGGGTTTAGATCCTTTCACATTTTGGTCTTCCAATATTGATGAATGACCTGAACTCCCCTCACATGCCTTGGATGTTTTATCGTGCCCGGCAGCCAGCATTCTCTCAGAAAATGTCTTCAGCACTGCTGGTGGTGTCCTGATGGATAAGTGCAACCAGAAAGTGTACTGTAGACTGCCTAACTTTCATTAAGATGAACAAGTTATGGATCTCCAAGGACTTTTGCACCCCAATCTCAGACTATACAGACTAAGTGATATTGCATTTTTTAGTGTGATGCATTAATGTCACGTAACTGCACTCTGTGATATTTTTAGTGTGTCTTCTGTGCCTACTGTGGGTGCTGCTGCTGATGTTAACACAAATTTATGGAAATGTGAACAGTCATGGTTGGTCTACATCTTCTGGGTTAGCTGTAGTGGAAGACGTCTCGGTCCAAATTATACTATTTCTCGTGACAGTTATTCCACTTTGGTGGTGTCAGGCACTCAGTTTTTAAAATATGAACACTCCTGGTTGGGTGTCCATCTGCTGGATTGGGTTTAATGGCAGACCTGTCAGTCACTATTACAGTATACTATTTCTACTGTGGTGAAATTGATGCCACTTTGGTGGTGTTTGCCAATAATTTTTGGAAACGTGAACTCTCCTGGTTGGATGTCCATCTGCTGGATTAGGTTGTAGTGAAAGACCTGTCGGTCCTTATTATACAATTTCCACTGTGATGAAATTGATGCCATTTCTGTGGTGGAAGGCCCTCATTTCTTTAAATGTGAGCACTTCTTGTTTAGTGTCCATCTGCTGCACTGGGTGTAGAGGAAGAACTGTCGGTCCCTATCATACTATTCCTACAGTGGTGAAATTGATGCCACTTTGGTGGTGTCTGCCAATAATTTTTGTAAACGTGAACACTCCTGGTTGGGTCTCCTTCATGCGTGTTGCCTGTAGCAGTAGGCCTCCAAGACCGTCAGGCCTCCACTTCTTTGGACTCAACTACCCGTGTTACTATCCTTAAATTTTCCTGACAATGGTAGTCTAGAAAACTCATATTTGTGCCACCTGCGTGTGGCTCAGCATGAAAGCAGGTAGATGTGCTGCATGTGGTATCAGGGCTCCCAGCAAAGGTGCCCTACACCGATCCCTCACCCACCTCATCTTACTGTGACGTTCAATTGAAATCCGTAAATGCTGTCCCAGACCCAGATACATCATGCCTGGCTGATTGCTGCAGTGCCATGCTAAAATCTGTACTCTGGGTGAATTGAGGCAACTTTACTGGTGTATGACCCTCATTTGATGTGTTTTGGCAGCATTTGGGTCCGTTATAAGGTGTTGTCCATACATTTATTTTTGCCTCCCATTGACGTGAATCGCGTTTGGTTATGATCGACGAATATTCGACTAATTAATCGGCGAATATTGCAAATTCAGCGTACATAATCCGAATCGAACACTGAAATATTCTCTCATCATCTCTAATTGTAATACTGCAATTTTTTTGAGCAGTGGAATGTTATACAGCATTTATCATGCTAGAGTTTGGCCACAAAACCTGCAAAAAATAAATTGTTTGTTAAAAAAATCCATCTGTGTGCAAATTTGGCTATCATTGTAATACAGCCTTTGTTTGGAGCTGTGAAATTTTATACGGAATTTAGCATGTTACAGTTAGGCCTCAAAATCCCCATTCCAAAAAAAATTGTTGATAAAAAAATTGCATTACTATTAGTGTTGAGCGATACGATACTGCAAATATCGGGTATCGGCCGATATTAGCTGTATCGGGCTTTCGATTCCGAGTACCGATATTTTCGTCATATCGGATACCGGAATCGGATTTGTCACTGTCACTGTGAGTGTCCGTCGGTCGGGTCTGTCAGGAGTCAGCGGCACTTACCTGGCAGAAGATCTCCGGCGGTCACGTCCTGGACTGCTTGATGGCCGCCATTATCTTCTCCCTGGCGGTCACATGCAGTTTTTCGCGATAACTGCAGTGACTGCAGGGTAATCCGGCCGTAAACCAGTCCGATGACGTCACCGCCGGGGAAAGCAGGTAATCAGCTGTGCTGCGCCGGGATGACAGGCTCTGCCTGCCTGCCTGCCTCTGATGTCATTCTGATGTAGCAGAGCTGGATCGTCGTGGGATACTCGTTACTATGGACTGCGTCGGACAGGTGGTATACTGCTGTTTTTTTTTTTCTTTTTTTTACAGGAGATCGATGGCGTCGCAGGATGAGACTGTAATAAAAGTAATGAAAACTGTGTTGTTTTTTTTATTAAATTAAAAAACTTTTTTATGAACATTCACCCGTCCGGGTACATCAACAATTTAACTATTTACATACAGGGACCCTGTCCGGGTTATTTATAATTCTTTGGCAGGGGTGTTCCAGGTACCACCTGGTACTCTTCTGATGCTTGCCAAACATCCGAGACACCAAGGACCACCAGGACCTGATGACGTCGTGTGGCCTGTACAGTCAAGTCTGACCCGCTATCTGTGTCTGTGTGGCCACCTCTTTCGTCTCCCTCCGGGTCTGGAACCCTATGTCCCGGACTGTACGAACCCCAGGGGGCCTAACAGGCGCCCGGGTACGGGCCAGCTATCATTATCATGTCCATAGCTGGGGCTGCTGAGGAGACCACTGAGGGAGGCTGGGGAGATTTACGGCGTGGGGTGGGCACTTGTGCAGAGGCCTGGATGTGGGAGGCTGAAGGCTCCGAGGGTCTCACAGGTTCCTGACACTCTGGGGACCAGGGGTCGCACCTGGTGACATTTAGGGCATACCATCCATTGTAACCCCAGTGTCGGGTGTAAGTTACCAAGTCTCCTGGCAACAGGTCCCTCCCCGGGTGTCCTTCTGGGAGGTGAGTCTCCACGTCCCGCCGGGTCACAAACACTTCTAAATAAAGTCCAGGCTCCTGGATGAAGCCCCAACCAGCTTTCAATTTAAAGCTCCGTACTGCACCCTTACGCCGCGGCTCCCTCACCGTACTTTTATCTTTTCTCATCCGGTCCTTATCTGCCCGGTCCTTCTCGATGTGACGTTGGCGAAGCTTCTGGGATTCGCGCTGCTCCCTTTGTCGCTCGGCTTCTCTCTCCCGACGTCTCCACTCTTCCTCCTGACGCCGTTTGTAATTCTCCTCCACCAGCATCTCCATGTCTCCACCATCAAACTGCAGCTTACGATGTCCGGTTTGCGGCAGCTCTCCTGGCGCCCGACAGTCCTGGCGGCGCTCACCTGCGGAGGAAGCAGCCGGCTCTGGAACAGATGACAGTCGGGGCTCCGGTACAGACAGGTAGACCTCTGGTGCCTGCGCGGCCTCCTCCATGAGGACGGTGTCGCTTCTTCTGTCTCAGCGACGGGGGCAGACAGCGGGATCTGGGGTGCTGCCGGTGCAGCGTTTTTTGCAGGAACGGGTGCATCCACTGCGACAACATCAACCGGATCACATTGCAAGGGCTGGGATGCCCGCACGGACTCCTCTACTAGAACGGGTGCCTCACCTTCCGGTACAGACACTTCAGGTAAGAGGGATTGGCGCCACTCCAAGTTTAGTTTTAGGGCACGCCAGCTGGCTTCCATCCTGGCGACCTCCTCCCGGTACCGGGCCAGGCCTCTTAGGGTATCCTCCGCTTCTTGCAGCGTAGGAGGGTTTCCAGGCCGGGTGCCCAACGGTGGTTCCGTGGCGATCGGGTCGCTTCCGTGGGGGGAGAGCTCTGACTGCTCCATCCCTTCACACTTCTGCTCATGTCCATTAGCCATCTCTGCCAAGTCACATATTTCATTAGCATCTGGAGAGGGCCCCTCTTTTGTAGTGAGGCGGGACCTTCGTGTTAGTTTCCGCACACTGAGGAGGATGAGGAGGCGGAACTCAAGAGCTGTGGGGCACGATCTTACATTGCAGTACCATTTAGAGTGGTCGGCCATCGTTTTCGCGCCACTGAGTGAGTGTACACCCACGAAGAGCACGCCCTTCTTCTTCACCAGTGCATCGTCGTGACGCAGATATGGCTGAAAAATGGCAAATACATTCTCTGATGATTTTAGCAATTCTCAAGCACAAAACCAGTTCAATTCAGGCACACAGGACTCGCTTATAGCGAGCTACAGAATCCTATTCGTGACGCCCAAGTTGAGTCGCACAGAGCCAGAGGTTTTGGGGGTACTCGGCACCGAGCCCGTCGACTTCTATGGGGTATGTCACGGCTTTACCCGGCAATTGAATCAGAGTCATTTTACTATGTAGAAGTGTATAAACTATAAATATATGTATATATATATGTCACAATGACATGTATATATATATATATATATATATATATATGTATTCTATGTGTGTATATTTTGTGTTTACAACGAAAGAAAGTGTTTTTTTAGTTGCGATATTTTGTTCCCATAGACTTACATGGGACTTCCGGTATCGGAATCGGATATCGACGATATTTAGTGATATCGGCGATACCATTCCGATCCGATATTTTTAGATATCGAGCAGTATCGCTCAACACTAATTACTATATTTATACTGCAGTTTCATACATCCATCTGAGGTATGCAAATTTGCATGGCATTGTAAGAGAGCCTTTTTTTTGAGCTGTGAAATTTTATATGGCATTTAGCATGCTTCAGTTGGGCCTCTAAACCCCATAAGAAAGAAATTGAGGAAGAAAATTGCATTGCTATATTTATACTGCAGTCTCATGTGTCCTTCTGATGTGTGCAAATTTGGCTGGCATTGTAATACAGCCTTTTGTTTGAGCTGTGAAATTTAACACAGCATTATTGAGCTAAAGTTGGGACTCATACTCCCCCCAAAAAAAACATTTGTTAAAAAATCGCATTACTATATTGATACTTCAGTCTTATACGTTCATCTGAAGTGGGCAAATTTTGTTGGCATTGTAATACTGTCTGTAATGTTTTCTCAACAATGATATATCATTCATAATTTAAAATGGACAAGGCGTGTGGTAAGGAACAGGGAAGTGGACATGATGTGGATGGTGAAGGCAGAGGCCAAGTATGTGGTAAAGGTGAAACTGCCTGCCGCAGGAGCACAAGAAACACACACATCATGTTGATCTAGCTTCCTGTCCCACTTTTTATGGTGGCACGAAACACCACTCTTGAAGCAAGACCACTGTGAAAAAGTTGTTGGATGCATAGCAATTAATTCTTCCACTCACTTAGCCAGCACCACCTTGTCTACTACACAATCCAGTCTCAGAGCCATGATCTGGACCACATAATCCTCATCCTAATCCTCCTTCCACCCACTATGCCGAGTGCCCGGAGACAGTGATCCCACAATTGGACACTCCTAACAGCTGTTCACATTTCCATTTATAGATTCTGGCCTCTCGCTCTGCCTGTTCCAACTAGGACATAAGAAGATCTCATGTAACGATGCTCAAATATTTGAGCAGTCATGCTCGCAAGAAGGCAACGGTGTGAAAATTTAATTACTGTTGTAAGAGCTGGATGATGAGACACAATTGCCAGCATGTGGTGTTGTTATGTCAGCAAGTCAGAAGGAGGACCAGGGTGCGGAAGTGGAAGATGAGGTTATGGACGATGAAGTCACTTATATAAAAACAGGGTAAGGTGACATGCACAGCAAGGACAGCAGAGCAGAGAGAGGGATCCATAGCACCACAACAGGCAGGATGAAACAGGGAGGTAGCCAGAGACACAAGGCGGGCAACTAATCCCCAGAGCACCAACACCGGAAAGTTGCCAAGCCAAGGGTTAGGTGTTCCTGAGTCTGGCACTTTTTTAAAAACAGAACAATTAACCCAGAAAAGGCCATCTGCAATAACTGCCATGCCAGCATCAGCAGGGGCAGCACAACTACCAGACTAAACACCACCAGCATTCTCAGGTATGCAGCCAACCACCCACGGACTACAATGCTAAATGGCCACATTTCCAGACTGCATGCCCTGTTGTTTAGGCTTGCAGAGAGAGAACCTTTCCGCAAACTAATGGCGGAGGACGTCCCTCGTTATTCGGTCCCCAGCCGTGACTATTTCTCCTGGTATTATAGAACTATAACCTTCGGCACTCAATAAGTCAAATACAGTTATATTTTAAAAAAAAGTTGCCATTTAAATCACAGCCAACTTTTCAGGACATTACAGACATAAATACATCCAATGTTTCGGCAACATTGCCTTTATCAAGGATATCTGTGAAAAGAGTCTGTCGGCAAAGTCCCGGTGTTTCAATGCAGTGAACACTACAACTTTTTTTGAAATATAACTGTATTTGACTTATTGAGTGCCGAAGGTCATCGTTCTTTATTGCTATTTTACCTTCCTTCTGAGCACCACCCTCTTACCTAGAGTGCACCACTTTTGACCGTCTTTATTTCTCATGGTATGCCGTGCCTGCTTTACACAAGCACATGCCCCATAACATAGGCCATGCCCTGACCAACGCTGTGACTTGGAAGGTTCACTTAACCATGAACACCTGGACAAGTGCTTGTAGGATGCTACATTTCCCTGACGGCACAGTCGGTGAACATTGTGGAAGCTGGGGCCCAGTTAGACCCTGGGATGGAACATGTGCTACCAAAACTGAGGATTGCGGGTCCTAATTTAATCAATGTTGCCCCCACCTTCCACAGCAGTTCCTGCACCTCCTCACCCTCTATCTCACAAATGTCAACATCAGTCGCAAGTTGGAAGCACTGCAGCACTGCCTCGGCCAAGCGGCAACAAGCTGTGCTCACAAGAAAAGAGGAGGCTTTGCATGGGAAGCAAGTTGAGATGGAGCAAGAAACTATATTGAGTGATATTACACAGCCCAGCCTCATCTCATCTTCTCAACGAGTTTTGGGTGATAATGATGAGGAGGAGAAACAGGAGCTGGTTCCCTGTGCTACAAAGGGTAGTACCCACACCACCTTCATCCTGTCTGTTCAGAATGGATGGCCTAATGAGAAGGAGGATGAGGAGGAGGATTAGGAGGACAACATGGACAGTCGCCCTCTTCGTGGGGACAGGGAAGTCTTGGCTGTTGGCAGCCTGTCACACATGGCTGAGTTTATGTTCTGCTGCCTTTTCTGTGACCCTCGCTTTGTACACATTTTGGCCAACACTAATTAATGGTTGGATAACCTTCTAGACCCACGCTACAAGGAGAACTTTACAACTCTCCTTCCCATGGTGGAGAGGTGTAATAAAATGTTGCAGAACCAGAAGGCCCTAGCTGAAGAATTATTAAAAAAAAATCAATCTGACAATGTTGGCAGCAGAGGTCACAGTTCCTTGGATAAACAAGGAGTGGAGACTAGGGAGACACACACCAGATGCATCAGACACAGGGTAACACTCTCAAAGGTCGGGGACAGTTTTCTCATAACCTTCAGTGTCCAGGCCCTGATGCGCAGAGTACCCTGACAAGTTTTGGAAGATTCTGAAGGAGTGTCTAGCCGACCATACCAGCATCCTCCGTGATTCCTCTGTGCCTTACAACTATTGGGTATCCAAGCTAGACAAGTGGCATAAACTGTCTCTCTATGCCTTGGAGGTCCTGGCCTGCCTTGCAACTAGTGTTTTGTCAGAGCGGGTTTTTACTGCCGCCGGGGGTATTATAATCGATATACGTATCTGCCTGTCAACTAAAAATGATGGCAGGCTGACTCTTATCAAAATGAACAAGGGCTGGAATGGCCCAGAATTCTGTACACCACGGGATGACAGGAGAGCAACATAAGCTCAAATCCAGTGTTTTTATTCTGGTCTATTCACATGCACCACTTTGAACCCAAACATCGGTATGGCTTCAGAATTTCATATTTTTTGTGTCATTCTCCTCCTCCATGAACAGGGTGATCACGCTGCAGTTGGTATAAATTCTTTAAGGGTGTTTATGATGCACACATTAAAAATTTTTAGAGGCCTACAACGAACATTCTTTTATATACCGGTGCTTCTCACAAAATTAGAATATCATCAAAAAGTTAATTTATTTCAGATTTTCAATATAAAAAGTGAAACTCATACATTATATAAAGTCATTACAAACAGAGTGATCTATTACAAATGTTTATTTCTGTTAATGTTGATGATTATGGCTTACAGCCAGTGAAAACCAAAAAGTCATTATCTCAGTAACTTAGAATAATTAACAAAAAATATCGGCAAAGGCTTCCTAAGCGTTTAAAAGGTCCCTTAGTCTGTTGCAGTAGGTTCCACAATAATGGGGAAGACTGCTGATTTGACAATGCTTAACAATGCAATGCTTATCTGCGTTAGCTTTCATTGAATGTGGGTTTGCCGCAAAATTCATTGATTCTGGACTCGTTCTAAAATTATGGTTAGGAACAGTTAGGTTGGATAGACCAGTTCAAATTTTTGACATTGACAAGACACCGTTACTCTAGAATCTTGCCCAGTAACGGTGGTAACGGTGGAGTTCACACCTAGGGCTCATACCCACTAGTGGGAAAAAAATCGGTCCGTTTTTTGGACGGAAAAAACGGTACGATTCTAGTAAAATGTCATGCGATTTGCATGCGATTTTAAATCGCACCATGCGTTTTCCATGCGTTTTCCATCAGTTTCCATCAGTTTTCCATCTGTATGCAATGCGATTTTAACATGAAGTTTTACATAGAGCAGTTATCTCTATGTAAAAAGTCATGTAAAAATCACATTGTAAAAAAAAATGTACGCGAAAAGCAAATAATTATATATATATATATATATATATATATATATATATATATATATATATATATATATATATATATATACACTACCGGTCAAAAGTTTAGGGTCACTTAGAAATTTCCTTATTTTTGAAAGAAAAGCAGTTTTTTTCCAATGAAGCTAACATTAAATGATTCAGAAATACACTCTATACAGTGTTAATGTGGTAAATGACTATTCTAGCGGCAAACGTCTAGTTTGTAATGCAATATCTTCATAGGTGTATAGAGGCCCATTTCCAACAACCATCACTCCAGTGTACTTATGGTATTTTGTGTTCGCTAACTGTGTAAGAAGGCTAATAGATGGTTAAAATACCCTTTAAAACCCTTGTGCAAGTATGTTAACACAGCTGAAAACCGTTTGGTTGATTAGAGAAGCTATAAACCTGACCTTCCTTTGAGCTTGTTGAGAATCTGGAGCATTACATTTGTTGGTTCCATTAAACTCTCAAAATGGCCAAAAAAAAAGAACTTTCTTGTGAAACTCGACAGTCTATTCTTGTTCTTAGAAATGAAGGCTATTCCATGCAAAAAATTACCAAGAAACTGAAGAATTCATACAATGGTGTGTAGTACTCCCTTTAGAGGAGTGCACAAACAAGCTCTAACCAGAGAAGAAAGACAAGTGGGAGGCCTCGCTGCACAACTGAGCAACAAGACAAGTACATTAGAGTCTTTAGTTTGAAAAATTGACGCCTCACAGGTCCTCAACTGGCAGCTTCATTAAACAGTACACATTAAACGCCAGTGTCAACATCTACAGTGAAGAGGCGATTTGGGATGCTGGCCTTCAGGGCAGATTGGCAAAACAAAAGCCATATTTAAGACTGGCTTAAATGAAAGGAAAAGATTAATATGGGCAAAAGAACACAGACATTGGACAGAGGAATATTGGCTTTTGTTTTGCCAATCTGCCCTGAAGGCCAGCATCCCCAAATCGCCTCTTCTCTGTAGATGTTGACACTGGCGTTTAATGTGTACTGTTTAATGAAGCTGCCAGTTGAGGACCTGTGAGGCGTCAATTTTTCAAACTAAAGACTCTAATGTACTTGTCTTGTTGCTCAGTTGTGCAACGGGGCCTCCCACTTGTCTTTCTTCTCTGGTTAGAGCTTGTTTGTGCACTCCTCTAAAGGGAGTACTACACACCATTGTATGAATTCTTCAGTTTCTTGGTAATTTTTCGCATGGAATAGCCTTCATTTCTAAGAACAAGAATAGACTGTCGAGTTTCACAAGAAAGTTCTTTTTTTTTGGCCATTTTGAGAGTTTAATGGAACCAACAAATGTAATGCTCCAGATTCTCAACAAGCTCAAAGGAAGGTCAGGTTTATAGCTTCTCTAATCAACCAAACGGTTTTCAGCTGTGTTAACATACTTGCACAAGGGTTTTAAAGGGTATTTTAACCATCTATTAGCCTTCTTACACAGTTAGCGAACACAAAATACCATAAGTACACTGGAGTGATGGTTGTTGGAAATGGGCCTCTATACACCTATGAAGATATTGCATTACAAACTAGACGTTTGCCGCTAGAATAGTCATTTACCACATTAACACTGTATAGAGTGTATTTCTGAATCATTTAATGTTAGCTTCATTGGAAAAAAACTGCTTTTCTTTCAAAAATAAGGAAATTTCTAAGTGACCCTAAACTTTTGACCGGTAGTGTATATATATATATATATATATATATATATATATATATATATATATAGGTCATACACTTCTACATAGTATAATAGCCGCTAATTCATCCCTGGCTATACTGTAAAATCACACTGACAGCTTTAATAAAGAATAGAAACAATACATATACACACATAGGATACATATATATATATATATATATATATATATATATATATATATTACTAGTGATTAACCCGTTCTACGCCCGGGTGGCAAGCATTTTTATAGGTACATGACCTCCCATTCTGGTATGTGCTGCCCCCCTCCTATCCTAGTATGCATGGCACCCCTCATCACCACCCAAATCTACTATGCATGGCACCCCATTCCTCATCCTGGTATGCATGGTCCCCTCATCCCCAATCCTGGTATGCATGGTACCCCCTCATCCCCCAATCCTGGTATGCATGGTACCCCCTCATCCCTATCCTGGTATGCATGTTACCTGCTCATCCATATCCTGGTATTCATGGTTCCCTCACCCCCCAATCCTGGTATGCATGGTCCCCTCACCCCCCAATCCTGGTATGCATGGTTCCCTCCTGCCCAATCCTGATATATGACATCTGGTCACCCTCACCCCCCAATCCTGATGTGCATGGTCCCCTCACCCCCCTATCCGTTGCATGTGCCATTGGTCCCCTCACCCCCTATCCTGATGTGCATGGTCCCCTCACCCCCAATCCTGATGTGCATGGCCCCTCACCCCCAATCCTGTGTGCATGGTCCCCCTCACCCCCAATCCTGATGTGCATGGTCCGTCACCCCATCCTGTTTAGCATGTCCCTCACCCCCAAACCTGATTGGCATGGTACCTCACCCCCAATCCTGATGTGCATGATCTCCTCACCCCCAATCCTGATATGCAGTACCCTCACCCCCAATCCTGATATGCATGGTCCCCTCACCCCCAATCCTGATATGCAAGATCCCCTCACCCCCCAATTCCTGGATATGCATGGTCCCTCACCCCCCAATCCTGATATGCAGGTCCCCTCACCCCCCAATCTGTATGCATGGTCCATCACCCCCAATCCTGATGTGCATGGTCCCCTCACCCCCTATCCTGATGTGCATGGTCTCCTCGCCCCTATCCTGGTTGCATGGTCCTCTCACCCTTTTCCTGGTGTGCATGGTCCCCTCGCCCCCATTCCTGTATTGCATGGTCCCCTGGCAAGCATTTTTAAGGTATATGGTCTCCCATGCTGGTATGTGTCCCACCCTCCTACCCATGGTATGCATGGCACCCCTCATCCCTATCCTGGTATGCATGGTACCCCTCATCCCTATGCTGGTATGATGGTCCCCTCACCCCTATCAATCTGGTATGCATGGTACCCCATTCCTAATCCTGGTATGCATGGACCCTCATCACCCAATCCTGGTATGCATGGTACCCCCTCATCCCATCCGGTATGCATGGTACCGCTCACCATATCCTGGTATGCATGGTCCCTCCCCCCCAATCCCGGTAATGCATGGTCCCCTCACCTCCCCAATTCCGGTATGACTGGTCCCCTCACCCACCAATCTGGTATGCAAGGTCACCTCCCACCCAATCCTGGAATGCATGGTCCCCTCACCCCCCAATTCTGGTATGACTGGTCCCCTCACCCCCAATTCTGGTATGAATGGTCCCCTCACCCCCCAATCCTGGTATGAATGGTCCCCTCATCGCCCAATCCTGATGTGCATGGTCCGCTCACCCCCCAATCCTGATGTGCATGGTCCCTTCACCCTCCAATCCTGATGTGCATGGTCCCCTCACCCCCCAATCCTGATGTGCATGGTCCCCTCACCCCCCCAATCCTGATGTGCATGATCCTCTCACCCCCCAACCCTGATGTGCATGGTCCTCTCACCCCCAACCCTGATGTGAATGGTCCGCTCACCCCCCAACCCTGATGTGCATGGTCCGCTCACCCCCAATCCTGATGTGCATGGTCCCCTCACCCCCAATCCTGATGTGCATGGTCCCCTCACCCCCAATCCTGATGTGCATGGTCCCCTCACTCCCCAATCCTGATGTGCATGGTCCCCTCACCCCCCCAACCCTGATGTGCATGGTCCCCTCACCCCCCAACCCTGATGTGCATGGTCCGCTCACCCCCCCAACCCTGATGTGCATGGTCCCCTCACCCACCAACCCTGATGTGCATGGTCCCCTCACCCCCCAACCCTGATGTGCATGGTCCCCTCACCCCCCAACCCTGATGTGCATGGTCCCCTCACCCCCCAACCCTGATGTGCATGGTCCCCTCACCCCCCAACCCTGATGTGCATGGTCCCCTCACCCCCCAACCCTGATGTGCATGGTCCCCTCACCCCCTAACCCTGATGTGCATGGTCCCCTCACCCCCAATCCTGATGTGCATGGTCCCCCACCCCCCAATCCTGATGTGCATGGTCCCCTCACCCCCCAACCCTGATGTGCATGGTCCCCTCACACCCTGATGTGCATGGTCCCCTCACCCCCAACCTTGATGTGCATGGTCCCCTCACCCCCCCCAATCCTGATGTGCATGGTCCCCTCACCCCCCAACCCTGATGTGCATGGTCCCCTCACCCCCCCAACCCTGATGTGCATGGTCCCCTCACCCCCCCCAACCTGATGTGCATGGTCCCCTCACCCCCCCAACCTGATGTGCATGGTCCCCTCACCCCCCAACCCTGATGTGCATGTCACCTCACCCCCCCTATCCTGATTGCATGGTCCGCTCACCCCCCAACCTGATGTGCATGGTCCCTCACCCCCCAACCCTGATGTGCATGGTCCCCTCACCCCCCTATCCTGATATGCATGGTCCGCTCACCCCCCAACCCTGATTGCATGGTCCGCTCACCCCCAATCCTGATGTGCATGGTCCGCTCACCCCCCAATCCTGATGTGCATGGTCCCCTCACCCCCCAATCCTGATGTGCATGGTCCCCTCACCCCCCCTATCCTGATATGCATGGCCCGCTCACCCCCCAACCCTGATGTGCATGGTCCGCTCATCCCCAATCCTGATGTGCATGGTCCCCTCACCCCCCCTATCCTGATATGCATGGTCCGCTCACCCCCCAACCCTGATGTGCATGGTCCGCTCACCCCCCAACCCTGATGTGCATGCTCCGCTCACCCCCCAATCCTGATGTGCATGGCCCCCTCACCCCCCAATCCTGATGTGCATGGTCCCCTCACCCCCCAACCCTGATGTGCATGATCCCCTCATCCCCAATCCTGATGTGCATGGTCCCCTCACCCCCCAATCCTGATGTGCATGCCCCCCTCACTCCCCAACCCTGATGTGCATGGTCCCCTCACCCCCCAACCCTGATGTGCATGGTCCTCTCACCCCCAACCCTGATGTGCATGGTCCCTCACGCCCCCCCTATCCTGATGTGCATGGCCCCCTCACCGCTATTAAACTGCACAGATACCCCAAAAAAAACAAACATTTATACTTACCTTTCATCCCTGTGCTCCGTTCTGCTGGACGCCGGGGGAGGAGAGCGGCGCCGGAGTACGCGCATGCCCAGACCGCGCGGTCCGGCGCCATATTGCTGAAGACACACTGTAAATGTGTCTTCAGCAAAATGGCGCCGGATAGCGCTACTGCGCATGCGCGATCTGACGCGCACTCCTGGTCTCCTGCCCCGGGAGAAGAGAAGCGCCGCGGCAACGCTCCTCCTGGTCAGGTAAGTATGTGAGTATGGCGCCGGAGATCGCGGTATGCATCCAGTACGCATACCGCGATCTCCGGCGCCATACAGAGTACTTACCGCTCTGGATGCCTCACTCTGTCTGGAGCCAGACTGCGCAGGCGTGTTGCGCTTGCGCAGTCTATAAAGGCTTCAGACAGTGTGACGCTCCTACAGTTATATTATAGATATAGATATATATATATGTCATTGTGACATATATATAATATACATATATTATAGTTCATACACTTCTACATACTGTAATAGCCGCTAATTCAATTGCCGGCTTTTGTGAAATCACAGAAGCCGACATGAAATGATACATTGTTTACACACAGTTAACCATGTCATTTCATGTATTTTGATATATGGTTTTAACCCCTTCACCCCCAAGGATGGTTTGCACGTTAATGACCGGGCCAATTTTTACAATTCTGACCACTGTCTCTTTATGAGGTTATAACTCCGGAACGCTTCAACAGATCTTCGCGATTCTGAGATTGTTTTTCTCGTGACATATTGTACTTCACGTTAGTAGTAAAATTTCTTCGATATAACTTGCGTTTATTTTTGAAAAAAATGCAAATATGGCAAAAAATTTTAAAATTTTGCAATTTTCAAACTTTGAATTTTTATTCCCTTAAAACAGAGAAATATGTCACACAAAATAGTTAAGAAATAACATTTCCCACATGTCTACTTTACATCAGCACAATTTTGGAATCAAAATTTTTTTTTCTTAGGAAATTATAAGGGTTAAAAGTTGACCAGCGATTTCTCATTTTTACAACAAAATTTACAAAGCCATTTTTTTTAGGGACCACCTCATATTTGAAGTCACTTTGAGGGGTCTATATAGCAGAAAATACCGAAAAGTGACACTATTCTAAAAACTGCACCCCTCAAGGTACTCAAAACCACATTCAAGAAGTTTATTAACCCTTCAAGTGCTTCACAGGAGCTGAAGCAACGTGGAAGGAAAAAATGAATATTTAACTTTTTATCCACAAAAATGATATTTTACAAACTTTTTTTTATTTTCACAAGGGTAAAAGAAGAAAATGGACAGATAAAGTTGTTGTGCAATTTCTCCTGAGTACGCCAATACCCCATAAGTGGGGGAAAACCACTGTCTGTGCGCACAACAGAGCTCATAAGGGAAGGAGCGCCGTTTGACTTTTTCAAACTAAAATTGGCTGGAATTGAGATTGGATGCCATGTCGCGTTTGGAGAGCCCCTGATGCACCTAAACAGTGGAAACTCCCCACAAATGACACCATTTTGGAAACTAGACCCCTAAGGAACTTATCTAGATCTGTTGTGAGCACTTTGAACCCCCAAGTGTTTCACAAAAGTTTATAATGCCTGGGTGTGAAAAAAAAAAGAAACAATTTTCCACAAAAATTATTTTTTAGTCCCAAATTTTTGATTTTTCCCAAGGAAATTGGACCCCAAAAGTTGTTGTCCAATTTGTCCTGAGTACGCTGATACCCAATATGTGGGGGGGGGAAACTGTTTGGGCGCACGGCAGGGCTTGGAAAGGAAGTAGTAACGTTTTGGAATGCAGACGTTGATGAGGGTCATGTTCCGTTTGCAGTGCCCCAGATGAGCCTAAACAGTAGAAACCCCCCACAAGTGACCACATTTTGGAAACTAGACCCCCTAAGGAACTTATCTAGAGCTTTGGTGAGCACTTTGAACCCCCAAGTGCTTCACACAAGTTTATAATGCCCGAGCATGAAAATAAAAAATCCTATTTTTTTCCCACAAAAATTATTTTTAGTCACTAATTTTTTATTTTCCCAAGGGTAACAGGAGAAATTGGACCACAAAAGTTGTTGTCCAATTTGTCCTGAGTACGCTGATACCCGATATGTGGGGAGGAACCAATGTTTGGGCGAATGGAAGGAGCACCATGTGACTTTTTCAAACCAAAATTGGCTGGAATTGAGATTGGACGCCATGTTGCATTTGGAGAGCCCCTGATGTGCCTAAACAGTGGAAACCCCCCACAAGTGACCCCATTTGGGAAACTAGACCCCCTAAGGAACTTATCTAGATCTTTGGTGAGCAATTTGAACCCCCAAGTGCTTCACACAAGTTTATAACGTAGAGCCGTAAAATTAAAAAATCATATTTTTTCCACAAAAATGATCTTTTCACCCCAATTTTTATTTTCCCAAGGGTAACAAGACTCCAAAAGTTATTGTGCAATTTGTCCTGAGTACGCTGATACCCCATATGTGGGGGTAAACCACTGTTTGGGTGCATGGCAGAGTTTGGAAGGGAAGGAGCGCCGTTTGACTTTTTCAACGCAGAATTGGCTGGATGCCATATCGTGTTTGGAGAGCTCCTGATCTGCCTAAACAGTGGAAACCCCCGACAAATGACACCATTTTGGAAACTAGACCCCTCAAGGAACTTATCTAGATGTGTGGTGAGTAGAGTTGAGCGATACTTTCCGATATGCTAAAGTATCGGAATCGGAATGGTATCGCCGATATCACTAAAAAATCGGCGATACCCGATACCGATACCGGAAGTCCCATGTAAGTCTATGGGAACAAAATATCGCAACTAAAAAAACCCCATTCTTTCCTTGTAAACACTAAATATACACACATAGAATACATATATATATATATACATGTCATTGTGACATATATATATACATATATGTATAGTTTATACACTTCTACATAGTAAAATATCCTTTGATTCAATTGCCGGGTAAAGCCGGCTTCAGTGAAAAGACAGAAGCACCCGACATGAAATGACACTTGGTGTACATAGGGTTAAACATTTCTTTTCATGTCCTTTGCTATCTAATTTGCACAAACAATTAAATCAGACTATGTGTGCAAAATTTCACACCTCTAGGGGTTAATTAAAGGTGTAAATTCGTTGTAAAAAAAACTGACTTTTTTGCTACGAATTTACACCTTTAATTAACCCCTAGAGGTGTGAAATTTTGCACACATAGTCTGATTTAATTGTTTGTGCAAATTAGATAGCAAAGGACATGAAAAGACATGGTTAACCCTATGTACACCAAGTGTCATTTCATGTCGGGTTCTGCATTTTCACAAAAGCCGGCAATTGAATTAGCGGCTATTATACTATGTAGAAGTGTATGAACTACAAATATAAATATATATATATATGTGTCACAAATTCAATGACATGTATATATATATATGAGGTGTAAAATTGCTGAAAATAAATGCGTGGGCTCCCGCCCTATTTTCGCAACCAGACAGACAAAGCCAGTGAGTGGGGGCAGATAATAATAGCCCAGAGAGGGACCATTATTTTTGCCCCCCCCCGGCTACTAACATCTGCCCCCAGACACCCCAGGAAAGACAAATCTATAATTAGATTCGCCCTTTCTGGCACTTTGCCCGTCTATTCCCATTGCCCTGTAGCGGTGGCGAATGGGTTAATATGGGGTTAAAGCCACCTTGCTATTGAAAGGTGACCTTAAGCCAGGTTAATAATTGAGAGCTGTCAATTAGACAACTATCAATTATTAATCCTATTGCATGAAATAAAAATAAAACACACACACTTTAATTAAAAATCATTTTAATGAAATAAAGACACATGTTTTTGACCATCTTTTATTTTACTGCAAAAACCATTTCCTGTAATAAAAATAAAATAAAAAAGCAAAATTATTCTTACCTATCCCATGCACAGTCAGGTCCCACGGTGTAATCCTTCAGAAAGGGTTAATGTTTACTGCAGGGACCGCAGCTAATGCTGCAGCCTCACAGTAAACCCCAAATGAATGAGTTCCTCTCCTGCCTGACAGGAGAGTAAAGGCTGGGTGTCACATAACGATACACCAGCGATCCCGACAACGATATGCACTTGTCAGGATCGCTGGTGTATCGCTACATGATCGCTGCTGAGCTGCCAAACAGGCAGCTCAGGCAGCGATCTGGGACAGCGACACTGTGGGTAACATCGCTTAAGGGCCCGTCTCACATAGCGATATTGCTACCGAGATCGCTGCTGAGTCACTAGTTTTGTGACGCAGCAGCGAGCTCACCAGCGATATCGCTGTGTGTGACATTCAGCGACGATCAGCCCCCCTGCCGGGTATCGCTGATCGTCGCAGAAATGTCAGGACCTTTTTTTGATCGCTGGTTTCCCTCTGACAGGCACGCATCGCTGCGTGTGACAGGCGGGAAACCAGCGATCAAAGGTCCTGACATTTCAGCGACGATCAGCGATACCCGGCAGGGGGCTGATCGTCGCTGAATGTCACACACAGCGATATCGCTGGTGAGCTCGCTGCTGCGTCACAAAACTAGTGACTCAGCAGCGATCTCGGTAGCGATATCGCTATGTGAGACGGGCCCTTAAGTGGAAAGCTTAATTGATTGCTTTCCACTTTCACTTCAGGTCAGCCAGGGACACAATCAGTGACGTCAGAGGGAACTGATTAACAAAAATAGGGGTTCCCTTGGAAAAAAAAATGGCGTGGGGTCCCCCCTATTTTTGTTAACCAGCCAGATGAAGCAGACCGCTGAGGCCTGGATTTTCAGGCTGTTAAGGAGCCAAGATCCATGGACCTTGCCAGCCTGATAATACCAGGCCACAGCAGTCTGCATATCTTGGCTGATTAACAAAAATAGGGGATCCCCTCGAAAAAAATTGGCGTGGGGTCCCCCCTATTTTTGTTAACCAGCCAGATGAAGCAGACCGCTGAGGCCTGGATTTTCAGGCTGTTAAGGAGCCAAGATCCATGGACCTTGCCAGCCTGATAATACCAGGCCACAGCAGTCTGCATATCTTGGCTGATTAACAAAAATAGGGGATCCCCTCGAAAAAAATTGGCGTGGGGTCCCCCCTATTTTTGTTAACCAGCCAGATGAAGCAGACCGCTGAGGCCTGGATTTTCAGGCTGTTAAGGAGCCAAGATCCATGGACCTTGCCAGCGTGATAATACCAGGCCACAGCAGTCTGCATGTCTTGGCTGATTAACAAAAATAGGGGATCCCCTCGAAAAAAATTAGCGTGGGGTCCCCCTTATTTTTGTTAACCAGCCAGATGAAGCAGACCGCTGAGGCCTGGTTTTTCAGGCTGGTAAGGATCCAATATCCATGGACCTTGCAAGCCTGATAATACCAGGCCACAGCAGTCTGCTTAGCTTGGCTGGTTAACAAAAATAGGGGATCCCCTCGAAAAAAAAACGGCGTGGGGATCCCCCCTATTTTTGTTAACCAGCCAAGTAAAATGCAGACTGCTGCGGCCTGGTATTAAAAGACTGTCAAGGCCCATGGATTTTGGCCCTCAACAGCCTGATAATACCAGGCTACAGCAGCCCCACATTTGGCGCATCAAAAGATGTGCCAATTGTGGCACTTTACCCGGCTCTTCCCACTTGCCCTGTAGCGGTGGCAAGCGGGGTAATAAGGGGTTATTGTCACCGTTGATTGCACGGTGACAATAAGCCCGGTTAATAATGGAGAGGCGTCAATAAGACACCGATCCATTATTAATCCCAAAGTTATTAAATGTGTAAAAAAAAGACAAAGCAAGAAAAAAGTATTTTAATGAAATAAAAGAGACAACACAGTTTTCATTTCTTTTATTGTACTCTCATTCCTGCGACGCCATCGATCTCCTGTAAAAAAAGAAAAAAAACAAACCAACAGTATACCACCTGTCCGACGCAGTCCATAACGATAGTCCCACGACGATCCAGCTCTGCTACATCGCAATGACAGGCAGAGCCTGTCATCGCGACGCAGCACAGCTGATTACCTGCTTCCCCGGCGGTGACGTCATCGGACTGACTGCTTTACGGCCGGGATTACCCAGCAGTCACTGCAGTTATCGCGAGAAACTGCATGTGACCGCCGGGGAGAAGAGGATGGCGGCCATGAAGCAGTCCAGGACGTGACCGCCGGAGATCTTCTGCCAGGTAAGTGCCGCTGACTCCTGACAGACCCGACAGACGGACACTGACAGTGACAGTGACATCCCGATTCCGGTATCCGATAAGACGAAAATATCGGAACTCGGAATCGGAATTCCGATACAGCTAATATCGGCCGATACCCGATATTTGCAGTATCGGAATGCTCAACACTAGTGGTGAGTAGTGTTGAGCGATACGATACTGCAAATATCGGGTATCGGCCGATATTAGCTGTATCGGGCTTTCGATTCCGAGTACCGATATTTTCGTCATATCGGATACCGGAATCGGATTTGTCACTGTCACTGTCAGTGTCCGTCGGTCGGGTCTGTCAGGAGTCAGCGGCACTTACCTGGCAGAAGATCTCCGGCGGTCACGGGCTGGACTGCTTCATGGCCGCCATCATCTTTCCCCGGCGGTCACACGCAGTTTCTCACGATAACTGCAGTGACTGCTGGGTAATCCCGGCCGTAAAGCAGTCAGTCCGATGACATCACCGCCGGGGAAGCAGGTAATCAGCTGTGCTGCGTCGCGATGACAGGCTCTGCCTGTCATTGCGATGTAGCAGAGCTGGATCGTCGTGGTACTGTCGTTACTATGGACTGCGTCGGACAGGTGGTATACTGTTGGTTTGTTTTTTTTCTTTTTTTACAGGAGATCGATGGCGTCGCAGGAATGAGTGTATAATAAAATTAATGAAAACTGTGTTGTCTCTTTTATTTCATTAAAAGACTTTTTTCTTGCTTTGTCTTTTTTTTTATACATTTAATAACTTTGGGATTAATAATGGATCGGTGTCTTATTGACACCTCTCCATTATTAACCGGGCTTATTGTCACCGTGCAATCAACGGTGACATTAACCCCTTATTACCCCACTTGCCACCGCTACAGGGCAGTGGGAAGAGCCGGGTAAAGTGCCACAATTGGCACATCTTTTGATGCGCCAAATGTGGGGCTGTTGTAGCCTGGTATTATCAGGCTGTTGAGGGCCAAAATCCATGGGCCTTGACAGTCTTTTAATACCAGGCCACAGCAGTCTGCATTTTACTTGGCTGGTTAACAAAAATAGGGGGACCCCTACGCCGTTTTTTTTTCGAGGGGATCCCCTATTTTTGTTAACCAGCCAAGCTAAGCAAACTGCTGTGGCCTGGTATTATCAGGCTTGCAAGGTCCATGGATATTGGATCCTTACCAGCCTGAAAAACCAGGCCTCAGCGGTCTGCTTCATCTGGCTGGTTAACAAAAATAGGGGGGACCCCACGCCAATTTTTTTCGAGGGGATCCGCTATTTTTGTTAATCAGCCAAGATATGCAGACTGCTGTGGCCTGGTATTATCAGGCTGGCAAGGTCCATGGATCTTGGCTCCTTAACAGCCTGAAAATCCGGGCCTCAGCGGTCTGCTTCATCTGGCTGGTTAACAAAAATAGGGGGGACCACACGCCAATTTTTTTCGAGGGGATCCCCTATTTTTGTTAATCAGCCAAGATATGCAGACTGCTGTGGCCTGGTATTATCAGGCTGGCAAGGTCCATGGATCTTGGCTCCTTAACAGCCTGAAAATCCAGGCCTCAGCGGTCTGCTTCATCTGGCTGGTTAACAAAAATAGGGGGGACCCCACGCCAATTTTTTTCGAGGGGATCCCCTATTTTTGTTAATCAGCCAAGATATGCAGACTGCTGTGGCCTGGTATTATCAGGCTGGCAAGGTCCATGGATCTTGGCTCCTTAACAGCCTGAAAATCCAGGCCTCAGCGGTCTGCTTCATCTGGCTGGTTAACAAAAATAGGGGGACCCCACGCCAATTTTTTTCGAGGGGATCCCCTATTTTTGTTAACCAGCAAAGATAAGCAGACTGCTGTGGCCTGGTATTATCAGGCTGGCAAGCAGGGTCGGACTGAGCCACCGGGACACCGGAGAAACCTCCGGTGGGCCCCAGCTCCTGCGTGGTGGGCCCTGATTTGAAAGGATAGGTCGCGGGGCAGAGGGGGCGGTGGCCCCAGGCCCCGCGCTCTGAGGGGGCCCACCGGAGCTACGCTACAGTAACTGTATCGGCGTGCACAGTTACATTCTGCGGCAGAGCAGGGAGAATCGATCTTCCTGCTCTGCCGCCCAGAAGCTATGGGCCTGAACAGGCGTTGGGGGGGCCCGGTGCCAGCAGTGGGCCCCCCAACCGTCATCGGAGGGTCAGCTGTATCGGCATGGGTACGGTTGGGGCGAGGATATGGGTGTGATTAGCTGTGAAATGGGTGTGGTCGGGGCGTGGCTTAAAATTTGCTGCGGCGCGCATAGCGCGCCGCAGCCTTTAATCCTCTTTCCTGTCTTCAAAATTTGGGAGGTATGCTGTATGACCTCCCTACAACTTCTGGGCATGCTACTGATGAGCGCGACGGATGGTCTCCTGAGGGATCTCCTCCCACACCTGGACTAAAGCATCCACCAACTCCTGGACAGTCTGTGGTGCAACGTGGCATGGCCTAAAATTTGCTGCAGCAGGCACAGCATGCCACAGCCTTTGTCCCTCTTTCCCTTCTTCAAAGGTTGGGAAGTATGTGTCACGCAGTCTTATGATATGTGTACGATGTCAGTAAACTATTCTTAAAAGAACAACACTCTATACAACATATAGATTAGCAACATCAGCATGTAAATATAGAATAGATTTACCTGACACGATATCCGTTGAACTCAGGGTTAATCTTGAGGACTTGATACACTGTCACAGGAAAGAGGAGTGAGGGTCTAACCTGACCCTAAACTGGGGTCCTAACTAATCCCTCACCTTGGAGGTACTGATAATGGTTCAGAGGTCCAAGTCTCCAGCCTAACCCTGTCTCCTATCAGTCCCTGAACCCTGTAATCAGTCCTAAGAAGGATTCTGATTACCACCAAAGGGATATGGGCTGATCTCTGCTAAATACACAGATTAGACATATAAGACAGACTGGAGAAAACACAGACTTGCATACAAACTCAAACACAGAAGGAACATAAATGATCTGGGATATTAAACTCTAAGCAAGGTGAGCTTAAAACAACTAAGGAGCTCTTTAACTTAAGTCTATACAGATACTATCCTATCTGTGGTCTTCATGAAGAATTTCACTGGCAACTCCCAACACAGACAACCAGAGATTTAAAGGAAACCAATCAACAAATAATTAATTGCAGCCGGGAGAAACTGCACCCAGTCCCAGAACTGAGCACAGACAGAATTAACTCCCTAACTGCCAAACACAAAGAAACAGCAACTCAGCTGTGAGAAGTCAGAATGTGCAACCGCGACGATCTTCGTGGCGATGCACACATGACAGTACCCCCCCTTCTACGAGGGGCCTCCGGACCCTCAGGGCCAGGTTTGCCCGGGTGAGTTCTGTGGAAGGTCCGCACCAAACGATCTGCGTTAATGTCAGACGCAGGAACCCACGTCCTCTCCTCTGGACCATACCCCTTCCAATGCACCAAGTACTGAAGGGACCGGCGATTCAGACGTGAGTCAATGATCTTTGACACTTGAAACTCCAAGTTACCATTGACCACCACTGGAGGAGGAGGTAGAGGTGATGGTATGACTGGTGCCACGTACCTCTTAAGTAATGACTTGTGGAACACATTGTGGATTTTAAACGTAGGAGGGAGGTCCAGACGAAATGCCACAGGATTAATTATGGAACTGATCCTGTACGGCCCGATGAATCTGGGACCCAGCTTCCAGGAGGGAACTTTAAGTTTTATATTCCTGGTAGACAACCATACCAGATCGTTCACATTAAGATCTGGACCAGAAACTCTCCTCCTATCAGCCATACGTTTATAACGGTTCCCCATAGCACTCAGATTATTCAATACACCTCTCCACACTGAAGCAAGTGACGACGAGAAACGCTCCTCCTCAGGAACCCCAGAAGGGCCCCCCCCATTGAATGTACAAAACTGGGGATGAAAACCATATGCCCCAAAAAACGGGGACTTACCAGTGGACTCGCTCCGCCTGTTGTTAAGAGCGAACTCTGCCAGAGGCAAGAAAGAAGACCAGTCCTCCTGGTTCTCTGAGACAAAACACCGAAGATAAGTCTCTAGGCTTTGATTCAGACGCTCTGTCTGACCATTGGTCTGCGGATGAAAAGCCGAGGAAAATGACAATTGCATCCCCCGACGTAAACAAAATGCCCTCCAAAACTTGGACACAAACTGAGACCCCCTATCTGACACCACATCAGAAGGCAACCCATGAAGTCTCACAATCTCCCCAATGAACACCTGCGCCAGAGTTTTAGCATTAGGGAGGGCAGGAAGAGCAATGAAATGTGCCATCTTACTGAACCTGTCAACAACCACCAGTATGACAGTCTTCCCTGACGACTGAGGAAGGTCCGTGATGAAGTCCATAGACAAATGAGTCCATGGACGCTCCGGAAGTTTCAAGGGTAAGAGGGTCCCAGATGGACGGGTATGAGGGGTCTTAGAGCGAGCACAAACCCCACAGGACGCGACAAAAGTTAAAACATCTTTATTAACGTTAGGCCACCAAAACCGGCGAGAAAGGAGATCTAAAGTAGCCTTACTCCCTGGATGTCCTGCTAAAGCAGAATTATGATGTGCCTCAATAACCTTTTGTCTCAACTGATTTGGGACAAACAGTCTCCCTGGAGGTCCTGCAGGGGCGTCCCCCTGAGCCTCTAACACCTCCTCCTCAAGCTCAGAACATACAGCCGACACTACCACCCCCTCCTGAAGGATAGGAATCGGGTCATCCATTTTCCCGGCCCCTGGGAAACTGCGAGACAAGGCATCCGCCTTAACATTCTTAGATCCAGGGCGATAAGTGACAACAAAATTAAACCTGGTAAAAAACAACGACCATCGAGCTTGTCTGGAATTCAGACGCTTAGCAGATTCCAAATACAGCAGGTTCTTGTGATCAGTAATGACGGTGACCGGGTGGACTGCCCCCTCCAAAAAGTGACGCCATTCTTCAAAAGCCAACTTAATGGCCAAAAGTTCCCTATTGCCGATATCATAATTCCTTTCGGCGGACGACAATTTTTTAGAAAAGAAAGCGCACGGATGCCATTTACCAGGGGACGGACCCTGGGACAATATTGCACCCACCCCTACGTCAGACGCGTCCACCTCCACAACGAACGGCTGTGATGCATCTGGTTGGATGAGAACGGGTGCCGAAGCAAAACATTTTTTCAAAGAGGAAAAAGCTTGGCAAGCTTTGTCCGACCATTTAGAAAAATCCGTCCCTTTTCTTGTCATGTCAGTGAGAGGTTTGACAACAGATGAGAAATTACAAATAAATTTCCGGTAGTAGTTAGCAAACCCCAGAAAACGCTGCAGAGCCTTAAGATCCTCTGGCTGATCCCATTCAAGCACTGCTCTCACCTTTTCAGGGTCCATACGGAAACCGGAGGCTGACACCAAGAAACCCAAAAACTGAAGTTCCTGTACGGCGAATACACACTTTTCCAGTTTGGCGTATAGTTTATTGTCTCGCAAGATCTGCAACACCTGTCTCACATGCTCCTGGTGAGACACAAGATCTGGTGAGTAAATTAAAATGTCATCCAAATATACGACCACAAACAGCCCCACCAGATGACGAAAAATGTCATTAACAAAATGTTGGAATACTGCTGGTGCAGTAGTCAGACCAAAAGGCATGACAAGGTTCTCATAATGTCCCTCCGGCGTGTTAAACGCCGTTTTCCACTCATCCCCCTCTTTTATCCTAATCAGATTATACGCCCCCCTGAGATCTAATTTAGAGAACCATTTGGCGCCAACAATTTGATTGAAGAGATCAGGAATCAGAGGGAGTGGATACGGATCTCGAACAGTAATCCGATTAAGTTCGCGGAAATCCAAGCAAGGGCGTAGGCCTCCATCTTTTTTCTTCACAAAGAAGAACCCCGCGGCCACTGGGGAAGATGAAGGTCTAATATGCCCTTTGGCCAGACTTTCCGAAATATAATCTTCATAGCCTGCCTCTCAGGACCAGAAAGGTTATATAACCTAGCTTTAGGTAACTTAGCATCAGGAAGTAAATTAATAGAGCAGTCATACACGCGATGAGGAGGCAACTCCTGACACCCCTCCTCAGAGAACACATCCCCAAAGTCCTCCAAAAAAGGAGGCAAAGTACTAGGCACGACCGCACTGATGACTGTGTTCATGCAGTTACTTTTGCAAAACTCACCCCATTGGCATATATCTCTGGACTGCCAATTAATCACAGGGTTATGTTTAACCAACCAAGGAAGTCCCAACACAATAGGAGTAGGTAGACCCTCCAACACATAACAAGATAATAGTTCCCTATGTATTGCCCCTACCCGAAGGTCAATGTTATGAACCTCATGAACAAAGCTACCTTGGCCGAGAGGCCTGGCGTCAATGGAGAATATAGGGATCGGTTTGACCAATACACTCAGATGCATACCTTGAGCCTGAGCAAACTGAGCGTCAACCAGATTAGCCCCGGACCCACTATCAAGAAGAACAGAAAATCTCTCCACTCTCGTACCAACCACCACCTCCACTGGTACAAGGAACTGAGAAGAACTAGCGGACGAAATACATACTCCCAGGTTGTCGTCCACCACACAACCTGGGATTAACAGTTTTCCGGCGACTTTTTGCTCAACAAGGCACGGGATGGACATCCCCCAACAAAATGTCCCTCTTTCCCGCAGAAGAAACACCTTCTAGTCCTGCGGCGTACCGCCAATCCCCTCCTACGAAATGATGTCCCTCCCAACTGCATAGGCTCCTCCGAACAGACAAGGGGAACCTCAACATAAGGGACTTTAGTAGTAGGTGGAGTAACAACAGGGGCGGAGTTACCTCGCACCTCTCCCGGAGCCGTCTATCAGTACGGATAGCTAGGGCCATAGCAGCCTCCAGTGATGGAGGAGAATCATACTGAGCCAAAACGTCCTTTAATTTGTCAGAAAGCCCATGACAAAACTGGCTTCTAAGAGCTGGGTCATTCCACTGAGTATCTGTGGCCCATCTACGGAACTCAGAAGCAAATTCCTCCGCCGGACGATCTCCCTGCTGTATCTTACGTAATTTTGTCTCAGCAAGAGAGACCCGATCTGGGTCATCATATACCAAACCCAGGGCAGTAAAAAATCGATCTACTGACTGTAGAGCCGGGGATCCCGGAGGAAGGGAGAAGGCCCAGGATTGAGGGTCCCCTTGTAGGAGCGAGATAACAATTCCCACTCTCTGCTCTTCACTCCCTGATGATCGAGGCCGAAGCCGAAAATACAATTTACATGCTTCCCTGAAGGTAAAAAATTTGTCTCGCCCACCAGTGAACCTGTCCGGGAGAGCTACTTTAGGTTCAAATCTGGTTTGCTCCGAGGGAGACAAAACTTTGGACTTAATGTCTGTCAGCTCCATGGATAATCCCTGCAACTGCAGAGCCAGCTGGGCTACTGGATCCATGGCAACTGGGAATAATTTTAGTGGCCAGTGAAAATGTCACGCGGTCTTATGATATGTGTACGATGTCAGTAAACTATTCTTAAAAGAACAACACTCTATACAACATATAGATTAGCAACATCAGCATGTAAATATAGAATAGATTTACCTGACACGATATCCGTTGAACTCAGGGTTAATCTTGAGGACTTGATACACTGTCACAGGAAAGAGGAGGACCGGGGGTCTAACCTGACCCTAAACTGGGGTCCTAACTAATCCCTCACCTTGGAGGTACTGATAATGGTTCAGAGGTCCAAGTCTCCAGCCTAACCCTGTCTCCTATCAGTCCCTGAACCCTGTAATCAGTCCTAAGAAGGATTCTGATTACCACCAAAGGGATATGGGCTGATCTCTGCTAAATACACAGATTAGACATATAAGACAGACTGGAGAAAACACAGACTTGCATACACACTCAAACACAGAAGGAACATAAATGATCTGGGATATTAAACTCTAAGCAAGGTGAGCTTAAAACAACTAAGGAGCTCTTTAACTTAAGTCTATACAGATACAATCCTATCTGTGGTCTGCATGAAGAATTTCACTGGCAACTCCCAACACAGACAACCAGAGATTTAAAGGAAACCAATCAACAAATAATTAATTGCAGCCGGGAGAAACTGCACCCAGTCCCAGAACTGAGCACAGACAGAATTAACTCCCTAACTGCCAAACACAAAGAAACAGCAACTCAGCTGTGAGAAGTCAGAATGTGCAACCGCGACGATCTTCGTGGCGATGCACACATGACAGTATGATGGTGGGCCCCAAGAATATTTTTTCTCTGGTGGGCCCAAGGTACTCCAGTCCGACGCTGCTGGCAAGGTCCATGGATCTTGGCTCCTTAACAGCCTTAAATACCATGCCTCAGCAGCAGGGGCGTACATAGAAATCATGGGGCCCCATAGCAAAAGTCTGAATGGGCCCCCCTCCAAAAAAAAAAAACCCAGAGCCATTGTAAATGTAAAGTGCCAGCACAGTGAGGGGACACATTAAACAAAAAAATGTATTATGCCCCCATAGATTGTGCCCCCATAGATGCTCCATAGTATAGGCCCTTATGCTGCCGCAGCTGCTGCAACCGAAAAAAAAAAAAAGACATACTCACCTTTCGTCGCTGGGGGCCAGGTGCCGGTGTTCTGAGCAGGGGGTGACACCAGGTGCCGATGTCACCGCTCGCTCAGGGCCCCGGCACCTGAGATATTTACCTGTCCTCTCTCCACTGCTGAGTGCCGCTGTCTTCGGGGTCCTCCAGCAGTGAATGATGAGGCAGAGGGCGCGGCGCGCACTAACGACGTCATCGCGCCTTCTGACCTGAACATTGCAGCAAGAGGACGCGAGCAACGGTGGAACGGGACAGGTAAATATCCCTTATACTCACCCTTCTGCCGGCGCGGTGTGTGCAGCCCCTGCTCTTCTCCCACGGTTCTCGCCGCCAGTGTTCAGCGGTCACGCGGGACAGCTCATTAAAGTCATGAATATATGCGTATTCATGACTGTAATGAGCGGTACCACCTGACCGCTGAACACAGGCGTCGGAGACCGTGGGAGAAGAGCAGGGGCTGCAGAGACCGCACCAGGAGGGGTGAGTATATAGAAGAGCTGCGCTCCCCCTCCCCCGCCGACCCCCTGGTAGTACTGTGTCAGCACAGCTACCCGACCGTCGAGGGCCCCCTAACCTGTCCGGGCCCCATAGCAGCTGCTTGGTCTGCTTCATTCACGGTACGCCACTGCTCAGCAGTCTGCTTCATCTGGCTGGTTAACAAAAATAGGGGGGACCCGACGCCATTTTTTATTCGAAGGGAACCCCTATTTTTGTTAATCAGTTCCCTCTGACGTCACTGATTGTGTCCCTGGCTGACCTGAAGTGAAAGTGGAAAGCAATCAATTAAGCTTTCCACTTCCTCTCCTGTCAGCCAGGAGAGGAACTCATTCATTTGGGGCTTTACTGTGAGGCTGCAGCATTAGCTGCGGTCCCTGCAGTAAACATTAACCCTTTCTGAAGGATTACACCGTGGGACCTGACTGTGCATGGGATAGGTAAGAATAATTTTGCTTTTTTATTTTATTTTTATTACAGGAAATCGTTTTTGCAGTCAAATAAAAGATGGTCAAAAACATGTGTCTTTATTTCATTAAAATGATTTTTAATTAAAGTGTGTGTGTTTTATTTTTATTTCATGCAATAGGATTAATAATTGATAGTTGTCTAATTGACAGCTCTCAATTATTAACCTGGCTTAAGGTCACCTTTCAATTGCAATGTGGCTTTAACCCCATATTAACCCATTCGCCACCGCTACAGGGCAATGGGAATAGACGGGCAAAGTGCCAGAAAAGGCGAATCTAATTATAGATTTGTCTTTTCTGGGGTGTCTGGGGGCAGATGTTAGTAGCCAGGGGAGGCCAAAAATAATGGTCCCTCTCTGGGCTATTATTATCTGCCCCCATTCGCTGGCTTTGTCTGTCTGGTTGCGAAAATAGGGCGGGAGCCCACGCATTTTTTTTAAACAATTTTACACCTCATATATATATATATATATATACATGTCATTGAATTTGTGACACATATATATATATATTTATATTTATAGTTCATACACTTCTACATAGTATAATAGCCGCTAATTCAATTGACGGCTTTTGTGAAAATGCAGAACCCGACATGAAATGACACTTGGTGTACATAGGGTTAACCATGTCTTTTCATGTCCTTTGCTATCTGATTTGCACAAACAATTACATCAGTCTATGTGTGCAAAATTTCACACCTGTAGGGGTTAATTAAAGGTGTAAATTCGTAGCAAAAAAGTCTGTTTTTTTTACAACGAATTTACACCTTTAATTAACCCCTACAGGTGTGAAATTTTGCACACATAGACTGATGTAATTGTTTGTGCAAATCAGATTGCAAACGACATGAAAAGACATGGTTAACCCTATGTACACCAAGTGTCATTTCATGTCGGGTGCTTCTGTCTTTTCACAGAAGCCGGCTTTACCCGGCAATTGAATCAGAGGATATTTTACTATGTAGAAGTGTATAAACTATACATATATGTATATATATATGTCACAATGACATGTATATATATATATATGTATTCTATGTGTGTATATTTAGTGTTTACAAGGAAATAAAGGTTTTTTTTAGTTGCGATATTTTGTTCCCATAGACTTACATGGGACTTCCGGTATCGGAATCGGATAACGCCGATATTTAGTGATATCGGCGATACCATTCCGATCTGATATTTTTAGATATCGAGCAGTATCGCTCAACACTAGTGGTGAGCACTTTGAACCCACAAGTGCTTCACAGAAGTTTAGAACGTACAGCCGTAAAATAAAAAAATCTTTTTTTTTTTTTACAAAAATTATTTTTTCGTCCCCAATATTTTATTTTCACAAGGGTAACAGGAGAAATTGGACCCCAAAAGTTGTTGTCCAATTTGTCCTGAGTACGCGGATACCCAATATGTGGGAGAAAACTACTGTATGGGTACACGTTGGGGCTCGGAAGGGAAGTAGTGACGTTTTGGATTGTAGACTTTGATGGAATGGTCTGGGGGCGTCATGTCGCATTTGGAGAGCCCCTGATGCGCCTAAACAGTGGAAACCCCCACAAGTGACCCCATTTGGGAAAATAGACCCCACAAGGAACTTATCTAGATGTGTGGTGAGCGCTATGAAGCCCCAAGTGCTTCACAGAAGTTTATAACGTACAGCCGTAAAAACAAAAACAATCTTTTTTTTTTTTAAAAAATGATATTTTTGCCCCCAGTTTTTTATTTTTCCAAGGGTAACAGAAGAAATAGGACAAATTGCACAATAACTCTTGGGGTCCAGAGTACGCTGATACCCCATATGTGGGGGTAAACTACTGTTTGGGCGCATGGCAGAGCTGAGAAGTGAAGGAGCACCGTTTGACTTTTTCAACGCAGAATTGGCTGGAATTGAGATCAGACGCCATGTCACATTTGGAGAGCTCCTGATGTGCTTAACAGTAGAAACCCCCCAATTCTAACTCCAACCCTAAACCCCAACACACCCCTAACCCTAGTCCCAGCCCTAACCACAAACCTAACCCTAACACACCCCTAACCCTAATCCCAACCATAACCCTAATACTAACTTTAGCGCCAACCCTAACCCTAACTTTAGCCGCAACCCTAACCTTAACCCTAACCCTAATGGGAAAATGGAAATAAATACATTTTTAAATTTTATTATTTTTCCCTAACTAAGGGGGTGATAAAGGGGGTTTAATTTACTATTTACATCGGGTTTTTATGATTGGCAGCTGTCACGCTAAAAGACGCTTTTTATTGCAAAAAATAGTTTTTTGCATCGCCACATTTTGAGAGCTATAATTTTTGTATATTTTGGCCCACAGATTCTTATGAGGTCTTATTTTTTGCGGGACGAGGTGACGTTTTTATTGGTACCATTTTTGAGCACGTGACATTTTTTGATCGCTTTTTATTTCGATTTTTGGGAGGTTAGAATGAACAAAAATCAGCAATTCATGAATTTCTTTTGGGGGAGGCGTTTATACTGTTCCGCGTGTGGTAAAATTGATAAAGCAGTTTTATTCTTCGGGTCAGTACGATTATGGAGATACCTCATTTATATCATTTTTTATGTTTTGGCGCTTTTATAGAATAAAAACAATTTTATATAAAAAATTATTATTTTTGCATCGCTTTATTCTGCGAGCTATAACTTTTTTATTTTTGCTGATCATGCTGTATGGCAGCTCGTTTTTTGCGGGACAAGATGACGTTTTCAGCGGTACCATGTTTATTTATATCCGTCTATTTGATCGCGTGTTATTCCACTTTTTGTTCGGCAGTATGATGATAAAGCACGGATTTTTTGCTTTGTTTTTTTTTTTAAGGAGTTCACAAAAGGGGTTAACTAGTGGGACAGTTTTATAGGGGGGGGTCGTTACGGACGCGGCGATACCAAATATGTGTACTTTTATTGTTTTATTTTTTTTATTTACAGGAAGAAATGAATTTATTGGGGAATATTTTTTTTTTTTTTTTTTATTTATTTTGGAATTTTTTTTTACACGTTTATTTTTATTTTTTTACTTTTTTACTTTGTCCCAGGGTGGGACATCACTGTAAAATGTCAGATCGCTGGTCTCACAGTGTGCACAGCACTCTGTGAGACCAGCGATCTCACAGGCAGCGCTGCAGGCTTCTCAGTGCCTGCTCTTAGCAGGCACTGATGAAGCCGCCTCCCTCCAGGACCCTGGCGCCATCTTGGATCCGGGTCCTGGGAGGGAGGAAGCCCTCAGAACAGCGCGATCACATCGCGGTGTTCTGAGGGTCTCAGGGGGCGCGCAGGGAGCCCCCTCCCTGCGCGATGCTCCCCTGTGCCCCCGGTACACCGCGATCATATTTGATCGCGGTGTGCCAGGGGTTAATGTGCCGGGAGCGGTCCGTGACCGCTCCTGGCACACAGTCCCGGGTGTCAGCTGTGATAATCAGCTGACACCCGGCGGCGACTAGCTGCGCTCCCCCCAGGAGCGCAGCTAATCGCTATGACGTACTATCCCGTCTATGGTCAGATTGTCACGGGTTTCATGGACGGGATAGTACGTCGGATGTCAGAGAGGGGTTAACTTACAATTACATAAGTGTCTGTGTGCAAAATTTCAGACATGTAGTGGTTAATTAAAGGTGTAAATTCGTTGAAAAAAAATGCGTGGGCTCCCGCTGTATTTTCTCCACCAGACAGACAAAGCAAGCGAGTGGGGGCAGATAATAATAGCCTAGGGAGGGTACTTTTTTTTGTGCCCCCCTGGCTACTAACATCTGCCCCCAGACACCCCAGAAAGGACAAATCTCTAATTAGATTAGCCCTTTCTGGCACTTTGCCCATCTATTCCCATTGCCCTGTAGCGGTGGCGAATGGTTTAATAAGGGGTTAAAGCCACCTTGCAATTGAAAGGTGACTTTAAGCCAGGTTAATAATTGAGAGCTGTCAATTAGACAACTATCAATTATTAATCCTATTGAAGTAAATAAAAAAAACACACACACTTTAAGAATAAATAATTTTAATGAAATAAATACACATTTTTTTGACCATCTTTTATTTAACTCTTAATCCCTGCGAAGCTCTTGATCTCCTATAATAAAGAAAAAAATAATAAAACAACATTATTCTTACCTATCCGGCGATCTGTCACGTCCCACGCTGTAATCCTTCACTAAGGGTTAACTAGCTTTCAACCAAGCAGCGCAAGTAATGCTGCCTGCTCAGCTGAAAGCTCCTGAAAGAATGAGCTTATCTCCTGCCGACAGGAGAGGATGTGATTAATGTGGGATGCTTAATTGATTGCGTCCCACTTTCACTTTAGGTCAGGTCAGGATGACCTGACCTGAAGTGAAAGTGGGAATAAATCAATTAAGCTCCACTCATTAATCACTTCCTCTCCTTTCGCCGGGAGAGGAACTTATTCATTCAGGGGGTAACAGCTCAGCAGGCAGCATTAGCTCCCTGCTAGCTGTAACCTGTTAACCCTTTCTGATGGATTACAGCGTGGGACCTGACTGCATCGGATAGGTAAGAACAATTTTGCTTTTTTATTTTATTTTTATTACAGGAAATGGTTTTAGCAGGAAAATAAAATAAGGTCAAAAACTGATTATTTCATTAAACTTATTTTTTATTAAAGTGTGTGTGTTTGATTTTTCTTTCATACAATACGATTAATAATTGATAGTTGTCTAATTGACAGCTTTCAATTATTAACCTGGCTTAAAGTCACCTTTCAATTGCAAGGTGGCTTTAACCCCTTATTAACCCATTCGCCACCGCTACAGGGCAATGGGAATAGACGGGCAAAGTGCCAGAAAGGGCTAATCTAATTAGAGATTTGCCCTTTCTGGGATGTCTGGGGGCAGATCTTAGTAGCCAGGGGGGGCACAAAAAAAATGTACCCTCCCTAGGCTATTATTATCTGCCCCCACTCGCTTGCTTTGTCTGTCTGGTGGAGAAAATACAGCGGGAGCCCACGCATTTTTTTTCAACGAATTTACACCTTTAATTAACCCCTACATGTCTGAAATTTTGCACACATACACTTATGTAATTGTAAGTTAAAACCATATATCAAAATACATGAAATGACATGGTTAACTGTGTGTAAACAATGTATCATTTCATGTCGGCTTCTGTGATTTCACAAAAGCTGGCAATTGAATTAGCGGCTATTAGTGTTGAGCATTCCGATACTGCAAATATCGGGTATCGGCCGATATTAGCTGTATCGGAATTCCGATTCCGAGTTCCGATATTTTCGTCTTATCGGATACCGGAATCGGGATTGTCACTGTCACTGTCAGTGTCCGTCGGTCGGGTCTGTCAGGAGTCAGCGGCACTTACCTGGCAGAAGATCTCTGGCGGTCACATCCCGGACTGCTTCATGGCCGCCATCTTCTTTCCCCGGCGGTCACATGCAGTTTCTCGCGATAACTGCAGTGACTGCTGGGTAATCCCGGCCGTAAAGCAGTCAGTCCGATGACGTCACCGCCGGGGAAGCAGGTAATCAGCTGTGCTGCGTCGCGATGACAGGCTCTGCCTGTCATTGCGATGTAGCACAGCTGGATCGTCGTGGGACTGTCGTTCTGGACTGCGTCGGACAGGTGGTATACTGTTGGTTTGTTTTTTTTTCTTTTTTTACAGGAGATCGATGGCGTCGCAGGAATGAGAGTGTAATAAAAGAAATGAAAACTGTGTTGTCTCTTTTATTTCATTAAAAGACTTTTTTCTTGCTGTGTCTTTTTTTTATACATTTAATAACTTTGGGATTAATAATGGATCGGTGTCTTATTGACACCTCTCCATTATTAACCGGGCTTATTGTCACCGTGCAATCAACGGTGACATTAACCCCTTATTACCCCACTTGCCACCGCTACAGGGCAAGTGGGAAGAGCCGGGTAAAGTGCCACAATTGGCACATCTTTTGATGCGCCAAATGTGGGGCTGCTGTAGCCTGGTATTATCAGGCTGTTGAGGGCCAAAATCCATGGGCCTTGACAGTCTTTTAATACCAGGCCGCAGCAGTCTGCATTTTACTTGGCTGGTTAACAAAAATAGGGGGGATCCCACGCCGTTTTTTTTTTCGAGGGGATCCCCTATTTTTGTTAACCAGCCAAGCTAAGCAGACTGCTGTGGCCTGGTATTATCAGGCTTGCAAGGTCCATGGATATTGGATCCTTACCAGCCTGAAAAACCAGGCCTCAGCGGTCTGCTTCATCTGGCTGGTTAACAAAAATAGGGGGGACCCCACGCCAATTTTTTTCGAGGGGATCCCCTATTTTTGTTAATCAGCCAAGATATGCAGACTGCTGTGGCCTGGTATTATCAGGCTGGCAAGGTCCATGGATCTTGGCTCCTTAACAGCCTGAAAATCCAGGCCTCAGCGGTCTGCTTCATCTGGCTGGTTAACAAAAATAGGGGGGACCCCACGCCAATTTTTTTCGAGGGGATCCCCTATTTTTGTTAATCAGCCAAGATATGCAGACTGCTGTGGCCTGGTATTATCAGGCTGGCAAGGTCCATGGATCTTGGCTCCTTAACAGCCTGAAAATCCAGGCCTCAGCGGTCTGCTTCATCTGGCTGGTTAACAAAAATAGGGGGGACCCCACGCCAATTTTTTTCGAGGGGATCCCCTATTTTTGTTAATCAGCCAAGATATGCAGACTGCTGTGGCTGGTATTATCAGGCTGGCAAGGTCCATGGATCTTGGCTCCTTAACAGCCTGAAAATCCAGGCCTCAGCGGTCTGCTTCATCTGGCTGGTTAACAAAAATAGGGGGGACCCCACGCCATTTTTTTTTCCAAGGGAACCCCTATTTTTGTTAATCAGTTCCCTCTGACGTCACTGATTGTGTCCCTGGCTGACCTGAAGTGAAAGTGGAAAGCAATCAATTAAGCTTTCCACTTAAGGGCCCGTCTCACATAGCGATATCGCTACCGAGATCGCTGCTGAGTAACTAGTTTTGTGACGCAGCAGCGAGCTCACCAGCGATATCGCTGTGTGTGACATTCAGCGACGATCAGCCCCCCTGCCGGGTATCGCTGATCGTCGCTGAAATGTCAGGACCTTTTTTTGATCGCTGGTTTCCCGCTGACAGGCACACATCGCTGCGTGTGACAGGCGGGAGACCAGCGATCCGCTGGTAACCAAGGTACACAGCGGGTTTCCAGGCGCGGGGCTGTGCCTAGAAACCCGCTGTGTACCTTGGATACCAGCGCCCTGATGCAGGGAGCTGGTATCCAAGGTACACAGCGGGTTTCCAAGCGCTGCGCGGTGCCTGGAAACCCGCTGTGTACCTTGGTTACCAGCGGATCGCTGGTCTCCCGCCTGTCACACGCAGCGATGCGTGCCTGTCAGAGGGAAACCAGCGATCAAAAAAAGGTCCTGACATTTCTGCGACGATCAGCGATACCCGGCAGGGGGGCTGATCGTCGCTGAATGTCACACACAGCGATATCGCTGGTGAGCTCGCTGCTGCGTCACAAAACTAGTGACTCAGCAGCGATCTCGGTAGCGATATCGCTATGTGAGACGGGCCCTTAAGCGATGTTACCCGCAGTGTCGCTGTCCCAGATCGCTGCCTGAGCTGCCTGTTTGGCAGCTCAGCAGCGATCATGTAGCGATACACCAGCGATCCTGACAAGTGCATATCGTTGTCGGGATCGCTGGTGTATCGTTATGTGACACCCGCCTTTACTCTCCTGTCAGGCAGGAGAGGAACTCATTCATTTGGGGTTTACTGTGAGGCTGCAGCATTAGCTGCGGTCCCTGCAGTAAACATTAACCCTTTCTGAAGGATTTCACCGTGGGACCTGACTGTGCATGGGATAGGTAAGAATAATTTTGCTTTTTTTATTTTATTTTTATTACAGGAAATGGTTTTAGCAGGTAAATAAAATATGGTCAAAACTGTGTGATTATTTCATTAAACTTCTTTTTATTAAAGTGTGTGTGTTTGATTTTTCTTTCATACAATAGGATTAATAATTGATAGTTGTCTAATTGACAGCTCTCAATTATTAACCTGGCTTAAAGTGACCTTTCAATTGCAAGGTCATTTTAACCCCTTATTAACCCATTCGCCACCGCTACAGGGCAATGGGAATAGACGGGCAAAGTGCCAGAAAGGGCCAAATCTAAATTAGAGATTTGCCCTTTCTGGGGTGTCTGGGGGCAGATGTTAAGTAGCCGGGGGGGGCCAAAAATAATGGTCCCTCTCTGGGCTATTATTATCTGCCCCCACTCACTGGCTTTGTCTGTCTGGTTGCGAAAATAGGGCGGGAGCCCACGCATTTTTTTTCAGCAATTTTACACCTCTATATATTATTTACATGTCATTGAATTTGTGACACATATATATATATATTTATATTTGTAGTTCATACACTTCTACATAGTATAATAGCCGCTAATTCAATTGCCGGCTTTTGTGGAAAATGCAGAACCCGACATGAAATGACACTTGGTGTACATAGGGTTAACCATGTCTTTTCATGTTGTTTGCTATCTAATTTGCACAAACAATTAAATCAGACTATGTGTGCAAAATTTCACACCTGTAGGGGTTAATTAAAGGTGTAAATTCGTAGCAAAAAAGTCCGTTTTTTTTTACAACGAATTTACACCTTTAATTAACCCCTACAGGTGTGAAATTTTGCACACATAGTCTGATTTAATTGTTTGTGCAAATTAGATAGCAAAGGACATGAAAAGACATGGTTAACCCTATGTACACCAAGTGTCATTTCATGTCGGGTGCTTCTGTCTTTTCACTGAAGCCGGCTTTACCCGGCAATTGAATCAAAGGATTATTTTACTATGTAGAAGTGTATAAAACTATACATATATGTATATATATATGTCACAATGACATGTATATATATATATATATATGTATTCTATGTGTGTATTATTTAGTGTTTACAAGGAAAGAATGGGGTTTTTTTAGTTGCGATATTTTGTTCCCATAGACTTACATGGGACTTCCGGTATCGGTATCGGGTATCGCCGATTTTTAGTGATATCGGCGATACCATTCCGATTCCGATACTTTAGGATATCGGGAAAGTATCGCTCAACTCTAGCGGCTATTACAGTATGTAGAAGTGTATGAACTATAAATTATATATATATGTATGTGTCACAATGACATGTATATATATACAGTCAGGGCCAGAAATATTTGGACAGTGACACAATTTTCGCGAGTTGGGCTCTGCATGCCACCACATTGGATTTGAAATGAAACCTCTACAACAGAATTCAAGTGCAGATTGTAACGTTTAATTTGAAGGGTTGAACAAAAATATGTGTTAGAAAATGTAGGAATTGTACACATTTCTTTACAAAACACTCACATTTTAGGAGGTCAAAAGTAATTGGACAAATAAACATAACCCAAAACAAAATATTTTTATTTTCAAAATTTTGTGGCGAATCCTTTGGAGGCAATCACTGCCTTAAGTCTGGAACCCATGGACATCACCAAACGCTGGGTTTCCTCCTTCTTAATGCTTTGCCAGGCCTTTACAGCCGCAGCCTTCAGGTCTTGCTTGTTTGGTGGGTCTTTCCCTCTTAAGTCTGGATTTGAGCAAGTGAAATGCATGCTCAATTGGGTTAAGATCTGGTGATTGACTTGGCCATTGAAGAATGTTCCACTTTTTTGCACTCATGAACTCTGTGTAGCTTTGGCTGTATGCTTGGGGTCATTATCCATCTGTACTATGAAGCGCCATCCAATCAAGTTTGCAGCATTTGGCTGAATCTGGGCTGAAAGTATATCCCGGTTCACTTCAGAATTCATCCGGCTACTCTTGTCTGCTGTTATGTCATCAATAAACACAAGTGACCCAGTGCCATTGAAACCATGCATGGCCATGCCATCACGTTGCCTCCACCATGTTTTACACAGGATGTGGTGTGCCTTGGATCATGTGCCGTTCCCTTTCTTCTCCAAACTTTTGGCTTCCCATCATTCTGGTACAGGTTGATCTTTGTCTCATCTGTCCATAGAATACTTTTCCAGAACTGAGCTGGCTTTGGAGGTGTTTTTCAGCAAATTTAACTCTGGCCTGTCTATTTTTGGAATTGATGAATGGTTTGCATCTAATGTGAACCCTTTGTATTTACTTCATGGAGTCTTCTCTTTACTGTTGATTAGAGACAGCTACACCTACTTCACTGAGAGTGTTCTGGACTTCAGTTGATGTTGTGAACGGGTTCTTCTTCACCAAAGAAAGTATGCGGCGATCATCCACCACTGTTGTCTTCCGTGGGCTCCCAGGTCTTTTTGGATTGATGAGTTCACCAGTGCTTTCTTTCTTTCTCAGGATGTACCAAATTGTAGATTTTGCCACTTCTAATGTTGTAGCAATTTCTTGGATGGGTTTTTTTCTGTTCTTGCAGCTTAAGGATGGCTTATTTCACCTGCATGGAGAGCTCCTGTGACCACATGTTTCCTTCACAGCAAAACCTTCCAAATGCAAACACCACACCTCAAATCAACTCCGGCCCTTTCATCTGCTTAATTGAGAATGACATAACAAAGGGATTGCCCACACCTGTCCATGAAATAGCCTTGGAGTCATTTGTCCAATTACTTTTGGTCCCTTTAAAAACAGGGTGGCACATGTTAAGGAGCTGAAACTCCTAAACCCTTCATCCAATTTTAATGTGGATACCCTCAAATGAAAGCTGAAAGTCTGAACTTCAACTGCATCTGATTTGTTTGTTTCAAATTCATTGTGGTAATGTCTAGAACCAAAATTAGATAAATGTTGTCTCTGTCCAAATATTTATGGACCTAACTGTATATATGTATTCTATTTGTATGTATCTAGTGTTTTGTGAGCTGTCAGTGTGATTTTACAGTAGCCGGGATGAATTGCCGGCTTTTCAAAGTAGACTGGTGCGTATAAATCGGACAGCACTCGCATGGTGCGAGTGCTGTGCGAAGATTTCTCGCACCCATTGACTTGCATTGGCGATTATCATGCCAAAATCGCATCAGATCGCAGCATGCTGCACATTTTTTTCTCACACCAATTTCGGCTGAGAAAAAAATCGCAAATGAGATGTCACCTATTGAATAACATTGGTCAGATTTGAATCCGATTTTTTTTCGGTTGAATATTATCCGTTTTCGGCGCAAGTGAGTATGAGCCCTTAGAGTGGGAACACTTCCCACTGAGTTCATCTCCTTCTATGTGTCGGACAATTTAACTGTTGGATTTGTATTGGGGCTTCCATGGATATGTATTTCCAATCCTGGTATTGATTAATTTAAATTTGTCACTCTTTGTTTCATTGCAGGCATTTGGTAAATTCAAAAAAGTTCTTTTTTTTTTAATTGATATACATTCTGCACCCCATCTTGACTAAAAAAAACAGATATGTAGAAATTTTTGCAAATTTATTAAAAAAGAAAAACTGAAATATCACATGGTCATAAGTATTCTGACCCTTTGCTCAGACACTCATATTTAAGTCACATGCTGTCCTTTTCCTTGTGATCCTCCTTGAGATGGTTCTACTCCTTCATTGGAGTCCAGCTGTGTTTAATTAAACTGATAGGACTTGATTTGTAAAGGCACACACCTGCCTATATAAGACCTCATAGCTCACAGTGCATGTCAGACCAAATGAGAATCATGAGGTCAAAGGAACTGGCCAAGGAGCTCAGAGACAGAATTGTGGCAAGGCACACATCTGGCCAAGGTTACAAAAGAATTTCTGCAGTACTCAAGGTTCCTAAGAGCACAGTGGCCTCCATAATCCTTAAATGGAAGAAGTTTGGGACCACCATAAGTCTTCCTAGACCAGGCCGTCCAGACAAACTGATCAATCGTGGGAGAAAAGCCTTGGCGAGAGAGGTAAAGAAGAACGCCGAGACCCCGACCCCGACCATCCACAGATGCAGTAGGGAGACTGGAGAAAGTTCCACAAAGTCAACTATCACTGCAGCCCTCCACCAGTCGGGCCTTTAAGGCAGAGTGGCCGGACAGAAGCCTCTCTTCAGTGCCAGACATTTAAAAGCCCACATAGAGTTTGAAAAAACACATGAAGGCCTCCCAGACTATGAGAAATAAGATTCTCTGGTCTGATGAGACGAAGATAGAACTTTTTGGTGATAATTAGGGTTGAGCATTCCGATACTGCAAATATCGGGTATCGGCCGATATTGGCTGTATCGGAATTCCGATTCCGAGTTCCGATATTTTCGTCTTATCGGATACCGGAATCGGGATTGTCACTGTCACTGTCAGTGTCCGTCGGTCGGGTCTGTCAGGAGTCAGCGGCACTTACCTGGCAGAAGATCTCCGGCGGTCACGTCCTGGACTGCTTCATGGCCGCCATCTTCTTTCCCCGGCGGTCACATGCAGTTTCTCGCGATAACTGCAGTGACTGCTGGGTAATCCCGGCCGTAAAGCAGTCAGTCCGATGACGTCACCGCCGGGGAAGCAGGTAATCAGCTGTGCTGCGTCGCGATGACAGGCTCTGCCTGTCATTGCGATGTAGCAGAGCTGGATCGTCGTGGGACTATCGTTATGGACTGCGTCGGACAGGTGGTATACTGTTGGTTTGTTTTTTTTCTTTTTTTACAGGAGATCGATGGCGTCGCAGGAATGAGAGAGTAATAAAATTAATGAAAACTGTGTTGTCTCTTTTATTTCATTAAAAGACTTTTTTCTTGCTTTGTCTTTTTTTTATGCATTTAATAACTTTGGGATTAATAATGGATCGGTGTCTTATTGACGCCTCTCCATTATTAACCGGGCTTATTGTCACTGTGCAATCAACGGTGACAATAACCCCTTATTACCCCGCTTGCCACCGCTACAGGGCAAGTGGGAAGAGCCGGGTAAAGTGCCACAATTGGCACATCTTTTGATGCGCCAAATGTGGGGCTGCTGTAGCCTGGTATTATCAGGCTGTTGAGGGCCAAAATCCATGGGCCTTGACAGTCTTTTAATACCAGCCGCAGCAGTCTGCATTTTACTTGGCTGGTTAACAAAAATAGGGGGGATCCCCACGCCGTTTTTTTTTTGAGGGGATCCCCTATTTTTGTTAACCAGCCAAGCTAAGCAGACTGCTGTGGCCTGGTATTATCAGGCTTGCAAGGTCCATGGATATTGGATCCTTACCAGCCTGAAAAACCAGGCCTCAGCGGTCTGCTTCATCTGGCTGGTTAACAAAAATAGGGGGGACCCCATGCCAATTTTTTTCGAGGGGATCCCCTATTTTTGTTAAACAGCCAAGATATGCAGACTGCTGTGGCCTGGTATTATCAGGCTGGCAAGGTCCATGGATCTTGGCTCCTTAACAGCCTGAAAATCCAGGCCTCAGCGGTCTGCTTCATCTGGCTGGTTAACAAAAATAGGGGGGACCCCACGCCAATTTTTTTCGAGGGGATCCCCTATTTTTGTTAATCAGCCAAGATATGCAGACTGCTGTGGCCTAGTATTATCAGGCTGGCAAGGTCCATGGATCTTGGCTCCTTAACAGCCTGAAAATCCAGGCCTCAGCGGTCTGCTTCATCTGGCTGGTTAACAAAAATAGGGGGGACCCCACGCCATTTTTTTTCGAAGGGAACCCCTATTTTTGTTAATCAGTTCCCTCTGACGTCACTGATTGTGTCCCTGGCTGACCTGAAGTGAAAGTGGAAAGCAATCAATTAAGCTTTCCACTTAAGGGCCCGTCTCACATAGCGATATCGCTACCGAGATCGCTGCTGAGTCACTAGTTTTGTGATGCAGCAGCGAGCTCACCAGCGATATCGCTGTGTGTGACATTCAGCGACGATCAGCCCCCCTGCCGGGTATCGCTGATCGTCGCTGAAATGTCAGGACCTTTTTTTGATCGCTGGTTTCCCGCTGACAGGCACGCATCGCTGCGTGTGACAGGCGGGAGACCAGCGATCCGCTGGTAACCAAGGTACACAGCGGGTTTCCAGGCGCGGGGCTGTGCCTAGAAACCCGCTGTGTACCTTGGATACCAGCGCCCTGATGCAGGGAGCTGGTATCCAAGGTACACAGCGGGTTTCCAAGCGCTGCGCGGTGCCTGGAAACCCGCTGTGTACCTTGGTTACCAGCGGATCGCTGGTCTCCCGCCTGTCACACGCAGCGATGCGTGCCTGTCAGAGGGAAACCAGCGATCAAATAAAGGTCCTGACATTTCTGCGACGATCAGCGATACCCGGCAGGGGGGCTGATCGTCGCTGAATGTCACACACAGTGATATCGCTGGTGAGCTTGCTGCTGCGTCACAAAACTTGTGACTCAGCAGCGATCTCGGTAGCGATATCGCTATGTGAGACGGGCCCTTAAGCGATGTTACCCGCAGTGTCGCTGTCCCAGATCGCTGCCTGAGCTGCCTGTTTGGCAGCTCAGCAGCGATCATGTAGCGATACACCAGCGATCCTGACAAGTGCATATCGTTGTCGGGATCGCTGGTGTATCGTTATGTGACACCCAGCCTTTACTCTCCTGTCAGGCAGGAGAGGAACTCATTCATTTGGGGTTTACTGTGAGGCTGCAGCATTAGCTGCGGTCCCTGCAGTAAACATTAACCCTTTCTGAAGGATTACACCGTGGGACCTGACTGTGCATCGGATTGGTAAGAATAATCTTGCTTTATTATTTTATTTTTATTACAGGAAATGGTTTTAGCAGGTAAATAAAATATGGTCAAAAACTGTGTGATTATTTCATTAAACTTCTTTTTTATTAAAGTGTGTGTGTTTGATTTTTCTTTCATACAATAGGATTAATAATTGATAGTTGTCTAATTGACAGCTCTCAATTATTAACCTGGCTTAAAGTGACCTTTCAATTGCAAGGTCATTTTAACCCCTTATTAACCCATTCGCCACCGCTACAGGGCAATGGGAATAGACGGGCAAAGTGCCAGAAAGGGCAAATCTAATTAGAGATTTGCCCTTTCTGGGGTGTCTGGGGGCAGATGTTAAGTAGCCGGGGGGGGCCAAAAAAAATGGTCCCTCTCTGGGCTATTATTATCTGCCCCCACTCACTGGCTTTGTCTGTCTGGTTGCGAAAATAGGGCGGGAGCCCACGCATTTTTTTTCAGCAATTTTACACCTCATATATATATATATATATATACATGTCATTGAATTTGTGACACATATATATATATATTTATATTTGTAGTTCATACACTTCTACATAGTATAATAGCCGCTAATTCAATTGCCGGCTTTTGTGAAAATGCAGAACCCGACATGAAATGACACTTGGTGTACATAGGGTTAACCATGTCTTTTCATGTCCTTTGCTATCTAATTTGCACAAACAATTAAATCAGACTATGTGTGCAAAATTTCACACCTGTAGGGGTTAATTAAAGGTGTAAATTCGTAGCAAAAAAGTCCGTTTTTTTTACAACGAATTTACACCTTTAATTAACCCCTACAGGTGTGAAATTTTGCACACATAGTCTGATTTAATTGTTTGTGCAAATCAGATAGCAAACGACATGAAAAGACATGGTTAACCCTATGTACACCAAGTGTCATTTCATGTCGGGTGCTTCTGTCTTTTCACTGAAGCCGGCTTTACCCGGCAATTGAATCAAAGGATATTTTACTATTTAGAAGTGTATAAACTATACATATATGTATATATATATGTCACAATGACATGTATATATATATATATATGTATTCTATGTGTGTATATTTAGTGTTTACAAGGAAAGAATGGGGTTTTTTTAGTTGCGATATTTTGTTCCCATAGACTTACATGGGACTTCCGGTATCGGTATCGGGTATCGCCGATTTTTTAGTGATATCGGCGATACCATTCCGATTCCGATACTTTAGGATATCGGAAAGTATCGCTCAACTCTAGTGATAATTCTAAGCTGTATGTGTGCAGAAAACCAGGCACTGCTCATCTCCTGCCCAATACAATCCCAACAGTGAAACATGGTGGTGGCAGCATCATGCTGTGTGTGTGTTTTTCAGCTGCAGGGACAGGATGACTGGTTGCAATTGAAGAAAACATGAATGCAGTCAAGTACAGAGATATCCTGGATGAAAACCTCTTCCAGATTGCTCTGGACCTCAGACTTGGCCAAAGGTTCAATTTCCAACAAGACAATGACCCTAAGCACACAGCTAAACTAACAAAGGATTGGCTTCAGAACAACTCTGTGACCATTCTTGACTGGCCCAGCCAGAGTCCTGACCTAAACCCAATTGAACATCTCTGTAGAGAACTGAAAATGGCTGTCCACCAACGTTCACCATCCAACCTGACGGAACTGGAGAGGATCTGCAAGGAAGAATGGCAGAGTATCCCCAAATCAAGGTGTAAAATACTTGTTGCATCATTCCCAAGAAGACTCATGGCTGTACTAGCTCAAAAGAGTGCTTCTACTCAATACTGAGCAAAGGGTCTGAATACTTATGATCATGTGAGTACATCATATGTGTATCATATAAGTGTGGAGCTCAGAATTAATCCTGAATTGAACCAGAAGGGAACTGAAGATAACAGGATACAGTCACTGTAAACAATGTTTCTGTTTGTTACCACTCTCACTCCTGTAATCCTTCACTTTCTGCTAACCCCCCTAATCCCTACACCTAGTAAGGAACTCTCCCTCCATCCTCCCCATCCATCTCACCTTCTCCTCTGAGCTGTTCCTCAACATACCATCCTCTGTCTCCAAACACAGACAGCTCCCTCATGTTCTCTCCTACTCCCACCTGCTAATACTTTCTTTGGTCCTCCTCACTGCCGTTGATATTTTTCCAAATCCGGGTCCTCCTTATCACATCCCCAGTCATTTCTACCTCCTATCCACGCTCTATCGCAACTTTCCGTAACCTCTCTAACCTTATACCCATTCGCCCAGCCCCAGCTTCCCAAGTCCCACTAACATTAGCTCTATGGAACGCTCGCTCTGTCTGCAACAAACTTTCCTATATCCATGATCTTTTCATTACTAACAAACTTTCCTTCCTCGTCATTACCGAAACCTGGCTCACCCCCTCTGACACAGCCTCTTCTGCTGCACATTCGCATGGTGGATTCCATCTTTCCAACATCCCCTGCCTCAGTAGCAAGCATGGTGGAAGAGTTGGTTTTCTCCTGTCAGATAACTGCTCCTTCACCCCAATCCCACTGCCACCCTACCTCCCTTTGAGGTGCATTCTGTGCGCATCTACTCCCCCTCCAACCTCCAACTGGCTGTCATTTACCGCCCCCCAGGGCCAGCCACCACCTTCTTTTACCACTTCACTACCTGGCTACTTCATTTCCTCTCCGCTGACATCCCCACTATCATCTTGGGCAATTTCAATATCCCCATTGACACTTCCCTCTCAGCTGCCACTAAACTTCTATCTTTCACTTCCTCGTTTGGTCTCAATCAATGGTCTTCTGCAGCCACTCACAAAGATGGCCACACATTGGACCTCATCTTCACCCACCTCTGCTCCCTATCTAACCTCTCTAACTCACCTCTACCTCTTTCTGACCACAACCTACTTATATTCTCTTCCCTCTCCACGCCTTGTCCACAACAAAATACCTACTCCACAAACTTGAACACCCTCGCAGAAATCTTAAACTTCCCGATCTACACTCACTGTCTGAATCCCTTCTCCCTCTTACAAACATAAGTTCCTTACACAATGCGCATGCCGCTGCCGCTCTATATAACACCACAATAGCTGTAGCTCTGGAATCGGTTGCCCCTCTCACACATAGCAAAGCTCACAAAATCAACAGACAGCCCTGGCACACCAGCCTGACCAAACAACGGAGATGGGCTACTAGGGTTGCTGAGTGGAGATGGAAAAGATCCCACTTCAACGAGCACTTCATCACATTCAAACATTCCCTCACTACTTTCAAGGCCACATTTGCTGCAGCAAAACAAACCTACTTCTCATCTCTCATATCCTCCCTGTCTCACAACCCTAAACAGTTATTCAACACTTTCAATTCTCTCCTCCGTCCCCCAACACCCACCCTCTCCACTCATCTCAGTTGAAGACTTTACCTCATTTTTCAAGCAAAATATTGATAACATCAGAGACAGTTTTGGTCGACAACCCCCAGAGCCCTTCCTCCTAACTGCTCAGCCCTCCTCCTCCAAAACCTATTTCTCCACCATTACAGAAGATCGACTTTCCACTTTACTCTCAAAATCACATCTCTCCACTTGTGCACTTGACCAGATCCCATCCCACTTCATCCAAAACCTCACCACAGTCTTCATCCCAACCCTAACGCATCTCTTCAACCTATCACTAACAACTGGCGTTTTCCCCTCAAGCTTCAAACATGCCTCAATCACACCTATCTAGTGATGAGCGACCATACTCGGAAATGCTCAGTACTCGCCCGAGCATTGCTGTACTTGCGGTATTCGGCGAGCACCGAGCATTTCAGGGATTGTTCGTGCCCTGCATGTTTGGCGCTCTTTAGAGCACCAATCAACATGCAGGGATTGTGTGCCATGCACTGTAATGACGCAGTCATGTTGGTTGTGGCATTACAGTGATTGGCTGGCCACAGAGCGTCATCAGGTCTATATCAGATCTGGCACCTCCCTGCTCATCACATTCAGCTCCGGAATCAGATAGTGTAGGGAGAGTTGCTGCCGAGATAGGGTAAGATTTGGGGGTTTTAAAGATAGTGTGGGTATACCATAATTGAATACACAAATCCAGCTAAATCAACAGTCCTTCTAAGGACTAATTACTGGGTATATAGATTGCTGTGCTAGGTAGGCAGGGAGGGTATGTGGGTATATAGATATCAGTAGCAGACAGGCATTGTATGGGGCATAATTTATTGCATATAGAGATGAGCGACTTTGGCTCCGGGAGGGTTGAGTCGGGTTTCGGACCACCCAACTTTCCCAAAAGTCGAGTCGAACGAAGTCGGCCGACTAACAGAAAAGGTCAAGTCGGAGTCGAAAATCCGACCCCAATGCAAGTCAAGGGGGAATAAAAGTCGGCAGTGAGTGGAGGACAGTAAACACCTACTGTGCCCATTTCAATGCCAATGACATCAATTCTTATTACTTAAGCTTGTCAACCTTAATTTACTGTATAATAATAGTTACGCATTGAAAACGGGGGGTTATTTGGCTAAAGTTGAGGGGGGGCAGGGCTGGCTCCAGGTTATCGTGGGCCCCGGGCCAAAGAGTCTCATTGGGCCCCTTTAACACATACCACAATTCATGATGCTCTGATACGGCAGAGAAATATAGGTATAGTACAATGCCAAATACTTCACTTCTTACATTACATGAGTGATATCTATTGTAAATTCTACAATACAGTTATATGAAAAAGTTTGGGTACCCCTATTAATCTTAAGCTTAATGTTTTATAAAAATTGGTGTTTTTGCAACAGCTATTTCAGTTTGATATATCTAATAACTATTGGACACACTAATGTTTCTGCCTTGAAATGAGGTTTATTGTACTTGCAGAACATGTGCAATCTGCATTCAAACAAAATTTGACAGGTGCATAAGTATGGGCACCCTTATCATTTTCTTGTTTTAAATACTCCTACCTACTTTTTACTGACTTACTAAAGCACTTTTTTTGGTTTTGTAACCTCATTGAGCTTTGAACTTCATAGCCAGGTGTATGCAATCATGAGAAAAGCTACTTAAAGTGGCCACTTGCAAGTTGTTCTCCTGTTTGAATCTCCTCTGAAGAGTGGCATCATGGGCTCCTCAAAACAACTGTCAAATGATCTGAAAACAAAGATTATTCAACATAGTTGTTCAGGGGAAGGATACAAAAAGCTGTCTCAGAGATTTAACCTGTCAGTTTCCACTGTGAGGAACATAGTAAGGAAATGGAAGAACACAGGGACAGTTCTTGTTAAGGCCAGAAGTGGCAGGCCAAGAAAAACATCAGAAAGGCAGAGAAGAAGAATGGTGAGATCAGTCAAGGACAATCCTCAGACCACCTCCAAAGAGCTGCATCAACTTGCTGCAGATGGTGTCACTGTGCATCGGTCAACTATACAACGCACTTTGCACAAGGAGAAGCTGTATGGGAGAGTGATGTGAAAGAAGCCGTTTCTGCAAGCACGCCACAAACAGAGTCGGCTAAGGTATGCAAAAGCACATTTGGAGAAGCCAATTTCTTTTTGGAAGAAGGTCCTGTGGACTGATGAAACCAAGATTGAGTTGTTTGGTCATACAAAAAGGCGTTATGCATGGCGTCAAAAAAACACAGCATTCCAAGAAAAACACTTGCTACCCACAGTAAAATTTGGTGGAGGTTCCATCATGATTTGGCACTGTGTGGCCAATGCCGGCACCGGGAATCTTGTTAAAGTTGAGGGACGCATGGATTCCACTCAGTATCAGCAGATTCTTGACAATAATGTTCAAGAATCAGTGACAAAGTTGAAGTTACGCAGGGATGGATCTTTCAGCAAGACAATGATCCAAAACACCGCTCCAAATCTACTCAGGCATTCATGCAGAGGAACAATTACAATGTTCTGGAATGGCCATCCCAGTCCCCAGACCTGAATATCATTGAACATCTGTGGGATCATTTGAAGAGGGCTGTCCATGCTCGGCGACCATCAAACTTAACAGAACTGGAATTGTTTTGTAAAGAGTAATGGTCAAAAATACCTTCATCCAGGAACTCTTTAAAAGCTACAGGAAGCCACTAGAGGCTGTTATTTTTGCAAAAGGAGGATCTACTAAATATTAATGTCACTTTTCTGGTGAGGTGCCCATACTTATGCACCTGTCAAATTTTGTTTGGATGCAGATTGCACATTTTCTGTTAGTACAATAAACCTCATTTCAAGGCAGAAACATTACTGTGTCCAATAGTTATTAGATATATCAAACTGAAATAGCTGTTGCAAAAACACCAATTTTTATAAAACATTAAGCTTAAGATTAATAGGGGTGCCCAAACTTTTTCATATAACTGTAGCTCAAAAACCGGACAGTACATTCCTCCATACAGTATTATGGGCACCACATAGTACGCCATACAGAATAGGCTCCATACAGAATAGGGCCCATATGTGCTTCATATGATGCTATATATATAAAGGACCCTATATGATGCCCCATAAATAATGAACCCCATATGATGCTCTAGTATATGATGGGCCCCATAAATGATGCTCCAGTGTGTGATGAGCCCCATGTAATGCTCCAAATATAATGGTCCCCATATATAATGCTCCATATATAATGGGATCCATGTGATGCTCCATATATAATGTGCCCCATATGATGTGCCATATATAATGGGCCCCATATGATGCTCCAGTATATGATGTGCCCCATGGATGATGCTCCAGTGTGTGATGGGCCTATATAATGCTCCATATATAATGCACCCCATATGATGCTCCAGTATATGATGGGCCCCATGGATGATGCTCCAGTGTATGATGGGCCTATATAATGCTCCATATATAATGGGCCCCATATGATGCTCCAGTATATGATGGGCCCCATGGATGATGCTCTATTGTATGATGCGTCTATATAATGCTCCATATATAATGCGCCCCATATGATGCTCCAGTATATGATGGGCCCCATGGATGATGCTCCAGTGTATGATGGGCCTATATAATGCTCCATATATAATGGGCCCCATATGATGCTTCAGAGTATGATGGGCCCCATATATAATGCTCCAGTGTATAATGGGCCCTATCTATGATGCTCAAGTGTATGATGGGCCCCATATATAATTCTCCAGTGTATAATGCTCCCCATATATTGCTCCAACCATTAAAAAAATTGAAATACCTCTCCTCGCTGGGCACTGCTCTACTTTGGACTTCTCAGCGTCGCCACCTTCCAGCTCTCTGCACTTGGACTGTTCAGGCAGAGGGTACACAGATGTGACATCATCGCGCTCTCTGACCTGAATGTCACTGTCAGGAAACGCAGGAGACGTCATAGCGGTGGAACAGGGAGAGGTAAATATTGCAAGTGCTGGGGCCCTGAGATAGCAGGGTGGTCACACTTGTGGGTGCCGGGAACTGGCACAGGGACCCTCATAGTATGCCGGTGTCTCTGACGGCGAGTGGGCAGCCCCACCTGCTCAGGGCCCCGGCATTTGCACGGGTGCGCCAGGTGTTGAAACCGGCCCTGGGGGGAAGACAGCCCAGTTAGGGAGGTGGAAAAACTGGCATATGTTGAGGTGTAGGCTGGACGTTCAACAGCTGCAAATGGAGGAAATGGAGAAGTCGGAGGAAGAAGAGGACAAAGCCAGCCATTTTGCTGGCAACCTATGTGTCATCAGGGAAGGTGGTACAAAATCATTTGAAACCCAGGCATGGTTCATTTTAATGAATGTCAGATCACCAACATTTTGGGCCAAGTCATTCTTTCTGTCAGGATTGATCCAGCAGCACTGAAGACTCTTTCTGATAGCACACTACCAGCAGGGCAGGCGAGCTCCTGTAAGGCATATTGTGCCAATTCAGGCCAGGTGTCCAGTTTACAGGCCCAGTAGTCAAAGGGGAATGAACTGTGAGGGAGAACATCGATAGGGGAGGAGAGGTAATTTTGAACCATAGTTGACAACTGTTGTCTCCTGTCTGTTGCAATCGATTCAGTATTACCAGTCGTGTGAGCGTTACTCGAGAAATCAGTCCACAACATGGTCATGAAACCCCCCTCTCTCCAATGCCACTTCGGCTGTGTGCACCACGAACAACTCTTCCATTTGGCCCAGTATGGCTCGTGGTAGAACCTGCACCGCTGCTGTGTGCTGGGAATGCCTCTAACAAACGGTTTACCAGAGTTGCTTGTTTGTTCGCCAGTATTAGCTCTAGATTCTCCTGTGGCATGATGTTCTGTAATTTGCCTTTATAACGTGGATCGAGGATGCTGGCCAACCAGTAGTCATCATCCTTCATAATTTTGGCAATGCGGGGTCCCTTTTTAAGACTTAATCACACATGTGGGCCAATGTTCCAGGTGTCAATGATGCACTGCCAGTGCTGGGTGGAGGAGCACTTTCTGCCAAATCCACATCCCTCCAGTCACGCAGAAACCCTGTACATGACCTTGGCAAGCCAACATTTTCTCTTGCCCCCTGAGAAGCATCCTCATCCCCAAAATAATCATCCCCCTCATCCTCTTCCTCTTCTTCCTCCACCTAGTCCAGGACAGTTCTCTGAGCAGACAATGCCTGACTGTCATTCAAGGCTTCCCTCCTCCTCCGCTGCAGACGACCTGATCCTTAATGTGAGTCAAAGTTTGCATGAGCAGATGCATAAGTGGGATGCTCCTACTTATGATGGCGTCGTCTGCACTTACCAGCCGTGTGCATTCCTCAAAACACTGAAGGACTTTACAGAGGTCTTTCAGCTTTGACCACTGCACACCCAACAACTCGATGTCTGCCCTCAAACTGCCTGCCCGTGTTTCCTCCCACAAATGCCTCTGTTCGCACAGCCTCTCAACCATGTGCATGGTGGAGTTCCACCTTGTTGCAACGTCTATGATTATGCATTGCTTGGGGAGGTGTAGTGATCACTGCAGCCTCTGCATACGACTGGAGTCTACGGGCGAGCGACGGATGTGCGAGCACAGTCTTCGCACCTTATGGAGCAGGGCTGGTAACTCCGCATAATTATTTATGAAGCACTGCACCACCAGGTTCAAGGTGTGAGCCAGGCAAGGTATGTGTCTGAGTTTTGCCAGGGCTATGGCCACCACAAAATTACATCCGTTATCACTGACTACCTTGCCTGGCTCAAGATGTAGACTGCCAAGCCATGACTCAGTTTCTCGCTGCAAGTAGTCGGCCAGTACCTCCGCGGTGTGTCTGTTTTCACCCAAAGACATCATGTTTAAAACGGCCTGCTGATGCTTACCACTAGCTGTTCGGTGTGCAACACTGGCAGCTGCGGATGGAGTGCTCATGCGACTGCGCTCTGTCGACGAGCTTTTGCTTCTGGAGGAGGAGGATGGTCGAACGCCTGCAGCCAACTGTTGCCTATACAGTGGGCTAGGCAGCACTGTCCCACCACCACTGTCCCCTGTGGACCCTGCATCCACCACATTAACCCAGTGCGCAGTGATGGACACGTAACGGCCCTGGCCATGCCTACTGGACCATGCATCTGCTGTGAGGTGCACCTTTCCACTCACTGATTGTTTGAGTGCATGGACAATGCGGTCTTTCACATGCAGATGGAGGGCAGGGATGACTTTTCTAGAAAAGAAAAGAAGTGCTGACTGGGTAGGTCATAGTGTGGGACAGCGTAGGCCATGAGCTCTCGGAACGCTGCACTTTCAACAACACGGAAGGGCATCATCTCTAATGAGATTAGTTTGGCAATGTAGGCATTCAAAGCAAGTGAGGTTTTGTAGTCCATCCACGCTTGCAAGTGCATGGTGTTTAAATATCTAAGCATGCAACTGGTATTCAATTTTCGGAGATTTTTCCCTCGGCCAAAGGTCCTTCCGCACTTCTTAAAGATAACCTTTGCCTCATCAATAGAATTTTGGTCAAAAAGTGCCACACTGCACTCTTCCTACTATGGGATAAATTTTCAGGGCTTGCACGCTGTGCTAATTTGACCGTCTGGCCAAGCTGTCCTGCAACTCTTTTTGCTTTTTTAGCACGTTTTTGGACTGCTACGGGCCTGCCAGATAACCGCAGCTGCGATGTTGATGCCTGCTGCAGATCCTCCTCCTCTTCTGAGCTATTGCCAGCGGCACCCTCTTCCCCCAATGGATGCCAATCCGGGTCAACAACTGGGTCATCCATCACCTCCTCTTTAATTTCATCTGCACCTTCCTCTGTGTCACCGTGTAAGGTGGTATAGTATGCGGGAAGTGGCACCTGAGTTTCATCAGGGTCAGATTCTGGCTCAGTAGACTGCGAGGGCAATGCAGTGCTCTGGGTGAATGTACCAGCAGAATCAGATAGCAGTGGCTGTGCATCAGTGCACTCCATGTCTTATTCATCTTGAACTGGGAAATTCAGTATTTCACTTAATAACCCAGGCATGGTATGTGAAAAGAGCTCCAGGGAGTAATCTGAATTGTGGCATGCCGCATCTTTCACTTGTGGTGGGGGTGAAGAACACAAGGAAAGGTGTTGTTCCTGACCAGGAGCCTGCACTGACGACTCAGTCAGCCCACAGTGTATGTCATTGCTCATTGGCTGAAAAAAGGTGCCTGAAAGTATTCTGGGAAATTCGACTTTGCCGCTTGTTTTGCCGACGGCATAGCCGACTGCACGCTATGGTCGGATTTCGGCCAACGAAACCCGACTTTGGCGAAAGTCAGCGACTTTTGAATCTGACCGACCTGTTTCACTTAACTCTAATTGCATACATTAAGAGGGTGCATTCCATTACTGACTGCTGATGCAGCTGCCTATTACATACAGGTATATTGACCATATATACATAGCCCCAGGTATCATTGTCCAGGAATAATTTTTTTTGCATCCTAATACTGATTATTTAATTCGAAAGCAATCCAGAGCACACTTTTTTTTCTTTATTTACTTGTTGGGACTGCAGAATACAGCCAGATCCTTTTCATAGTACAGTGCGAAAATCCAGCTATTTTAAACAGGTTTGCCTGTCCCAGAGATCACATCTGAGTGCGCATAAAATTCTGCCATTTTTTGTGGTACTGTAAAAAATTTTTGGAGTGTCTTATACAATTTCTTGACACCATTTTGCTGCCAAAAAATATTTAGCTGCCACAAAAATATTTAGCTCCAGGGCAGATATTTTACACTGGGTTTTGTCCACCACACGGATCGCTTATCATTGAACTCAAAATTGTGCCATTCATAAAATTGGTTTTGTTGTGTCTTAGCCTACTTATTGACACAAATTTACTGGCCAAAAAAAAAAAAAATACAGGCCAGATATTTGAAAGTGGGCTGTCTCCGTTAGACGCCTCATCTATCCGTGGGCTAGAAATAGTTCCACCCCATTGGGTTACCACTGCCAGTCTCTCTTATATATTTTGTGTTCATGATTTTATTATTTGTTCAAATAAAGTGAAGTATATATTTTATGAATTCCTTGTGTGCATTTCTATCTTTTGGAGTTTAAATTGTGGCATTTGAGGCCTCAATTCAACTGTTTTTGCTGTGTGTTACTCCAATTATTTACACCATTTTGCTGTAAAAAAATACAGGCCACATATTTTACAGTGTGGTATCTCCGTCACATGCCTCATCTATCTGTGGGCTACAAATTGTGGCATTTGAAGCCTCCATTCAACTGTTTTTTCTGTGTGTTACCCTAGTTCTTGACAATATTTTCCTGTAGAAAAATAAAAATATAGGCCACATATTTTACAGTGTAGTATCTCCGTCACACGCCTCATCTATCTGTGGGCTACAAATTGTGGCATTTGAGGCCTCTATTCAACTGTTTTTGCTGTGTGTTACCCTAGTTCTTAACAATATTTTCCTGTAAAAAATTAAAAATACATGTCACATATTTTACAGTGTAGTATCTCCGTCACACACCTCATCTATATGTAGGCTACAAATTGTGGCATTTGAAGCCTCCATTCAACTGTATTTGCTGTCTGCTACCCTAGTTCTTGACACTATTTTCCTGTAAAAAAAAAATACAGGCCACATATTTTACAGTGTAGTATCTCCGTCACACGCCTCATCTATCTGTGGGCTACAAATTGTGGCATTTGATGCCTCCATTCAACTGTTTTTCCTGTGTCTTTGCCTAGTTATTGACACCAGTTTGCTAAAAAAAAATTGTTACCTACAGGCCAGATATTTTAAACTGTGGTTTTCCCGCAAACAGATCACATATAAGTTCGCTCCAAATTCACCCGTTTGTAGTGAACGTGGAAAATATTGTAGTCCATTTAAAATGGGCAAGGTGTGTGGCAAGGGATGGGGAAGTGGACGTGATAGTAATGGTGCATGCAGAGGCCGTGGCAGTGGGCAAGCTGTAATTGGGCCACAACAAACACCCACATCTTCTCGCTCGACCTTCCTGTCCCAATTACTAGTGGACCGCAGCAGCACACCAATATTGTACCCAGAGCAGTGTCAAAATGTTGTAGGTTGGATAGCAGATAATGCTTCCAGTCAGTTTGCCACTACCACCACCCTGTCTTCCACACGGTCAAGTCTGAGTAGCCGTGAGTCTGGACCACATATTCCTCACCCTGATCCTCCTTCCTCCCACCATGCCGAGCACCCGGAGACAACTGATCCCACACTTGGACACTCCGAAGAGCTGTTCACTTTTCCATTTATAGATTCGGGCTTTTCGCCCGGTCCACTTGAAGAGGGGCAAGATGAGCGCATGTAGTGATGCCCAAATATTTGAGCAGCCACAGTCACATGCACTTTATTTGTACCCTGTGTATTGCACATGACTGTGCGTATGCTGATTTTTGCTGTTGCATATACTATTGAGTTTGTGATTTTGCACATATTATTTTATTATTATTGTACAGCATTTTGTACTTTATTTATACCCTGCATACTGCACATAACTATTCTCATGTGATTTACTATTACCAACATATTTTAATGTCCCCTGTTTGTTACCCTTCCATGGAATTGGCTTCCTGCCCCTTATTGTATATTCCACAATAAAATTCATTTATTATTTGGACATTTTTTCGGCTTTTGTTTGTGGTTTCTATTCTAATTTCTGAATTGTCCTCAACTCATATCCATGTGTGCATAGCATCTTGTATTTATTTTGATGCACTTTTCCTTGAGTTTGGTTACTCGACTATATGGAGAATATTATAGAATTAACCAAACATATATATATATATATATATATGCATATATATATATATATATATATATATATATATCAGTGAGGATTCCGTGGACAAAGTCTATTGGAGATGAATCACTGCTCCACCTTATAATGTCCCACAGTGAGACTCCTCTTCCAGTAGAACGGAGAGAAAAACACAAGTCCTTCCTGGAGTTCAATGTGTGCTGTGTCAACACCTATATGTAGCATAGCATCCTTAGTTACTGAACAGCACGAAAAAGTAGTGACACATTTAGGGTTTCTGGCCATTGATTCCGATAGGAAAGCATGGTCTGAAGAGTCAATATACCTAACTAACTAAAAGCTTGGTTACGACCTTGTGTCTCTAAGCGCCAAAATATATTGTGATGCGTGCACGTTTACTTACTGTGACGTCGCAGTGGATTTTCAGTGTTTCTTACCATTGGACCTGCTCCGAACAACACAATCAGGACACGCAGATGGATGCAGAGCTCTTCCAGATTGTGAGCAATACTGAGAAGGCTTGTGTGTGATGCGGCACCTTTCACTTCACAGGTCCCGGGTACTTTCTGTTCTTTAACAGCTTTTACAGCAGGAATTCCCTCACATCCGGACAGGTTCGGAAAACCGGTTCAGTTTAGACCTAATTTTCTGCTGCTGCTCTTTACTTAGACAGGTGCTGTCACAAGGGTATTTCACCACATCCCTCTCCAGCACAACCTTATACAATCCTTATTCCTGAAGACCCTGCTCAAGATGGCTGCTGCAACTCTCAGTCATACCTCAGTTCTCCAAATGATGCTGGGGTTGGTTCAAACTGGTTTTATCCTTGTGTGCCAACTGACATACATGTCAAAGTTGTATGAATCTGCAAACCGCTGTCATCTAGTGGCTAAAACATTATTAATTATGAAGAAACAAATCTATTGACAAGTACAAAGATTATTCAGGCATGAGTATAATTACATTTATGTTCAATTATACCGCCCTGGTGAGCTGACACACATCTCACATGCCACCCCACTAGAGGTTGACATCCTCGGCAACACTCCACATACAAATTCGTCTTGTGCATAGCGCTGTTGAGGTACACCAGCATTAGATCTAGTTGTCCTACGTAGAGTCATAGGTTCATCAGGTGAAGAAGGAGCTGCCAGATGCACAACTTCCTCTCTGGGATAAGTCCAGCAAAGCTCAGAGGCTCTGCAGGTACCGGAACTGGAACCATCCACCATCCATCAACAGAGGTTCTGTTACTTTCGAGGTAGGAGTAGGTGTCTCCCTCACGGCCAAAGGCTCTTCGAAGGTACAGCGCCTCAGCATGTTATGGTGAAAGTTTCACGAAGGACCCAAAGCCCCCACTGGCTCTACCTCATAGACTGGTATGTTCGGGTCTACCCATCTTTTCAACACATACGGGATTGTTTCCCAATGCCCATCCAACTTTCCAGATGGCCTTTTGGCCTTAACAATCATCTTATCACCTGGAACATACTCGTCTTTCCACATGGGTCTCGAGTTGGGGTGTACCAATTGTCTCAGACGCTCCCCCACAACCTTGTGCACAGCCCTCAGCTGTCGGTGATGCTCTTTGGCCCACATGGTGGTATTTCATGGCAATGTGCTCATTGGATCAGTCATATGAAGATCCTCGATTTCCTGATCTGCCCTTCCGAACATGAGCATATGTGGGGAATAGCTGGTGGTGCTGTGTACCCTGTTGTTATAGGCCCACATTAACTCGGGTAGTTATTCCAGCCAGCGGGCCTTTTGACTGTCCTCTAGAGTTCCCAGCATATGGAGGAGATTACAATTAAACCATACACATGCCCCATTTCCTTGGGGGTGGTATGGGGTCGTGTGGGAACGCTCAATACCATAAAGCTTGTAACGCCGGTATTGTCTGTATCTTGCTTTCTGGCGTTACTTTGCATGTCTTTACTTTAACCCTTTGCTCCTTTTCCCCTGGCCGGCTGGGATGCTGTTGTCTGTTGCCTGTGTGGATGCTGCTCAGTTCCCAGCTCAGCTGCGTAACCGTATATGCGTGAGTGTCTCTGCTGCGCTGCATGACCACCCGCATGTGCGGTCCCTGGCTACTGCTGTGGAAGCTACCCGTGGGTTGCAAGGTCCTCTGCAGTGGTGCATGACTTGCTACGTGTGTTTAGGCTGCAGCCATTGCCAGGTGTCCTTGCTGTGCTGATTTGTGTCTGGCTCTGCATAGGGTGCGAGGGCCACACCTTCCCTGCTTTTATGAGGAATTGGTGTGCACTGGAAATGCTGCTCCAGCCTATCACTGTGAGGCAGCTCCTATATAAAGTTTCCCTGCCCTGTGGGGGGTTGCCAGAGCTTTGCATTGAGTTCCTGAACCTAGCCATGTGTGTTTGTGAGTTCAGCTCCTGCTCTGAGTGCGATCAGTTCTGGGAGAGCTGATACCCTTTGTCCTGTCTTGTGTTTCCGCCAGCTCTGGGGGCAGAATACCCAGATCGCCTTCCTGGAGGCTGCATATCCAGGCCTGTTCCTGTAGTGTCTTTTTCCTGAATCCTTGATCCTGGATCGGTTTCTGTACCTGCATGTCTGAACTTTGTCCTCCGTGTTATGTTTATGAAGTCCTTCTGTGTCCTGAACCCTGTGCCCAGTGACTGTGATTCTTTGCTATATAATCTGAGTTCATCTTGGAAGGAGGAGTCCGGTGTGTGTGCTGAGTTTCTGTTACTCTGTGCTCAGCTTGTTATGCGGTGGAATCCCCGACCGGCTCTAGTTCAATCCGGCAGGGCTTGCACCAGACCGCTTGGGTTCCTTTTTAGGTCGCTGCCAGATGTCCGGAGTCCGAGGACCATGTCCTCTTGCCCAGAGCCTGATGACCACGGCCTGATGTCCGATGTCTGATGACCACTTCCAGATGTCCGGATCCTATCCTTCCCTGCCTGATGTCAGGAGCCTGCCAATCGTTGCCAGATGTCCGGAGTCCGAGGACTGTGTCCTCTTGCCCAGAGCCTGATGACCACAGCCTGATGTCAGATGTCTGATGACCGCTTCCAGATGGCCGGATCCTATCCTTTCCTGCCTGATGTCCGGAGCCTACCGATCTTTGCCAGATGTCCGGAGTCCGTGTTCCTGAGTTCCAGTCCATGTTCCTGATGTCCTGTCCATGTTCCTGAGTCCATGTCCTGATGTCCTCTCCGTGTTCCTGAGTTCCATTCCATGTTCCTGATGTCCTGTCCATGTTCCTGAGTCCATGTTCCTGAGATCCAGTTCGTGTTCCTGAGTCCATGTGCCTGAGTTCATGTTCCTGATTCAGTCCGTGTTCCTGAGTTCGTGTTCTGAGATCCAGTTCGTGTTCCTGAGTCCATGTTCCTGATGTCCTGTCCAGTTCCTGAGTCTGTGTTCCTGAGATCCAGTTCATGTTCCTGAGTCCATGTGCTGAGTCCATGTTCCTGATTCAGTCCGTGTTCCTGAGTCCATGTTCCTGAGTCCAAGTTCCTACGTCCGTGTTCCTGAGTTCCAGTCCATGTTCCTGATGTCCTGTCCGTGTTCCTGAGTTCATGTTACTGAGATCCAGTTTGTGGTCCTGAGTCTGTGTTCCTGAGTCCATGTTCCTGAGTCCGTGTTCCTGAGATCCAGTCCGTGTTCCTGATGTTCCGATGTCCTGCCGGTTCCCCCGTGGTCTACCCTTTGATGACGTCTGTCCTGGGTCAGTGTCTGATGTTCTCCTACTGAGCCTGTGCTACGCCTGAGGCCTGAGAGAGAGGCCATTCTAGTATACCCGTGCCAGATGACCCTGGACTGCATCAACCCGTGATGACCCCGCCATCGTCTGAAGTCTGTCTGAGGTCGGTGTCTGATGTTCTCCTGCTGAGCCTGTGCTACGCCTGAGGCCTGAGAGAGAGGCCGCGCTAGTATGCCCGTGCCAGATAACCCTGGACTGCATCAACCAGAGATGTCCTCCTGCACTCGTCTGTAATCCTTAGACGTGTACCCTTCGCAGATGTGCGGAATCGGGAGCCCGGCATTATGTTCTGTCTTTGTACTGTGTGTCTACAAAGTAAACTCTGTTTCTTTATACCTGAAGTTGTGCGGTGTTGTTTAGTCCTGCAGGTCGCCATCTTGTCCACATGCTCAGCTGCCATGGATCCCGGTCACTGCCCTCCCCTAGTCCGGGCAGGCCCGGGCCCCCTCTATGGTCCAGTGGGTCCACATTCCCTTACCATCTGGGGCGCATGCCTCACGTCGTCGAGGTATGGCGGCGTGGGAGCATTGGCTAGTTAGGCGAGCTATGCATGTCCAGACGCCCAGCAGCTGTGGGAAGCGTTACAAAGCTGATACAGCTCATCCATCAGGGTGCCCTGAAAACATGCTCCTGATCTGAGTGATTTCTCTGCGAACACCAAAACACTTGCATAAAGTGTTTTTCCAGTCCGCGGCTGACTCTGCTGTCTGATCCCTGGTGAGTACGGCCACTGCGTATTTTGTGAAATGGTCGGTAATGACCAGACAGGACAAGTGTCCTGAGACAGAGTACCCAATCTGTACATAGTCAATCATCAGGATCTCTAAGGGTGCAGACATTCGAATGGTCTGAACTGGAGCCCGTTATTCAGGGCTCTTACTCAGACCACAAGGCCGACACTTGAAACATGCCTCAGTCACCATATCTTTCTAGTCAGGTCAATACTCCAGCCATTTGCCTTGTCGCTTCCAAAATTGGCACCCTCTTATGAGCTTCCCTAGCAGCCGACAGCCCCAATGACATTGGAATGACTATTTGCTGTCGGTATTGTAATTCTGATGGTAAGTTAATAGCTCGACACAGCAGCCCTTGAGTAACACTCAGCTTATCCCACTTTCTCATTAGCTTCTGACCCTCTGGAGTCAGACGGGCCTGTTCCTCTGCCCTTGGCCAGACATTACTCCAAACCCACTCTTTCACTCTCTGTAGATCCAGAAAATCATCCTGAATTTTTCTCCAGTCAGACAAGGCTTCCCCAACACTATCGGCATCCCAGAAGCCACCCAACTTGAATGAGCCAGGTTTCAGATGTGTTTAATCAACTGAAATTCGGGGTTTCAGTGTCCTCCAGCGCCTCGACAACATCCTGAATAGGTGACCCTACCGGAACCTTGGAAAGTGCATCAGCGTTGCAGTTCTCTCTTCCCGATTGGAATCGGATGCGATATTGGTACTTGGAATGGCAAGCCATCCACCTCTGTTCAAGAGCCCTATTTAGCATTTTTCTGGTGGGCCAGTGGGTTATTGTCTGTCTTTACAGTCACTTCTGCACCCGTCAGATACTCTGCAAACTTTTCGGTCATGGCCCACATTAGTGCCAAAAGTTTCAATTTAAAGTAGCTATAGTTGTCTCTGACTCTCTCAAAGACCGGCTGCCATAAGCAATCACTCTTTTATGTCTATCTTAAACTTGAGATAGCACATGGGATTTTGCATCCCGGTTGGTTATGTAATTTGGCCTTTGGGCCACATGTACCGCTGTCGGTCAGGGGTGGCCGAGTTCTTATCTGATCTACCTCTAAGCGGAGCTCCTGTATTTGTTCTTGCATTGCAGTCAGAGTTTGGACCGCCTCTCTCAGGGCCACTGCCTGACATTCTGTGACTTGGGCACTGATTACAGATTTCTTAATCACAGGATTTGGCTCCTCTTCCCACTCTAGGGCAGTCAGGTAAATATCATCAAATGTCAAAGCGACGTTACCTCGAGTCATCTCTCGGAGGACTTATTAGCCATCACACTGGTCTCGCAGGATCCAATCCAGCTCTTGGAAGGCGCCCATGACTGTTGGGTCACGTCTCCGGATCTCCTGTATTGCTTCCTGGAGGGTGTTTGCATACCGCATTAGTGTTTCCCCCTCACACTGCGGTCAATTAAAGAATTCGCTCCTCAGCTGCACCACCTGCACACAGGTCCCATGGACCCTTTCCAACAGAGCAAATATTTTCTCTATAGTGTCCCTTTCAGATTCAGAGCGCACCATCAATGTCCGCCTGGCATCACCCTTTAAAGCATTCAGAGCTACTTCCGCATGTAACTCCGGGGTCAGGTTATACACCTTGACTGCACTTCGAACCCTCTCTATCCAATACTGAAGGCCCATGTTGTTACCATCGAACTTGGCCATGTGATAAAGCAGGGTACCTGCTGGAAGGTACCCTAACTTTGCTGACACAGCAGGATCAGGCCATACTGCTAGCACATGGGCTGATTGGCTAAGCTGTCCTGGGTCATGCTGACCCTGCTGGGCAGAGCAAACGAACGGGGTCCTGAGCCTACCCCGAGGACCTGTTTTCTGCAGTTTTCCCATCCATTATGATCACTGTATCCTGCCGACTGTGCCAAGTTGTAAATCATGTACCGAGGGTGATGTTCAAGATACAGTAGCGTCACATACGAGAAAATAACTAGTTTCCACACAGCCCACTGTCAGTAACTATTTTATTTAGAAATGAAGAAAACACATTAAACAAACAGTTTGCCGGAAGGCTTTATCCACTATACTGGACAGCTCAACAAGAGAACTGTTTCTACTATTTACTCTATGGGAATTTACCTGTTGGCATGTCCGTCTGAACCGGCTGCCATTAACTTATTACACCCTGAGAGCAAACTGGTTTAATTAAGTGAGTGCAAAGCACAGGCTCACCTGCGGTCTAGCACAGTAGTTCACAATGTTAAGAATATATATATATACTAGCTGAAGAGCAAGGCACTGCCCGGGCATAGTAACTAACTACGGTTAGTTATAACAAATTATAATGATTATATCTATATATATATATATTTAAAGCTGAGTGTATAGCCCTGCCCTCTCCACATAGCCACATTCACTATAATATCCCACATCATCCCATCAACCAGAGCTACTGGACTACTACCCTAATATCCCACATCGTCCAGTCAGCCAGAGCCACCGTACTACTAATATACCACATCATCCCGTCAGCCAGAGCCACCGGTCTACCCCTAATATCCCACATCGTCCCGTCAGCCAGAGCCACCGTACTACTAATATCCCACATCATCCCGTCAGCCAGAGCTACTGGACTACTACCCCTAATATCCCACATCATCCCGTCAGCCAGAGCCACCGGACTACTACCCCTAATATCCCACATCGTCCCGTCACAGCCGCCAGACTACTTCCCCTAATATCCAACATCATCCTATCAGCCATAGTCACCGGAGAACTACCCCTAATATCCCACATCATCCCGTCTCAGCTGCCAGACTATTACCCCTAATATCCCACATCATCCCATCAGCCTGGGGTCAGAGCGCTGAGTGGAATGGCCCTAACTTCTATACCGGGGATCCCTTTAAGAAAGGCCTGGTGTCCAAACCAGAGCGCTGAGTGGATTTGCCCTGACTTCCATACCAATGATCCCTTTATAGTGGGGCCTGGGGTCAGAACCACAGCGCTGAGTGGAACGGTCCTAACTTCCATACTGGGGATCCCTTTAAGAGAGGCCTGGGGTCAAAACAAGGCGCTGAATGGATTTGCCCTGACTTTCATATCAATGATCCCTTTAATAGAGGCCTGGGGTCAGTACCAGAGCATTTGAAGGCAATTTCCCTGACTTCCATAACGGGGATACCTTTAAGAGAGGCCTGGGGTTAGAACCACAGTGCTGGATGGATTTGCCCTGACTTCCATACAAATGATCCCTTTAAAGAGGCCTGGGGTCAGAATCAGAGCACTGAGGGATTTGCCCTAACTTCCATACTGGAGAACCCTTTGAGAGGCCTGGTGTCAGAACCAAAGCGCTTATTGGAATTGCCCTAACTTCCATGTTAATGATCCCTTTAAGAGGCCGTGGGGTCAGAACCACTGCGCTGAGTGGAACGGTCCTAACTTCCATACGGGGATCCCTTTAAAAGGGGCCTGGGGTCGAACCAAAGCACAGAGTGGATTTGCCCTGACTTCCGTACCGGGGATCCCTTTAAGAGGGGCCTGGGTCAGAACCAGAGCGCTGAGTGGAATTGCCCTATCTTCCTTGTTAATGATCCCTTTAAGAGACCCTGGGTCAGAACCACTGCGCTGAGTGGAACGGTCCTAACTTCCATACCGGGGATCGCTTTAAGGGTGGCCTGGGTCAAACCAAAGCGCTAGATGGATTTGCCCTGACTTCCATACCGGAGATCCCCTTAAGAGGGAAGATGTGCCTATGGGATGGAGGATGTGTGATGGGTATATGGGAACGGGAGGGGGATTCATTTTTGTCATGTGCTCTCTGCTCCTTTCTGAGGGTCAGACAATGACTGGAGCTTATGTTCCCGGGGATGCTAGATTTCTCCACCCAGTCACTGACTGCTGAGGTGTTGTCATGGAGTGAGAAAACTGTTGCTCATAGCAACCAATCACAGCTCAGCTTCTTTTAAACAGCTCTGGTGAAATGAAAGATGCTTAGCGATTGGTTGCAAGGAAAACTGTTGCTCATAGCAACCAATCACAGCTCAGCTTCTTTTAAACATGCTTCGTGATTGGTTCGTGATACACACACACACATTCAATCCCTGTATAAACTCAAGAAACTAGAGGAAAAGTCTGTCCTCAATTATAGGGAGAATATTACAGAATTAACCAAATATATATATATCTGCGAGCGTGCCTTCTCATCCGGACAGGTTCGGATACCCGTTCAGTTTAGTCTCAATCTGCCGCTGCTCTTTACTCCGACAGGTGCTGTCACAGGGGGATTTCACCACATCCCTCTCCAGCACAACCTTATACAATCCTCATTCCTGCAGACCCTGCTCAAGATGGCCGCTGCAACTCTCAGTCATACCGCAGTTCTCCAACTGATGCTGGGGGCGGTTCAAACTGGTTTTATCCTTGTGTGTCAAGTGACATACAGGTGACAGTCATATGAATCTGCAACCCTCTGCTATCTAGTGGATAAAACACCATTAATTATAAAGAAACAAATCTATTGACAACAAATATAAAGATTATTCAGGAGTGAGTACAATTACATTTATCTTCAATTATACCGCCCTGGTGAGCCGACACACATCTGACACATATACAGTATAATGTCCCCTGTGGCCCTCATACTGAATAATGTCTCCCTCTTTGTCCCATTCAATATGATTTTCTCCTCTCTAGTGCTCTTTACAGCTGTTCCCACTCGGATGTTGAGCAGCTCCTTCTTCTTCCTCCAATGTCCAGAGCAGGGGGAACCTGATGTCTGTTGTGAATGGGTTTGAGATGAGTTCTGAGCAGAGGCTCCCTCTGGTGGTTACAAGCAGTGCTAGTCTGTCCAGTGAAGATTGTGAGGACTGGGAATCAGGTGTTACTGACTGGTCTTATATAAGGGAGTCACCTTCCATCAGGGTTGCCGGTGATCAATTGTTCTGGTCTGAATCCTTTATTCCAGTTTCCCTTGTAGCCTGCTGAGTCGTGTCTGCATCTCCTGCTAACAGATAAGACTTTTTCTTCTTTTGTGTTTGTGCTATATTTTTGCATTTTGTCCTGCACTTCTGTGGGGGCCTTCAGGGTCCCCTCCGGGGGCTTCTGCCCTCTCAGTTTTGTTCAGCCACTGATGTTTGTACTTTTGCTTTTTCCAGTTTTTTCAGTGGCTGCTGTTTTGATTTTGTTACACCAGAGAACTAATTTAGGTGGAAGAGGTCGTGTGATCTCAGGTGTTTTTGAAATTAGTAGAGTTGGTGCCTTTCAGGGTTTTCTGGGATTGCAGTAAGTACCCTTCCTATCCTTTTCTATTTAGTTAGTTTGGGCCCCAGCGTTTGCTCATACTATTTTCTTTCTGTGTCAGTATTTCATCTTGTCTAACCGCCATTACATGTTTGGGGGCTTTCTATTATCTTTGGGGTTCTGCTCCGGGGCAGATAGCTTTCCTATTTCTATCTTTAGGTGTAGTTAGTTTCTCAGGCTGTGACGAGGCGTCTAGGACCAACGTAGGAACGCTCCACGGCTGCCTCTAGTTATGGTGGTTAGTCAGGGTACTGCAATCTCATAGATTCCAACTGCTCTGGTGTATTGCCTTTTTTACCTGCACTCCTCAGCTACCGAAACATAACAGATGTCATTGCGCCACCTGCAACACAATGGTCTGACGTCTGATAGGCTGGTGGAGTGTACAGTTATTACAGGGCATGGAGGCAATAGTTACTGCTTTGCAATAGTTTTCAGCTAGATGTGCACCCAAGTACACATATGCAGCTGATATCCCTGGCATCAGAGGACACCTCAGATCTAGGGCCCATCAGGCAATTCCCAAGTCCCCAATGGGCCAGTGCAATACTTAATAAAAAAAAAAATGCATTTTCTTTTGAATTTGGCTAAACCACTTGTTATGTTGGCTGTAATGATCTATTTGATTTTTTTGCTTAATTGGAATATTGAAGACAATTGAAAACAATTAATATATATATATATATATAAAGTGATTATTGTTACATATTAATGCATGTCTTTCTAGCATTATCGACTTGATATGTCATTGATTAACAGTCATTTTTAACAAAATTATTCTTCACATGTAAAAGGATGGTATTTAAACTGAGGCATGTGACCTAGAGCTTGCCTTCTAGCAAAGAGAGAGTGAATGGAAGGTGGCATAATAAGTAACTAATTCATTCACTGAGAAATGTCTTCCTGTCTATCTGGATACTTTGTAAATTATTGACAGACTTGTTAAGCAAGCAGTCACTGGTACCTAATGTAGCCTGAATTTAAGCTTGTTAACTGCTGCCTGTTGATCTTTCCACTAAAAGAAAGAAATTATTAAAGGTGTTTTCCAGACCCAAGTCAAATTTCAGTCACTCTATGTGACTGTAGATTAAAGAATAATGACAGTGTGCAATGTACACACAGTCAAAAGTCTCCTGTATTCCCTCTGAAAGTGGGCGGCCAAGTGACCACAAGTATGCGATTTGTTCCCATGCTGACTAAATTCTCATCCAGTTCTCCCCATTATGTTCTCTTGCAATGCTAATTCCTCTTTAATCATTCAGATCCATAAATCAAATAATTTTAAATACACACAAAATTAATAGGGATCCTTTCCATCTTTAAGTGAAGGTACATAACAAAAGCATAATAATTATAATAACCTTTAAGGGATGTAAGCTTTTCAGGGGATATAGCTCTGGGATCGCCGTCCGGGTAGACGGAGTGGCACGGAAACAGTTCATTCACAGACAGCAGTTCTGGTAAAAACTGGCCGCAACCAGTTTTATTAAAGTCCACAGCAAACAGAACATAATCAAAACCAAATCATAAACATAAGCCCTGGGCTTGTCCAGCCACTTACTAAACTTAGATATATTTCCCTATCTACCTGGGATCAGACTCTAACAGCCTGAGCCAAAACAACACATATGTTCAGCATTTACCAGCATGGAGTTTCACAGAGTCTCCTCCTTGTGTCTGAAGGCACCTTCAACGTCCAGACTTGAGAGAGCTCCCCTCTTATTCAGCAGCTATCCGCATGGATTCTCACAGAGACTACTCCTGTGTCCGGGGTACATCGAGCACCCAGACTGAGACAGCTCAAACTCCTGGAGACTCCTTCTTGTGCCTGGACTCCTTGTCCAGACTAAGCGAGCTCTCTGACTGTGTTCCCAGAAACCTACTTCTGGCTTCCCAATCACCACCTGAGTGATTTCAGGCCTGAGCTGCAAGTGTGTACTGAATAGAAGGTGTAGTGACCTATCTCCACCACTAGTTTTACAAAGCCACACATTTCCCTTATACCATACAGCAAAGTACCTAGGTGAAATGTACACCCCATTCAACACACATACCCTCACTGTCTCACAGGGAACATAATCATCATCATGAAGGGAAGGTACATATACTGTACTAAAGGAAGCAACTGTTAAGCTGAATATGTATATTCATATAGAACAAAAAATCTCTTGTATGAAATTGGGAAAAAGGCTAAGTGCACACGTTAGCGTTTTTGCTGCGAAAAAGCGCTTACCCAACGCAACTCATTTTATCCTAAGGGATTCCGCAATGTTGTGCACATGCTGCGCTTTTTTCCGCAGTGCAATCGCATCGCGGGAGAATCCGCAGCATGCTCATTCTTTTTGCGGAATCGCGGTGATTCCGCCGCCATAGGAATGCATTGAACCGCTTACTTTCCGCATGTGGCTATGCCCACCATGCGCAATGTAAGCGGTTCATGTGCGGATTGTACCCAGGGTCTGGAGGAGTGGAGACTCTCCTCCAGGTCCTGGGTACCACATCCATGTAAAAACAATAATTAAAATAAAAAATCATGATATTCTCACCTGGCGGCCCCCGCAGCTTTCCCGCCTCTCAGCGACGCTCCCGGCCAATCCCGTTCCCAGTAATGCATTGCGAGATCACCACAGATGACGTAGCGGTCTCACGTGATGCTACGTCATCTGGGGGTCTGTCGCAATGCATCCTTGGGAACGGGATTGGCCGGGAGCGTCGCTGAGGACCAAGAAGGCTGCGGGGGCCGCCGGAAGGTGAGAATATCACGATTTATTAATATTTTTATTATGTTTACATTAGATCTTTTTACTATTGATGCGGCATAGGCGGCATCAATAGTAAAAAGTTGCTCTCACTTGTCAAACACTATGTGTGACTAGTGTGACCAACCTGTCAATCAGTTTTCCAAGCGATGCTACAGATCTCTAGGAAAACGCTAGCATTCTGCAAGCTAATTACGCTTGCAAAACACTAGTTTCTGGCAGGAATATGCATACCTATAAAAATGCGTATTTCCCGCGGCAGAGAAGTGCGGGATTGCCGCGGAAATTTCCGCGGCAATTCCGCAACGTGTGAACTTAGCCTAATAGAGCTCGTTGACATGGCTGCATTTTCGGTCTGAGTCCGGACTGTAAAATAAATGGACAGCACTCGGACCAATGTTATTCAATGGGACAGTGCAGAAATGCGATTTTTCGTCGCTGACTGAATCTACAGGTCCTTCTCAAAAAATTAGCATATAGTGCTAAATTTCATTATTTTCCATAATGTAATGATTACAATTAAACTTTCATATATTTTAGATTCATTACACACCAACTGAAATTTGTCAGGTCTTTTATTGTTTTAATACTGATGATTTTGGCATACAACTCCTGATAACCCAAAAAACCTGTCTCAAAAAATTAGCATATCAAGAAAAGGTTCTCTAAACGACCTATTACCCTAATCTTCTGAATCAACTAATTAACTCTAAACACATGCAAAAGATTCCTGAGGCTTTTAAAAACTCCCTGCCTGGTTCATTACTCAAAACCCCCATCATGGGTAAGACTAGCGACCTGACTGATGTCAAGAAGGCCATCATTGACACCCTCAAGCAAGAGGGTAAGACCCAGAAAGAAATTTCTCAACAAATAGGCTGTTCCCAGAGTGCTGTATCAAGGCACCTCAATGGGAAGTCTGTTGGAAGGAAACAATGTGGCAGAAAACGCTGTACAACGAGAAGAGGTGACCGGACCCTGAGGAAGATTGTGGAGAAGGACCGATTCCAGACCTTGGGGGACCTGAGGAAGCAGTGGACTGAGTCTGGTGTAGAAACATCCAGAGCCACCGTGCACAGGCGTGTGCAGGAAATGGGCTACAGGTGCCGCATTCCCCAGGTAAAGCCACTTTTGAACCATAAACAGCGGCAGAAGCGCCTGACCTGGGCTACAGAGAAGCAGCACTGGACTGTTGCTAAGTGGTCCCAAGTACTTTTTTCTGATGAAAGCAAATTTTGCATGTCATTCGGAAATCAAGGTGCCAGAGTCTGGAGGAAGACTGGGGAGAAGGAAATGCCAAAATGCCTGAAGTCCAGTGTCAAGTACCCACAGTCAGTGATGGTGTGGGGTGCCATGTCAGCTGCTGGTGTTGGTCCACTGTGTTTCATCAAGGGCAGGGTCAATGCAGCTAGCTATCAGGAGATTTTGGAGCACTTCATGCTTCCATCGGCTGAAATGCTTTATGGAGATGAAGATTTCATTTTTCAGCACGACCTGGCACCTGCTCACAGTGCCAAAACCACTGGTAAATGGTTTACTGACCATGGTATTACTGTGCTCAATTTGCCTGCCAACTCTCCTGACCTGAACCCCATAGAGAATCTGTGGGATATTGTGAAGAGAAAGTTGAGAGACGCAAGACCCAACACTCTGGATGAGCTTAAGGCCGCTATCGAAGCATCCTGGGCCTCCATAACACCTCAGCAGTGTCACAGGCTGATTGCCTCCATGCCACGCCGCATTGAAGCAGTCATTTCTGCAAAAGGATTCCCGACCAAGTATTGAGTGCATAACTGAACTTTATTATTTGATGGTTTTTTTGTTTGTTTTTAAAAAACACTTTTTTTTTATTGGACGGTTGAAATATGTTAATTTTTTTGAGACAGTTTTTTGAGTTATCAGGAGTTGTATGCCAAAATCATCAGTATTAAAACAATAAAAGACCTGACAAATTTCAGTTGGTGTGTAATGAATCTAAAATATATGAAAGTTTAATTGTAATCATTACATTATGGAAAATAATGAAATTTAGCACTATATGCTAATTTTTTTAGAAGGACCTGTACATGTGAGAAAAATTGCAGCGTGCTCTAGTTTCTTCTGTAAATCGGATGAGACTTACCCATCCAAATCTGTGGGTGCACAAAAGAAAATCAGATGCTATAACGAAGACACAGTATAGCATCCAATTTTTATGGATATATTGCAATTCTGTAACATAGGAATTTATATGAATCATAAATGATTTATAGCTGCTGCTGTAAAAATGGATTGTATATGGACAGCGCACGGATGACCTTTGTCCCACTTCTCTGGATGAAATTCTGACCGATTTTTCATACGCTTGTTTGAATCTACCCTTACAGAGATTTTGTATTGTCTAACATAAGACAATGGGGCCATATTGAAGTGGAGATACTGGGGAACAAAAGCAAGATGGGGTCTTAACTGACATCAAAAACGTGATGAAATAGCAGAGTATGATAGAGTTGCACATTTGCATCAATTTGAAGGCCTTAGACAGCTGTTGCAGGACACGGGTCAGAAAAGACCAAAGCGAATTGTTGATTCAGGAATAATGTGTCTGTACCTGCGCTGCTGATGAAGATTCCAGGACATTGAACGATTCTTTAAAAGTTTTATTTGAACAGGTTTTAAAGTCAAGGCATTTCAAAGTCACACAAGACTTCTTCCTCAGGACGAAGCCTAATGGTTCAACAATGGGGCCATATTTGTATTCTACATATTCCAAATAGGAAGCCCGTATATGCTCAAGATTCAGGGCCAATACTCCCTATTTCAATAAAGGGAAACATAACACAGTATCCCATAATAGTTTTTTTTTCTCTTTTAATAAAATTTGCAATCAAATTCTCATGATACTCCCAACAAAATTTTACTTATTTATACGTGGCAGATTTTTTTGCAGAAAAACATTTCCATGTATCTATAGATTTCTGCAAGCCCAGCTTAGATGAAGGAGACAGTTGCAGAATTAATTGCAATAAATCTGTTGTGTGTGAATTAACCCTAAAGATGTTTGTAATGGCCTATTTGGCAATCTGACCTTGGCCATTTTATACCCGCCAATGAGCTATAGGTAAGTCCATCACAGGCCATTTACTGACCAGTTGTCACGGGGATACTGCAACGGAGGGGTCAAAAGATCCCGGAGTCTGGCTACACGAGCACCTGCACTGGATGGATCTGCTTTGCCTTCCACTTAGCTGTGTAGATTTCACTTGCTCTGTTGTTTAAAGGGTTAAACAGTACTGATTGTCTCCTAGAGCTCTCCATCCTGAGTTCTCAGCTGCACTAAGTTCTCCACTCCCCTCTGGTATAAATACTCACCTCTTAGTTTGAGTAGTTGCCAGTGATAGTTTGTTATAAGGTTAATCTGTCATCAGGCTTTGTAATCTGAGGACAGCATGAACAAATTTCAGTGATGTTTCACTTATTAGGCTGTGTGCTGTTGTTTACTTACAATGAAGGTTCGATGATTGTCATTGCCCTGATTAGCTGCCTCATGCCAAGGCATCTAACTTCTCTCCCTTCTGTGATAAGCAGCTCACTGTCAACAGACTATGATGTGGGCGAGGTTACTTTTCTCAGATCTGTTACATGGTATATCAAAGAACTCTTGTGTTATAACTGCTGTACCCAGTAATCTAAGTGATACATCATTGGATTCAGGGTCTCTTTTCTTACATTATGCTTCTCTTAGATGCGGTAGCAAAAACCTAGTGACAAATTAATGTTAAGATTTTATGCATCTTTACTATTTTAACAGTTTTTCAATGTATTTAATTAGGGTAAGCACATATGAAATTTGATCTTTCATGTTTCTCTTCAAATAAATTACTGCTAATATTAATATACTGCACTAGCAAATAGCCATTAAATGACTGTTGGCAATTATCTATATAGGAAAAAGACAAGATAGCCACTGATGGTCTTGCTTGCTATTTTAGAAACACACATTCTACATAACACTGGAATAAAGTATGTTATAGGCTTTCTGTTAATGACGTCAGTAAAATTTATGAAGTCAAGTGAATGAAATTGACTTTCATATGTTAATAAATCTGGTATATCCTGGCACTGTCTGCTCCAGCTCTTTTCTTCCCCTCCAGTACTATTACAGTACAACACATATTCATTCAAGTCTTAATGAACAAGCCTCGAGGCCCAAGAAAGGAAAATATGGAGAACTCATCACGTCCGCGTAGTGCTGGTAAATACTCATTTCATCAGCACATCATTATTCTTAAGTAAAATTGCTATTAGGAATAAAAATGATGATGGTTATACCCTATAGCGAACCGTGCAAAAAGTATTAGTTTCCATAGTTCCCTTGAATTACTCAAATACAAATATAGAAGTAGTTACCTGTAGGGTTTGTAAGTGACAAATGTGATTATTTCATTTATTTTATTCACCATTAGGCAATGGCAAAACAAACTTTTACAGCACTGATGATATCATTAATTTTCCTGCTACACGGTAAATTGCCAAACATTGCGTTACTGTATGTGTATACGGAGCTATCATGAAAGCGGCACAACTAAATTAAAGGGAATCTGTTGGGTGATTTTTTTCATAACATACAAATAGTATCCTGAATATGGCTTGGGCAGCGCTTTCAGAATATGTAGCGTTTATTACTTTACCTTCTCCAGTTTTCTTGCTGTAAGCTCTGGACAATGCAGTCAAGCATATGCAAATCAAAAGTAATTATGCACCCCTACCAATTCCCTTAATCCCGCCCACCCCATGCGTCAGCTTCAATATTAGTAAAAGACTGTATAGCAATAAAAGAAATCCCTCATGCGCAGACCTATGGAGGCATCTCGCGTGTGCAAGATTTTTTACTACCGCTGACACCTGTTTAAGTAAAAAAAGAAAAAACACTTGAAAATGGGCACAATGTGAAGCCTTAAACTATTTTTCTCTTTGTGACTAATCATTGTGGAAATTACCTTTTATAGCACTATCCTAAAAGAAATTTTTGCAAAGAGCCTACAAAGCAGAAATATCTCTGGTTGTTCTTTACATCTGATTAAGGTTTCTAAAAATACCTGTTTATGCTGACGTAATAACTGTATTCAGATGTATGGAACAGGCTCATATATGCTGCCGCATTACAACTGTTTTGTGTAAAACCATAGCAGGTTTGTCACATACAGTCATGGCTGAAATTGTTGGCACCCTTGAAATTGTTCCAGAAAATGAAGTACTTCTTCCAAAAAATATTGCAATTACACGTTTTGTTATATGCATGTTTAATTCCTTTGTGTGAATTGGAACAACAAAAAAAAACAAAGAAAAAAAGGCAAATCGGACATAATTTCCCACAAAACTCCAAAAATGGGCAGAACAAAATTGATGACACCCTCAACTTAATATTTGGTTGCACACTCTTTGGAACAAATAACTGCAATCAATCACAACCTATAACCATTAACAAGCTGCTTAGACCTCTCAATTGGAATTTTGGACCACTCTTTTGCGAACTGATCCCAATCTCTCATATTTTAACGGTGTTTTTGCCCAAGAGCAATTTTAAGATCTCTCCATAAGTGTTCAATGGGATTTTGATTCAGACACATTGATGGACACTTTTGAACTCTCCAGTCCTTTTTTTTTTCCATCCATTTCTGGGTGCTTCTTGAAATATGTTTGTGGTCATTGTCCTGCTGGAAGACTCATGATCTAAGACCAAAACCCAGCTTTCTGACACTGGGCACTACATTGCGACCCAAAATCCTTTAGTAATCTTCAGATTTCATGATGCCTTGCACACAGTCAAGGCACCCAGTGCCAGAGGCTGCAAAACAACCACAAAACATCTTTGCACCTCCAATATTTGACTGTAGGTACTATGTTCTTTTCTTTGTAGGCCTCATTCAGTTTTCAGTAAACAGTGGAATGATGTGCTTTACCAAACAGCTCTATCTTACTCTCATATGTGACACAAAATGTTTTCCTAGAAGGATTTTGGCTTACTCACGTACATTTTGACATACTGCAGTCTAGGTTTTTTATGTCTCTGTATCAGCAGTAGGGTCCTCCTGAGTCTCCTGCCTTAGCATTTCATTTCATTCAAATGTAGATTGATAGTTTGCTCTGACACAGATGCACCCTGAGCCTGGAGGATAGCTTGAATTTCTTTGGAACTTGATTAGAGCTGCTTATCAACCATCAATTGTTGATTATCCAGCCTTGCAACCTTTCACCAATTTTTCTCTGCCATCTGCATCCAGGGAGATTAGCTACAGTGCTATGGGTTGTAAACTTCTTGATTATGTTGTGCACCATGGTCAAAGAACATCAAGATCCCTGGAAATGATCTTTTTCAACAATTTTGGTTCTCAAATCCTTATACAGTTCTCTTATCTTCTTTCTATTCTTCATGCTTAAGGTACTGTCACACTAAGCGAGATCGCTAACGAGATCGCTAAAGAGTCACCGATTTTATGACGCAGTAGCGATCTCTTTAGCGACGCAGCTGTGCGTGACATGTAGCAGCGATGTGGCCCTTGCTGAGATGTCGTTGATCGCTCATGAACGTTCTGAGCCGTTTTCTGGTCGTTGGTGTCCCGCTGGTGAGCCTGAATCGCTGAGTGTGACACCCTTTATGAACGACTTTACCAACGTCGCAGGCGGCACTAGGTTTTCCCAATAACCGCAGAGGTCATTATACAGATCACTGATCTCTGATGAGATCTTTGTGTTTGGAAGCTAACTAGCGATCACATAGCGATCGCACCAACGATCTCGCCAGGTCGTGTCGTTGTCGTGATCGCTGGTGCGATCGCTAAGTGTAACAATGCCTTTAGTGTGGCACACACAGACACACAATGCAAAGGTTGAGTCAACTTCTATCCATTTTCATCAGGTTTGAGGTGTGATTTTTATATTGTCCACATCTGTTACTTGCCACAGATGAGTTTAAACAAGCATTACATGATTGAAACAAAGTTGTTTACGCGCACTTTTGTAAAGGTACCAACAATTTAGCTCAGCCCATTGTTGCGGTTTTGCGTTATGTCCAATTTGCCTTTTTTTCGGTTTTTTTTTTGTGTTTCTTCCAATATGCGCATGTGTATATAAAACATGTATAAAAAATTTGTGTAATTTCAATAATTTTCTGAGAGAAATACTTCATTATCTGGAACAATTTCAAAGGTGCTAACATTTTCAGCCATGACTGTAGGATCCTAAGTCCTTCACTGTACTTTTGTGTACCTTCCATTTCATTCACAGCTTCCTTCTAGCACAGGTTGCAGTAAACTCCATTTCACTGAAAATTACACAAAATCCACAAGCAATCACTGAAAGAAATTTCACTGATATTTTTTCATCTCTACATCCTGAGCCTGTAATGTTGGGAGGGAAAATAAGCTATGTGTACCTGTAGAGTGTACTTGAGTGCTGGACAATTCTCCTGATCTAATATGTGTGTTGTGACAAATAGGCTGTAAGTCGGCGTGGTGACTACACATATCTGTGTGACTGGCACCTTGTACAAACCTTATCCATGTGAATCTATAATATTAAGAAGCCACTTCCCTCATCGATGATAGGTATATGAGTGGTTGTTCATCATTTTTTTGCACCTGTGCTACCTCCATCCTACACCATGAGGGTCTGTCTACATCCTGCAGTGAACTGGTAGTTTAACCATGTACTGGTAAGTATGGCATTTTTTTCTGTGGTATGCTGTTGAAATCTATGCTCTTCTCAGTGAATTGCTTTAACTTCGAGTATAGGGACCCCAAAACAATGCAGGCCCTTGATGGAATTTGCACAATTGCATATTTTGGCCAAAATAAAACTATGATGTATTTTTTAATTTCACTGCCTGACTTCCCTGGTAAAGTGCTGGCCTCCAGCAGACAGGTTGCTGCCCGAGTAAGTGGTCGAGCAGGGAGTCAATGGATTTCTTCTCTGCCACAGTTAGTTAACAGTATCTTCTGGAACTGCTCATTTGACATTTGCCAGAATTGCCAGATGGCTAGCATCCACCCCATCATCATAGATTATAGGCATGTGTGGCATTACAGTATACAACAGCTGCAGGCTTATTCTGAGGAACTGTGTTGAACAGACAGTAGTTGGCACTGTTATATTTGTTAGAATTTGCTAATGGCTGTACATCCTAAGTAAAAAACAGTTAATCCTACTACAATGTCTGAATGCTGATGATTCTACCAACAGCTGCAAATGAAGTCTGTGTAAATGTTTCTGCCAAGAGATAACTTGTGGGACATTATTACTACAGAGGGACCACAGATTAATCAACAGGGTTAAATAATCTGTGTATAGAGGCATTTTACTCTTGAAACTTTGTAAAGGAACCTATAGACTTGTGAACTTGTGAATCCGTGCTGTAAGGATGCTCTTGTGCCAGGAGAGGAGATGGCATGAACGTAAGTATGTGATTTGCATGCATGCAGTCACGTGTCTACTAGACTGTATCCAGCCATGCTCAATGCACGTGCATTGAGCGAGGCAAGATACAGTCTAGTCTGAATGTGTCCAGAGGTATGCAAATGACATACTTGTGGTCACTCGACCGCTCGCTGCCAGCATCGGAGAATCCTCACAGAGTGCAGTAAGCACTATAAAGTGACTGCAGACTGGTAGTTTATTAAGGCCAGGCAATCACAGACCATCATCCTCTGAAATGAAGTTGACCATGGTTGATCTTTTCAGCCAATTATCAGATGAACAATCTTTCATGCATAACAGATCTTTTGTTGAAAGAATATTCTGAGAAAGATTGCTCATTCATCATCCTGTGACATTGAACACATATGGACACTTTGAATGACTTTTACAGCAAATATGGACTAAAATGAGTGTAGCTGCACATATCTTTTTGCATACTAACAGAGGAGATTCAAAAGTATACCATAGACAATGTACTAAGAGTGGTGTTACTGTCCCTATCGGAATTCTACTTTTTTAGCTGGACAGAAAAGAGGTGCCTGTTGCACATTAATGTCCTGTCAGAAACAAGATCACAATGTATATGAATGTGGATCTTAGGAGAAACTCACATAAACATAAATGGAAATATAAAAAGTCACATGGGCATTATCATTTGTGGATTATGACCTAGACTTTAGTGTTGTAGGAAAACCATGCTTTATAAAGAGTTGCAGTCCAACGCTGCCCATTTGAATCAATTTTTCTAAAGTATGAGAAATTTGTTTGTCGGAGGTCTTTTTTTTTGTCAACAGCTTACATTAACATATACCTCATGCGTGATGTGAATTGAGTCTAATGTGGTGTTAGATTTGAGAGACTATCCTTGAGGCTTAAAAATTCAAGCACGTCAAACTTTTCCCCACTTCTATTATTCTTTTATGGGACCATGGATTTGACATGAATATGTTAGTTATCTTGATTTTAAACTTATAAATGTTTAACAATACAGGCAAAGCCCTTGTAAAACAAAGATCATTTCTGTACATAATGAAAGCGGCAATAGGCATTTTAGTTGAAATGAACATCACATTTTGTTATGGAAAAGTTATGGATTAAATAAATAAAAATCCAATATCACTGGACTACTGCCAGCATCTATTGTAAGTAGGGAATTAAATTAGTGAAGAACTGACGGTTCCAGGAAAAGCAAACTTTCTCTGGATTTTTCTCTCTAGAAAATGGATGCTGAAATATACAGGTATTGTTAATTGCTCTAAAATAGATTGGACGTGTCCTCTCCAGTCCATTGCAAGAAGAACATCACATGGCATTAGAAATTCAATATTTTTATGCCATACTTATAATAATCGGATGTGAACAACATCCACAGACATACTGTATTTGTGATCGGGGAACATAATAATTTCTGTGGGTTCAAGTGTCTGTGGGAAACCACAGAAATGGAATATCAACCCAAATTATGGATATTTCATAGTCATGTTTGGTGTGGCTAGGATGATGAAAGTATGCTCTGAAATATGGCAGTCATATTGTTCCCCTAGGAGTTTCCTGTTTGAAAATATGACAACAATTTGAATTGTTTCTGTACCCACTTGTCAATGCACACAATTAACCATTTTCTTCTCATCTCCCAGACAGAGGATTGAGGTATGTGAATGAGACCCATTATAATATTTTATTTAGAAAAACTCATGGTCAGACCCAGCAGATTCAATGTGCATTGTAGATAAATTTCTCCTATCTGCTCTGGCAAAAGTTCTCACGTTTCACTCATAAGATGTTTGTGTACTTAACCCTTTTTTTTTACTCGTTTTGCTTTGTGTGTATTTGTTTTATGTCATCTTTGTGTAACTTTTTAGCACTGTACCTTTTACATTGAATATTAACCCCTTTACAACATTGGACGTATCCATACATCCAGATTGGTATTTACTTACCGACGTTGGACTTATGGATCCGTGCAGGTGATTTTGTGCACACAGGAGCTGTGCGTGAGCAATCATCGCTGGGTGTTAAGCTGATATGACAGCTGAAACCCCGTACCACTCCCGGCAGTTTAACCCCCTAAATGCTGCAATCGATAACGATCGAAGCATTTAGAAGGCAAGCAGAGGGAAGGGGCCCCCTGTGCTCTCCGATCCGTGCTCCTGCGACATCATTGTTGCCATGATGACATGCGGGTCACCAGAGCTAGTAACCTTGTTAAACCATGCACAGAACATGGTGTGTCAAGCTTGTATGTCAATGTAGCACTGACAGTTTATAAGGCATAGCAATGATTGTGCATTGCTATGCTTTATAAGCGATCAGAGAGAAAAAAGTGAAAGTCCCATAGAGGGACTAATTAAAAACGTTAAAATAAAGTTAAAAATAAAAAAAATTAAAATGAAAAACGTCTCTGTGCTATATAGTGTGAACATGTGCGGTTTTTAGTCCTATAAGATACCATCACGCTAATCCCTATCAATTGTGCAAATGCCTGCTTGATAAATTGAATTGTTAGCCACGCATAGCAAATTGCAATAAAAAAGGATATATTCAAAACAACAAACACATACAGCTCTTGCAAAAATTAAGAGACCACTGCAAAATTTTCAGTTCGTCTGATCTTTCTCTTTATAGGTATATTTTTGAGTAAAATGTAAATTGTTCTTTTATTCTATAAACTACTGACAATGTCTCTGAATTTCCAACCAATAAATTTTGTATTTTTTTTTCTAAAAATGAGAAATGGTCAAAATTAAATAAAAGAACCAGTGATTTCAGACCTCAAATAATGCTAAGAAAACAAGTTCATAATCATTTAGAAACAACAATATTAAAGTTTTAACTCAGGAAGAGTTCAGAAATCAATATTTTGTGGAATAAACATGATTTTTAATCACAGCTTTCATGCGTTTTGGCATGCTTTCCACCAGTCTTTCACACTGCTCCTGGCGCAAAAAATTAAGCAGTTCTTCTTTGTTTGATGGCTTGTGACTATCCATCTTCCACTTGATAACATTCCAGAGGTTTTCAATGGGGTTCAGGTCTAAAGATTGGGCTGGTCATGACAGGGTTTTGATGTGGTGGTCTCTTAATTTTTGCCAGAGCTGTATTGTTAACCCCTTAACGACCGCCAATACGCCTTTTAACGGCGGTCATTAAGGGTACTTAAACCACAGCTGTGGAAAAAGTGAATAGCGCCCCCCCAGAGACGCATTTTCTCCGGGGTCTCGGCTACCGGGGGTAACCGAGACCCCAGAGAACATGAATCGGGTCGGTTTTTAAAAAAAAAAAAAATGTGCCATTTAATTTCTCTGTCCTCTGATGTCATCGGACAACAGAGGACAGATAAAAAGGGTCCCCGGGACCCCCATGTGGCCCCCGATCTCCTGCATGTGGCCCCCGATCTCCTGCATGTGGCCCCCGTTCCCTTCTGCCTCCCCCGGTGCGCCCCGCCATTGAGATAATGGCGGGCGCATGCTCAGTGCGCCCGCCTCTGTGATGGGGGGGATGGGCTACCGGGGGTAGCCGAGACCCCAGAGAACATGATCCGGGTTGGTAGTTACCAAACCCCGGTGTCGCGATCGCCATTATACTAAGTATAACGGCGACCGCAAAAAAAAAATGATTTCTCTCCCCTCTGTGCGATCACATCAGAGGGGAGAAAATGAGGGTCCACAGGTCCCCCGATCGCCCCCCCCATACCTCCCGGTGTCCTCGGTCCTCCCGCAGGCCCCAGGATCCCGGCGTCTTCTTCCTGAAAAAAAAAATGGCAGGCGCATGCGCAGTGCGCCCGCCGATCTGCTTGGCGGCAGATTCAAAATTCAAAATAAAAAAACAGTACATAACTCCCCCATTTATCACCCCCTTAGTTAGGGACATATAATAAAAAATAGAAATTATATTTATTTTCATTTTTCCGTTAGGGTTAGGGTTATAATTAGGGTTAGGGTTATAATTAGGGTTAGGGTTAGCATTAGGGTTAGCATTAGGTTTAGGGTTATAATTAGGGTTAGGGTTAGGCTGGGTTCATACTGCGTTATGGCAGTCCGTCAGACGGACTGCATTACACCGTGGTATAACGCGGTGTAACGCAGTCCGTTAATGCTGCCATTTACCCCCATTTGAGGACGCATCGCGACGCATACCGTAAAGCAGCATGCGTTCGTGACGTGCCATCATTCAGTGACGGAGCCTCGGACGCGGGCTGCAGCGTCTGGGCTCCGTCACCGCTAGCGCAGATGAATCATCTGCTGATTCATCTGTGCTAGCGGGTATAGCATAACGCGATCGTGTTATGCTATACCGTTACCAGCCCGTCAACGCTATGTGTTGAACGGGCTGGTTAAAACGCAAAATGAACCTAGCCTTAGGGTTAGGGTTATAATTAGGGTTAGGGTTACAATTAGGGTTAGGGTTAAAATTAGGGTTAGGGTTACAATTAGAGTTAGGGTTACAATTAAGGTTAGGGTTACAATTAGGGTTGGAATTAGGGTTGGGATTTAGGTTAGGATTAGGGTTGGGATTAGGGTTAGGGGTGTGTTGGGGTTAGGGTTGGAGCTAGAATTGAGGGGTTTCCACTATTTAGGCACATCAGGGGGTCTCCAAACACGACGTGGCGTTCAAAAAGTCAAATGGTGCTCCCTCCCTTCCGAGCCCTGCCGTGCGCCCAAACAGTGGTTTACCCCAACATATGGGGTATCAGCGAACTGAGGACAAATTGCACACAAATTTTGGGGTTCTAATTTCTCCTGTTACCCTTGGGAAAATAAAAAATAGCTGGCTAAAAAATCATTTTTGAGGAAAAAAAATATTTTTTATTTTCACGGCTCTGCGTTTATAAATTTCTGTGAAGCACTTGGGGGTTCAAAGTGCTCACCACACATCTAGATAAGCTCCTTGGGGGATCTAGTTTCCAAAATGGTGTCACTTGCAGGGGGTTTCTACTGTTTAGGCACATCAAGGGCTCTGCAAACACAACATGACGCCCGCAGAACATTCCATCAAATTCTGCATGACAAAATAGCGCTCCTTCCCTTCCAAGCACTCCCATGCGCCCAAACAGTGGTTTCACCCCACATATGGGGTATCAGCGTACTCAGGAAAAATTGCACAACAACGTTTTGGGTCCAATTTCTCCTGTTACCCTTGGGAAAATAAAAAAATAGCGGGCTAAAGAATCATTTTTGAGGAAAAAATGATTTTTTATTTTCACGGCTCTGCATTAATAAATTTCTGTGAAGCACTTGGGGGTTCAAAGTGCTCACCACACATCTAGATAAGCTCCTTGGGGGGTCTAGTTTACAAAATGGTGTGACTTGCAGGGGGTTTCTACTGTTTAGGCACATCAAGGGCTCTGCAAACACAACATGACGCCCGCAGAACATTCCATCAAAGTCTGCATTACAAAATGGCGCTCCTTCCCTTCCAAGCACTCCCATGCGCCCAAACAGTGGTTTCACCCCACATATGGGGTATCAGCATACTCAGGAGAAATTGCACAATAACTTTTGGGGTCCAATTTCTCCTGTTACCCTTGGGAAAATAAAAAAAATAGCGGGCTAAAGAATCATTTTTGAGGAAAAAAATGATTTTTTATTTTCACGGCTCTATGTTTATAAATTTCTGTGAAGCACTTGGGGGTTCAAAGTGCTCACAACACATCTAGATAAGTTCGTTAAGGGGTCTAGTTTCCAAAATGGTGTCATTTGTGGGGGGTTTCCACTGTTTAGGCGTATCAGGGGCTCTCCAAACGCGACATGGCGTCCAATTTCAATTCCAGCCAATGTTGGTTTGAAAAAGTCAAACGGCACTCCTTCCCTATCAAGCCCTGCCGTGCGCCCAAACAGTGGTCCCCCCCACATATGGGGTATCAGCGTACTCAGGACAAATTGGACAACAACTTTTGTGGTCTAATTTCTCCTGTTACCCTTGGGAAAATAAAAATTGGGGACTAAACGATCAGGTTTGTGGTAAAAATATGACTTTTTATTTTCATGCCCGGGAGTTATAAACTTCTGTGAAGCACTTGGGGGTTCAAAGTGCTCACCACACATCTAGATAAGTTCCTTTGGGGTCTAGTTTCCAAAATGATGTCACTTGTGGGGGTTTCCACTGTTTAGACACATTAGGGCCTCTACAAACGCGACATGGCATCCAGCCAATTCTGCGTTGAAAAAGTCAAACGGCGCTCCTTCCCTTCCAAGCTCTGCCATGCACCCAAACAGTGGTTTACCCCCACATATGGGGTATCAGCATGCTCAGGACAAATTGCACAAAAACTTTTGGGGTCTGTTAGGGTTCGAGTTCCCGCTGCTGCACAAGGGTAGTCTCGAACCAGTCCCGCTGCGGTCCCCCATTCATCCCCAGCCGCAGTGGAGCCTGCTCAGCAGAGACATCGGTCCCAGCATCTTGCCCATTCCAGTACTGTGCAGAGACTTGCTGCTGCCTCTCCTGGATCTGCTATTATAGCCAGTACTGGAGCAGACATCTTTGGGATGAAGTCCTGCGTTTCCCCTTCTGAGCATGCCCAGGGTAAGATCTCTCATTGGAGATCAGGGTTCACGTGTTCAGGTACTGCAGCAGCTCCTATTGGTCCGCCAGGTCATGAAACTACATGTGTTTGGAACAGTTTCTCATTGGTCCTTGTTTCTGGCAGGTCCTGTAGCTGTTGCTATAAAAGGGTGGCATGGCTGGGCCGCCATGCGCTAATATCAATCATTATACGCTTAGCGCCAGTGTGGTCATGCGTGTGTGTGGTTAGGACCCGGCTGAAATAAGCCCCTAGAATACCGACTTAATCGGTGAGGAGTTTGGTATGCTAGCTGGTCAGGGTCAGTGTCCTAGATGCCCTAGATTGCCGACATAACCGGTGAGGAGTTTGATTGCCATATTCAGGGCCTGGCGTTCAGACGCCATAGATTGCGGGTGACTCCCGCAAGGACATTAGCGCATGATCACGTTCTATGTTCGCTTAGCTGTTCACTGTGTACCTGGGTGCCTGACAGGACACAGAAGTTTGCCTCAGCGGCTCTGTGACGTAACAGGGTTCGCTTTCAACGCTAGACAGCGCCCTAGCGTGTTTATTTTGCGACTCAGTTGTGTTAAGTGAGTTCGCACACATCACCATATAGCGCTGCAGCACTCCTTCTAGCGGCTCTGTGAATTAACAGAGTTCGCACATATTGCCACAACGCGTTACGGCCTTTATTTTGGTGACTCTGCGGGATAACAGAGTTCGCTTCTTGCGCCATTTTACTAGCAGCAGGCTCCGCCTGCACGGTGGACCCGGGCTGCGAACGCACCTCTCCACATCTTATATTTGGTGCGTTCCGCAGACCCTAACATAATATTAGCGCCAGGGTCTGGCTAGTAAAATGGCGGATGAACAGCGTTTACAGCTGTACATCCAGCAGCTGGAGGGTAGGTTGGCGGCTCTTGAGCGCACAACCTCAGCTGTGGATGTTACCGCAGTCGCTGTTCAGGCTGCTAGCGTAGCTGCAGCCAGTTTGTCCTCTGCCACCTCTGTTCCTACATTGTTCCACCTCCCGCTTCCAGACAAGTTTGCTGGTGACAGCAAGCAATGTCGGGGATTCGTAAGTCAGTGCTCCATGCACCTCGAGTTTCTGGCTGCACGTTTCCCCACGGATCGGGCACAAGTGGGCTTTGTAATGGCTCTTCTGTCTGGCAGAGCGTTGGAGTGGGCAACGCCGCTGTGGGAGCGTGACGACCGTGTGGTGCAGAGCGCTTCTCGTTTTCTGGAGGCTCTGAAAAAGGTTTTTCTAGGACCTCAGGTCACCCACGATACGGCGCTCAAACTGCTGGCAAGTACCCAGGGTTCGGCTTTGGTCAGCCATTTTGCTGTCCAATTTTGGACTCTGGCCTCAGAATTAGAGTGGCCAGATAAAGTCCTCATTCCCGTGTTCTGGAGAGGACTGGCGGGTCATGTGAAAGACGCCTTGGCTACCAGGGAGATTCCTGCCACACTGGAGAAGCTTATCGCTATTTCCACCCGCGTCGACCTACGTTTCCACTAGCGGAGGCTTGAACGTGCCCAGTGTAGGCAGAGTGTCCGGTTGGCTCCTACCTTCGCCACCCCTCTGGAGTCACCTGTTCAGGCGCCCGACCTTCAGGAGGTTGCTCCTGCAGGATCTAAATCTCGGGTCACTCGTCCATCCCCGATTTGTTATATTTGCCAGCAGCATGGACATTTTACCAACCGATGTCCACAGCGGCTGAATAAACGGTCGCGCCCAGTAACCGTAGGAACAGGGTCACTGGACGCCATGAGTTTTGCCCCTAAAGTGCTCCTCAAGGGGATAATTACCCACGGTTCTACCACCCTACCCGTCAAGCTGTGTGTGGATTCTGGGGCAGAGGGGAATTTTATGTCGTCCTCCTTTGCTTCTCGCCACACCATGCCTTTGGTGTTGCTGGCTGAACCAGTATCGGTACGGGTGTTGAACAGAGCAATTCTGCCCTCACAAATCACCCATCAGTCTGTCCCACTCACCTTGTCTATGTCTCCTTCCCATCAGGAGAATATATCATTTTTAATCCTGCCTGAGGGTATAGATGAGGTTTTGCTGGGATTACCCTGGCTCCGCCACCACTCCCCCATATTGAGTGGTCTTCAGGGAGAATTCTGGGTTGGGGTAATTTATGTAAAGGCAGATGCATTAGGGACAGCGTGCAGGTCAACACCACTGAGATACCCATAGACCTCTCTCCTCTTCCCAAGGTCTATTGGTCTTATGCTGACGTTTTCTCGAAGAAGGCTGCGGAGACTCTTCCGCCTCATCGCCCCTATGACTGTCCTATCGACCTCTTGCCTGGAGCTGAGCCTCCTAGAGGAAGGGTTTATCCCCTCTCTCTTCCTGAGACAGAGGCCATGTCTCAATATATTCAGGAGAACTTGGCAAGGGGATTCATTAGGAAGTCGGTGTCACCAGCGGGAGCGGGGTTCTTCTTTGTGCAGAAGAAGAATGGAGAATTACGTCCGTGCATTGATTATAGGGGTCTCAACGCTATCACCGTGAAAAATAAGTATCCTTTGCCGCTAATCTCTGAGCTCTTTGACAGGCTTCGGGGAGCAAGGGTATTTACTAAGCTAGACCTGCGGGGTGCGTATAACCTGATTCGCATCCGTGAGGGGGACGAATGGAAGACGGCATTTAACACCAGGGATGGGCATTATGAATATCTGGTAATGCCCTTTGGGCTCTGTAATGCCCCAGCTGTCTTCCAAGACTTTGTGAACGACATCCTCCGGGATATGTTGACCACCTCGGTGGTAGTCTATCTGGATGACATTCTCATCTTTTCTCCAGATATGGCCTCCCACCGAAGAGATGTCTGCAAGGTCTTCGACCTCTTGCGAGCAAATTCCCTATATGCGAAGTTGGAGAAGTGCATGTTTGAGCAGGAGTCTCTACCTTTCCTGGGCTATATCATCTCCACCCAGGGATTGGCTATGGATCCTACCAAACTACAGGCTGTGATGGATTGGCAAGAACCCCACTCCCTTAAGGTGGTGCAGCGCTTTATGGGGTTCATTAACTACTATCGCCAATTCATTCCCCACTTCTCTACTTTGGTAGCTCCCTTGGTAGCCCTCACCAAGAAGGGAGCTAATCCCAAGTTGTGGTCAGAGGAGGTCACAAAGGCGTTCTCCTCCATCAAGTTTCATTTCGCCAGTGCTCCCATCTTACATCGCCCCGATGTCGATAAACCGTTTATCTTAGAGGTTTATGCCTCTTCTGTTGGTGCTGGAGCAGTCCTTTTTCAAAAGGATGCCCAGGGTCGGAAGCATCCCTGCTTCTTCTTTTCCAAGACCTTTACACCAGCAGAGAGGAATTATTCCATCGGGGACAGGGAGTTACTGGCTATGAAGTTGGCCTCTCCGAGTGGAGACATCTTCTGGAGGGGCTCGCTTCCCCTTCCAAATATTCACGGACCACAAGAACTTGGTGTATTTGCAGACAGCCCAGCGGCTAAATTCCCGTCAGGCCAGATGGTCCTTGTTTTTCTCCCGGTTCCATTTCACCCTCCATTTCCTCTCCGGTGAGAAGAACATTCGCGCAGATGCTCTATCCCGCTCCGTGGTGTCCTCTGAGGAGGTGGAGGAGGAGCTTAGGCTTATTGTCCCCACAGAAAGCCTAAGAACGGTGGCTCCGGTTTCGCTTGAGTCTGTGCCTCCGGGCAAGACTTTTGTGCCCACCAATTTGCGACCGGAGGTACTCTCTTGGGCACATTCGTCCAGGGTGGGTGGACATTTTGGGACAAAAAGGACTTCTGAGTTGATGGCAAGGACATACTGGTGGCCGCAGATGGCCCGTGACATCAGGGAATACGTTCAGGCGTGCGTCTCCTGCGCCAAGAATAAGTCCCCTCGACAACGGCCAGCTGGGTTACTTTTCCCTTTACCAGTGGCAGACAGGCCTTGGAAAATGGTTGGGATGGATTTTGTGGTGGGCTTACCCAAGTCTCGGGGCTGCATCATCATCTGGGTGATAACCCGACCACTTCTCCAAAATGGTGCACTTAGTGCCGTTACCACGGTTACCGTCTGCACGGGCCTTGGCAGCATTATTCATTAGGCATATTTTCCGCCTACACGGTATGCCAGACAAAATTGTCAGTGATCGAGGTCCCCAGTTTGCGTCTCGGTTCTGGAGAGAGCTGTGTCGTTTACTCAGCATTGAGTTGAATCTCTCCTCTGCATACCATCCCGAGACGAATGGGTTGGTAGAGAGGGCCAACCAGACCTTGGTCACATACTTGCGACATTTTGTCTCTGCCAGGCAGGATGACTGGGCATCCTTGCTACCGTGGGCTGAGTTCGCTCTAAATAATGCTGTGTCTGACTCCACCGGACAGACCCCATTCCTCCTGAACTACGTTCAGCATCCACGGGTACCAGTGCCCATGCCCATGTCTTCCGCCTATTCCAGGGTGGCAGACTGGGCTGTGGAGGCACGGGACATTTGTGACCACACCCAGGATGCCATTCAGGCCTCCAAAAGAGGATGAGGTCTTCGGCCGATGCCCATCGGCGCCCCGCTCCTACATTTGCTCCCGGTGACCTAGTGTGGCTTTCTGCCCGAAACATCAGGCTACGTGTAGAGTCCACCAAGTTGGCACCTCGCTTTTTGGGCCCCTTTAAAGTTCTTGAGCAGGTGAACCCGGTGGTTTACCGCCTAGCCCTTCCGCCTCACCTTGGTATCACTGACACCTTTCACGTGTCCCTCCTGAAACCCGTGGCCATTTCCCGGTATTCCGAGTCATCTGCCGGGACGTCAGGTGCATCTACGGACGATCATGAGGTGAACGCCATTGTTGGGTGCAAGGTGGTACGAGGAAAAAAATTTTATTTGGTGGATTGGAGGGGTTATGGGCCTGAGGATAGGTCCTAGGAGCCTGCCGAGCATGTTCACGCTCCGCAGCTCATCGCTGCCTTTGAGCGCAGCGAGGCCCAAAGAGGGGGGGCCCTAGGAGGGGGGGTAATGTTAGGGTTCGAGTTCCCACTGCTGCACAAGGGGAGTCTCGAACCAGTCCCGCTGCGGTCCCCCATTCATCTCCGGTCGCAGTGGAGCCTGCTCAGCAGAGACGTCAGTCCCAGTGTCTTGCCCATTCCAGTACTGTGCAGAGACTTGCTGCTGCCTCTCCTGGATCTGCTATTATAGCCAGCACTGGAGCAGACGTCTTTGGGACGAAGTCCTGCGTTTCCCCTTCTGAGCATGCCCAGGGTAAGATCTCTCATTGGAGATCAGGGGTCACGTGTTCAGGTACTGCAGCAGCTCCTATTGGTCCGCCAGGAAGGTCATGAAACTACATGTGTTTGGAACAGTTTCTCATTGGTCCTTGTTTCTGGCAGGTCCTGTAGCTGTTGCTATAAAAGGGTGGCATGGCTGGGCCGCCATGCGCTAATATCAATCATTATATGCTTAGCACCAGTGTGGTCATGCGTGTGTGTGGTTAGGGCCCGGCTGAAATAAGCCCTAGAATACCGACTTAATCGGTGAGGAGTTTTGTATGCTAGCTGGTCAGGGTCGGTGTCCTAGATGCCCTAGATTGCCGACATAACCGGTGAGGAGTTTGATTGCCGTATTCAGGGCCTGGCGTTCAGACGCCATAGATTGCGGGTGACTCCTGCGAGGACATTAGCGCATGATCACGTTCTATGTTCACTTAGCTGTTCACTGTGTACCTGGGTGCCTGACAGGACACAGAAGTTTGCCTCAGCGGCTCTGTGACGTAACAGGGTTCGCTTTCAACGCTAGACAGCGCCCTAGCGTGTTTATTTTGCGACTCAGTTGTGTTAAGTGAGTTCGCACACATCGCCATATAGCGCTGCGGCACTCCTTCTAGAGGCTCTGTGAATTAACAGAGTTCGAACATATTGCCACAGCGCGTTACGCCGTTTATTTTGGCGACTCTGCGGGATAACAGAGTTTGCTTCTTGCGCCATTTTACTAGCAGCAGGCTCCGCCTGCACGGTGGATCCCGGGCTGCGAACGCACCTCTCCACATCTTATATTTGGTGCGTTCCGCTGACCCTAACAGGGTCTTGTTACCCTTGGGAAAATAAAAATTGGGGTGCAAAGATTGTTTTTGTGGAAAAAATATGATTTTTTATTTTCACTGTTCTATGTTATAAACTTCTGTGAAGCACTTGGAGGTTCAAAGTGCTCACCACACATCTAGATAAGTTCCTTAGGGGTTTAGTTTTCAAAATGGGGTCACTTGTGATGGGTTTCCACTGTTTAGGCACATCAGGGCCTCTACAAACGTGACATGGCATCCAGCCAATTCTGCGTTGAAAAAGTCAAATGTCGCTCCTTCCTTTGCGACCTCTGCCGTGCGCCCAAAAAGTGGTTTACCCCCACATATGGGGTATCGGCTTATTCAGGAGAAATTGCACAACAAATTTTGTTGTTCATTTTTTCTTTTAACAGTTGTGAAAATAAAAAAAATTGGTTCCGAAGTAAAGTTTTTGCAAAAAAAGTTAAATGTTAATTTTTTCCTTCCACATTGCTTCAGTTCCTGTGAATCACGTAAAGGGTTAATAAACTTCTTGAATGTGGTTTTGAGCACCTTGAGGGGTGCAGTTTTTAGAATAGTGTCACTTTTGGGTATTTTCTATCATATAGACCCCTCAAAGTGACTTCAAATGTGATGTGGTCCCTAAAAAAAAATGGTGTTGTAAAAATGAGAAATCGATGGTCAACTTTTAACCCTTATAACTTCATAACAAAAAAAATTTTGTTCCCAAAATTGTGCTGATGTAAAGTAGACATGTGGGAAATGTTATTTATTAAGAAATTTGTGTGTCATATCTCTCTGATTTTAGGGCATAAAAATTTAAAGTTTGAAAATTGTTAAATTTTCAAAATTTTCGCCATATTTCCATTTTTTTCATAAATAAACACAAGTCATATCAAAGAAATTTTACCACTAACGTGAAGTACAATATGTCACGAAAAAACAATCTCAGAATCAGCTGGATTCGTTAAAGCATTCCAGAGTTATAACCTCATAAAGTGACAGTGGTCAGAATTGTAAAAATTGGCCCTGTCTTTAAGCTGCAAAATGGCTCTGTCACTAAGGGGTTAAACATCATACACCATGCAATGAAAATGTGTTATCCAATAGCCGTAGTTGATAAAGTGAATACCACAGTTGGCAGGCAGTTTTTACTAAGACCAATGGTTAAAGGAGTTGTCGCTATAATAATTTTTGTTGATGTTAGTTAAACCCTTTATAGGGACAATTCTTTAATAGATTTTAGCCACAGCTGGCAGACACAGTTCTATGAGTCGTCCACAGTTTGATCTTTGTGTTGCCTTAGCCACAGGACAACAAAATAAAGTAGCATTTAATCTTGTGTCAGTTCTATGCAGCACAGACTATATTTCCACTGGTATAGGGGAAGATACTACCACGAGTTGGTGGAAAGAAGTCTCAAAAGTTTGTTGCAGCACACCTCAAAGTAGGGAGTCCCTGCCCGTGACTCACCAGATGTGGTTCGTGCAGCGTGTAGGAGCTGTCGGCGTGTGACATCACTCGTTGCTTGTGTACGGCGTCCCAAAGGTTCGTACTTTCCCTTACGTGTTACGAAGATACTGCTGTCTCCTTCATCAGAGGGTATTGCAAGATTTACTTTCTCACCCCTTTTTATATCCTGGATGTCTAATTATGTCTAATTAGGTTAATAGATGAATGACTTGTTGGATATTTGCAGGCAATTGTAAACTTTTAAATATCATTTATATAAGTACAAAAATGTGCACAATTAGTCAATACACACAAAATCACACAGATGAATTAAACAGCATTTACTAACACTTACTATATATTATACCAAATCTAAAAAGTAATATTTAGTAATTAATGAAAAAAATATAACATTTTCAAAAAAAAATTTAATTAATATGTGTAAATTTACATACATAAAAAAAATTCTTTATTATTATCTATATATACACTCAGAACTAAGAACACCACTGTTTTTGAAAAGTACATCTATCCTAAATGCTTAATAGAAGGCAAATAGTTCTATATCACAATTTAAGACGCTAGGTACTAAAGTATTAAGATTAAAAAATTAAAAATCCACTTTGATTCACTGGACATTGACATCATATAGACACCTACTCTCTAATTCCTATGGATTTGTTCTCGTCCCAAAAAAACAGTGTTTGTTGTAGGTTGGTTATGTTTAACCCCTTTCCAACATTGGGCGTAACAGTACGCCGATGTCGGACACCCTCCCTTTGATGTGGGCTCCGGCGCTGAGCCTACAATCTTTTCCGACACATATCTCCTCTGTTTTGAACAGATGACATGAGCCTCTAACAACCGTGGGTGAAATCGCGATCCACTCATGGCTGTTACCTAGTTAAATGCCACAGATAAACTCTGACAGCAGCATTTTACACTCACTTCCTGCAAGCATTCCTGAAATCCACCCATCGGTGACCCCGTCACGTGATCGCGGGTCACCGATGGGTTGGCATGACAGTCAGAGGTCTCCAGCAGACCTCTATGGTTGTCACTGACGGATTACTAATCAAAATATCAAACATACACATTTTTGATATAGTCAATTTCAGAATCACCTGATCTATCAATATAAAAAAAGAATTAACTTGATTGCTAAACGGCGTAATGAGAAAAAAAGTCAAAACCCAGAATTATGCTTTTTCTGTCGCCACAACATTGCAATAAAATGCAATAATGAGCAATAGAAAGATCATATCTGCACAAAAATGGTATCATTAAAAATGTCAGCTCGGCATGTAAAAAATAAGCTCTCACCCAACCCCTGATCATGAAAAATGGGGATCCTGTGGGTATCAGAAAATGGCATAATTTTTTTTTAACAAACTTTGGAATTTTTTTCACCACTAAAGGCACTGTCACACTTAGCGATCGCACCAGCAATCACGACAACGACACGACCAGGCGAGATCACTGGTGCGATCGCTATGTGATCGCTAGTTAGATTCCAAACACAACTCATCAGCGATCTGTAGAACGACCTCTGCGGTCGTTGGGAAAACCTAGTCCCACCTGCGACGCTGGTGAAGTCATTCATAAAGGGTGTCACACTCAGCGATTCAGGCTCACCAGCGGGACACTAACGACCAAAAAACGGCTCAGAACGTTCATAAGCGATCAGCGACATCTCAGCAGGGGCCACATCGCTGCTACATGTCACACACAGCTAAGTCGCTAACGAGATCGCTACTGCATCATAAAATCAGTGACGCATTAGCAATCTCGTTAGCGATCTCGTTTAGTGTGACAGTACCTTAAGACTAGTTTCACACTAGCATTCGGTAGGGCTGCTGAGGGCTGCATACTTCCTCAGTTAAGCCCTCTGCTGCAACTCTTCCGTTCAGCTCCGCCTTTGTCTGCACGGGTCCTGCGTACATATCTTTAACATTGGGTACGCAGGCCATGTGGATGTCTGTGGATGCGTCTGCATGCGTAGTTTTGACACTGCGCTGACCGCAACAAAATGCAACATGTTGCTTTCTACACAGTTCGGTGCAGCGTCAAAACGATGCATACGGACGCATCCGCACACATCTGCATGGCCTGAATATCCAATGTTAAAGATAGGTAAGCTGGATGCATGCAGACATAGACGGAGCTGAACGGAAGAGGTGCGGCAGTGGGCAGGGAGGAAGTACGCAGCCCTGCCAAACGCTAGTGTGAAACTAGCCTAAGATAAAAAAGAACCTACACATGGTTGGTGTCTATGAACTCGTAATGACATTGTGAATCATAATGTCAGGTCAGTTTTAGCATTTAGTGTAATCCCTGACACAAAATGAACATTAAATATAGTATAACCTTTATTGGAAACACTATACATACACAAATGTACATTAAACCATCTAAAAACATGTAGGAAACATGATAAAAAAACAGTACCCCTGAAAAATAAACATATGGGACAGCTAATAAGTGGAGCTCCACTAATATATACTGTATATGAGCCGGGCATGAAAAGAACACGTGCTTAAGTCAAGTACATGAATTTACAAGAATAACATGCAAGGACATAAATATAGCAGCATAATATACTTACTAGATAAACTATCTTGATATGATGCATCAATACAGAACAACCAAGGGCTGAAAACATCCCCTAACCATATGTGCAAGGGACTGAAATACCCATGTATAAAACAATCAGCACAGCTGAGATGGTTGAGAGGGAATGAAATCAACAACAATATATAGGATCCTATGAGGTGTAAATTGCATAGTATAGCATGTGCAACCTTGGAAGCAAAATGTTAACGCAGAAGATAAAATGGAGATAGGCACAAGAATATAAGGCCTGCTGAAAGATAGGGTGCAGGAATTAAGAAGAAATGTCCATGGGCAGAACTACCTGACCGGCTCAAAAAGAACTCAAACTGCAAGCCAAAATGGGCACAAAGTCCTCATGGAGCATGTGCAAATGATAGTGTAAATAACTCCCTTTGTATAACAGGTTATAAATCTCTTAATTTTGAAGCTCATAGATAGCACTGACCACATCTAAAAAACCTTCCAATTTGCATTGCAAAAAGTTATTAATAATTGATTGATTGCTATTATTATGATTCTTTAGATGATTTTTTGATGATTTTATATTGTGGGAGCCCCCATATTGCACAAATTTTGGGCTTTGCAAAATATGAATGTGGGTTTATTTGGAATGAGTTCTCCTACTATCAGATCCTGTTTTAGTAAAGGCCAATATTTAGTAACCATTCCATTGAAACAACCTACTTGAGAGTTATATTGAGTGATAATAGGAAAATGAAAGCCTTCTTTCTGCAAACTCAAACTACTATTATTAGGGTGAACAGTCCCCCATTGAGTTTCTTTATTATTATTATTATTATTATTATTATTACTAAAGTTGAGCGAAACAGGTCGGTCAGATAAAAAAATCGCTGACTTTCGCCAAAGTCAGGTTTCGCCGAGCGAAATCTGACCATAGCATGAGGTCGGCCATGCGGTCGTCGACCCGAGCGCCAAAGAAGGTTTTCCCATAATGCTTGCAGGCGCCTTTTCTCGGCCAATGAGCAGGGACGTACACTGTGGGCAACGAGATGACATGGGCAGCAGTCACCACCATCTTAGAGAAGTGCAATGCAGTTATTGGCTTGCTTTGTGTGGCGTCACAGTGGCTATAAAAGCCCTGACCGCCGACCGCCATTTTACTTCTGCCGATCTTAGCGTAGGGAGAGGTTGCTGATGCTGTTTATCAGTAGGGAGAGAGTTAGGCAGGAAAGAAAAGTTATTCTGTGCTTGTGCTGATAGCAATTGTGCTGTACAGTTAGTGTGCAGTGACAGGCGAGGATTTTGTTGTGTGCAGCAGTGCTGGTTATTAGGCTGCCTGCCAGTGACAGAAAAGGATTTTCTTGTGTGCAGCAGCGGTGGTTTATAGGCTGCCTGCTAGCTGTATTGCTGTGTGTACACTGCGGTGCAGACTGTTTCTTGCACAGCACTAATACTTTTATTCTTTTTTTCTGCTCAGTTACCGAGCGTTGATTTTTTCCCACACCGTATAGAGCTGTACGCTCCTCACACACTACCATGTACCGGCTAGTACATGCTGACTATCTGTGTGTGACTCCGGAAATATATACGGAGATTTACAATTACACCTAGACTGTATACAGCTGTACGCTTGTGATACAGTACCCTTTTTCTGCTTTTTATATTCTGGTGTAATCCATACTGAGCCTGTGAGCGTCTGTGTGTTACTCCGAAAATATATACGTAGATTTAAAATTACTCCAATACTGTATACAACTGTACACTTCTGATACAGTACCCTTTTTCTGCTTTTTATATTTTGGTCTAGTCCATACTGAGTGAGCGTTTGTGTGTTACTCCGAAAATATATGCGAAGATTTAAAATTACCCCTAAACTGTATACAGCAGTACACTTGTGATACAGTACCCTTTTTCTTCTTTTTATATTCTGGTCAAATCCATACTGAGCCTGTTAACGTCTGTGTGTTACTCCGGAAATATACACGGAGATTTACAATTACCCTAGACTGTATACAGCTGTACGCTTCTGATACATTACCCTTTTTCTGCTTTTTATATTCTGGTGTAATCCATACTGAGCATGTGAGAGTCTGTGTCTGACTCTGGAAATATATACGGAGATTTAAAATTATCCCAACACTGTATACAGCTGTACGCTTCTGATACATTACCCTTTTTCTGCTTTTTATATTCTGGCGTAATCCATACTGAGCCTGTGAGAGACTGTGTCTGACTCTTGAAATATAGACGGAGATTTACAATTTTCCCTATACTGTATAAAGCTGTACGCTTCTGATACATTACCCTTTTTCTGCTTTTTAGAGTCTGGTGTAATCCATACTGAGCCTCTGAGAGTCTGTGTCTGACTCTGGAAATATAAACGGAGATTTATAATTACCCAACACTGTATACAGCTGCACCCGTCTGATATATTACCCTTTTTCTGCTTTTTATATTCTGGTGTAATCCATACTGAGCCTGTGAGAGTCTGTGTCTGACTCTGGAAATTTATACAGAGATTTAAAATTACCCCAAAACTGTATACAGCTGTACGCTTCTAATACAGTACCATTTTTTTTTTTTATATTCTGGTGTAATCCATACTGAGCCTGAGAGAGTCTCTGTCTGACTCTGGAAATATATACGGAGATTTACAATTATCCCTAGACTGTATACAGCTGTACGCTTCTGATACATTACCCTTTTTCTGCTTTTTATATTCTGGCGTAATCCATACTGAGCCTGTGAGAGACTGTGTCTGACTCTGGAAATATATACGGAGATTTATAATTATCCCTAGACTGTATACAGCTGTATGCTTCTGATACATTACCCTTTTTTTGCTTTTTATATTCTGGTATAATTCATACAGAGCATGTTAGAGTCTGTGTCTGACTCTGGAAATATATATGGATATTTAAAATTACCCCAACACTGTATAAAGCTGTACGCTTCTGTTACATTACCCTTTTTCTGCTTTTTATATTCTGGTGTAATCCATACTGAGCCTGTGAGAGTCTTTGTCTGACTCTGGAAATATATACGGAGATTTAAAATACCCCAACACTGTATAAAGCTGTACGCTTCTGATACAGTACCATTTTTCTGCTTTTTATATTCTGGTGTAATCCATACTGAGCCTGAGAGAGTCTGTGTTTGACTATGGAAATATATACGGAGATTTACAATTATCCCTAGACTGTATACAGCTGTACGTGTCTGATACATTACCCTTTTTCTGCTTTTTATATTCTGGTGTAATCCATACTGAGCCTGTGAGAGTCTGTGTCTAACTCTGGAAATATATACGGAGATTTAAAATTACCCAACACTGTATACAGCTGTACGCTTCTGATACATTACCCCTTTTCTGCTTTTTATATTCTGGTGTAATCCATACTGAGCCTGCGAGCTTCTGTGTGTTACTCTTGAAATATAGACGGATATTTCGAATTTTCCACTTCACCGTATACAGCTGTACGCTTCCGATACAGTACCATATATCTGCTGGTATTTTTGGTACATTTTCCCAAACACGAGGAAGTATGGTGGAAGAGGCCGCAGATGTGGCCATGGGGGCCAGCAGGTTCTGATGGTGGTGGTGGTGCATCTGCTGGTAGTGCCAAAAGCACAATAGCACCTAAGACAGGAGCTGTTGAGCCTGCATCATCGTCTGGCTCCAGAAGGCCTGTAAGGCTCCCTTTTCTGGGAGTAGGTAAACTGCATTTAAAGCCGGAGCATCAGGAACAGGTTTTGTCTTACATTATCGAAACAGCCTCCAGCTCTATCGCCTCCTCTTCTGAAGTTTCAAAAAATGCAAGCACTGAGTGGTCAGTGCAGGCTCCTGGTCAGGAACAACACCTTTACTTGTGTTCTTAACCCCCACCAAAAGTAAAAGATGCGGCAGGCCACACTTCAGATTACTCCATGTAGCTCTTTTCACATACCATGCCTGGGTTATCAAGTCAAATCCTGAATTCCCCAGTCCATCATGAATCTGACATGGAGTGCTGTTATGATTTGGTAGCTGAGGAGAGAAGGCAAAAACGGCAATACACCAGAGAGGTTGGAATCTACTGGATTGCAGTACCCTGACTAACCATCACAACTAAAGGCAACCGTGGAGCGTTCCTACGTTGGTCCTAGACGCCTCGTCACAGCCTGAGAGGTTAACTACACCTAAAGATAGAAAGAGGAAAGCTATCTGCCCCGGAGCAGATCCCCAAAGAACATAGGAAGCCCCCAAACATGTAATGGCGGTTAGACAAGAGGAAATACAGACACAGACAGAAAATAGTATGAGCAAACGTTGGGGCCCAATCCTCCTAGACAGAAAAGGATAGGAAGGACACTTACTGCAATCCAAAAAACCCTAAAAATACCAACTCTACTAATTGTTAAAACACCTTAGATCACACGACCTCTACCACCTAAATCAGTTCTCTGGTGTAACAAAACTAAGCCGCAGCCACTGAAAAAACTGGAAAAGGCAAATGAACAAATAATAGTGGCTCCAGAAGAGCTGAGAGGAGCCCAACCCCCGGGGGGGGGGGGAGACCTGGCTAACCTCACAGAAATGCAGAGAAATATGCAAAAGGTAAGCACAAAAACAAAAAACAGAAAATATCTTATCTGAGAGCAGGAGAAGAGGCAAGACTCAGCAAGCTTCCAAGTGAACCAGGAACCACAGTTGAGACAAGAACAATTGATCACCGGCAACCATGATGGGAGGGAACCTCCCTTATATAAGACCAGTCTGTAACTCCTGATTGCCAATCCTCATTGAATGGTTCAGTACTGTTTGTAACCACCAGAGGGAGCTTCTGCTCAGAATTCATTTCTAACACATTCACAACAGAGTGCACTGATGCACAGCCACTGCTAGATGATTCTGTTGGTACATTCACCCAGAGCACTACATTGCCCTCGCAGTCTACTGAGCCTGAATCTGACCCTGATGAAACTCAGGTGCCCCTTCCCGCATACTATACCACCTTACTCAGTGACAGAGGAAGGTGCTGATGAATTTGAAGAGGAGGTGATGGATGACCCAGTTGTTGACCCGGATTGGCATCTGGCAAGAGGGTGCCACTGGCAATAACTCAGAAGAGGAGAAGGATCCGCAGCAGGAAACGACATCGCAGCAGCGGTTATCTAGCAGGCCAGTAGCAGTCCAAAAACATGTTAAAAAACAAAAAGAGATGCAGGACAGCTTGGCCAGACGGTCAAATTAGCACAGCATGCAAGCTCTGAAAGTTTATACCATAGTAAGAAGCGTGCAGTGTGGCACTTTTTGACCAAAATCCTAGTGAGGAGGCAAAGGTTATCTGTAAGAAGTGCGGAAGGACCTTTAGCCGAGGGAAAAATCTCTGAAATTTGAATACCAGTTGCATGCTTAGACATTTAATCAACATGCACTTGCAAGCGTAGATGGACTACAAAACCCCAGGTAGCACATGTGCACCTGCTCCGACTGAAGGTAGCCAGCAACGCTCCATCGCTTCCCCCACTGTAAGCCCACCTAACCGGTGGTAAGCACACCAACAGCAAGAAATGTTGAGGTGTCGTCGCAAGACCAAAGCAGTCAGGGAATCACAATGTTTTTGCAACCAAAGACTGAATCTAGGCCATCACCACCACCACCATCGCCAACTCCCATGCTATGACCTACCCAGTTGGCACTTCTTTTCTAGAAAAGCCATCCCTGCCCTCCACCTGCATGTGAAAGACTGCATTGTCCATTCACTCAAACAATCAGTGAGTGGAAAGGTGCACCTCACAGCAGATGCATGGGCCAGTAGGCATGGCCAGGGCCTTTACGTATCCATCACTGCGCACTGGGTTAATGTGGAGGATGCAGGGTCCACAGGGGACATCGGTGGTGCTACAATGCTGCCTAGCCCACGGTATAGGCAACAGTTGGCTGTAGTCATTCGACCCTCCTCCTCCTCCAGAAGCAAAAGCTCGTCGACAGAGCGCAGTTGCATAAGCACTCCATCCGCAGCTGTCAGTGTTGCACATGAGGTGTCCCACTATTGAACAGCTAGGGTAAGCGTCAGCAGGCTGTTTTAAAGATGATGTCTTTGGGTGACAACAGACACACCACGGAGGTACTGGCCGACTACTTGCAGTGAGAAACTGAGTCATGGCAGGGCAGTCTACATCTTGCGCCAAGGTAGTCAGTGATAACGGATGTAATTTTGTGGTGGCCAAAACCCTGGCAAAACTCAGACACTTTCCTTGCCTGGCTCACACCTTGAACCTGGTGGTGGGGTGCTTCCTAAATAATTATCAGGATTTAACAGCCCTGCTCCATAAGGTGCGAAGACTGTGCTCGCATATCCATCGCTTGCCCGTAGACTCCAGTCGTATGAAGAGGCTGCAGTGATCGCTCCACCTCCCCAAGCACCGCCTAATCATAGACGTTGCATCAAGGTGGAACTCCACCATGCACATGGTTGAGAGGCTGTGCGAACAGAGGCAGGCTGTAATGCATTTGTGGGAGGATACACGGACAGGCAGTTTGAGGGCAGACATGGAGTTCTCGGGTGTGCAGTGGTCAAAGCTGAAAGACCTCTTTAAAGTCCTTCAGTGTTTTGAGGAATGCACACGGCTGGTAAGCGCCAACAACGCCATCATAAGCATGAGCATCCCACTTATGCATCTGCTCTTCAAATTTTGACTCACATTAAGGATCAGGCGTCTGCAGCAGAGGAGGAAGAGGAGGAGGGAAGCCTTGATGACAGTCAGCCATTGTCTGCTCAGGGAACTGTCCTGGACAAGGTGGAGGAAGAAGAGGAAGAGGAGAATGAGGATGAGGAGGATGAGGGGGATGATTATTTTGGGGAGGAGGATGCTTCTTAGGGGGCAAGAGAAAATGTTGGCTTGCCAAGGTCAGGTACAGGGTTTGTGCGTGACTGGAGGGATGTGGATTTGGCAGAAAGTGCTCCTCAACCCACCACTGTGCATCATTGACACCTGGAACATTGGCCCACATGTGTGATTATGTCTTGCAGATCCTAAAAAGGGACCCACGCATTGCCAAAATTATGAAGGATGACGACTACTGGTTGGCCAGCATCCTCGATCCACGCTATAAAGGCACATTACAGAGCATCATGCCACAAGAGAACCTAGAGCTATTATTGGCAAACACACAAGCAACTCTGGTAAACCGTTTGTTAGAGACATTCCCAGCACACAGCAGCGGTGCAAGTTCTACCACGAGCCGTACTGGGCCAAACGGAAGAGGTGTTCGTGGTGCACACAGACGAAGTGGCATTGGAGACATGGGTTTCATGACCATGTTGTGGACTGATTTCTCGAGTAACGCTCACACGACGGGTAATACTGAATCGATTGCAACAGACAGGAGACAGCAGTTGTCAAATATGGTTCAAAATGACCTCTCCTCCCCTATCGATGTTCTTCCTCACAGTTCATTCCCCTTTGACTACTGGGCCTGTAAACTGGACTCCTGGCCTGAATTGGCACAATATGCTTTACAGATGCTCGCTTGCCCTGCTGGTAGTGTGCTATCAGAAAGAGTCTTCAGTGCAGCTGGATCAATCCTGACAGAAAGAAGGACCCGGCTGTTGACCCAAAATGTTGGTGATCTCACCTTCATTAAAATGAACCATACCTGGGTTTCAAAGGATGTGGTACTACCTTCCCCTGATGACACATACAATGACCCCAAACACACCTCCAGGCTGTGTAAGGGCTTTTTGAACAAGAAGGAGACTGATGGGGTGCTACGCCAGATGACCTGGCCTCCACAGTCACCAGACCTGAACCCAATCGAGATGGTTTGGGGTGAGCTGGACCGCAGAGTGAAGGCAAAAGGGCCAATAAGTGCTAAGCATCTCTGGGAACTCCTTCAAGATTGTTGAAAGACCATTTACGGTGACTACCTCTTGAAGCTCATCAAGAGAATGCCAAGAGTGTGCAAAGCAGTCATAAAAGCAAAAGGAGGCTACTTTGAAGAACCTAGAATATAAGACATAATTTCAGTTGTTACACATTTTTTTGTTAAGCATATAATTCCACATGTGTTAATTCATAGTTTTGATGCCTTCAGTGTGAATTTACAGTTTTCATAGTCATGAAAATACAGAAAAATCTTTAAATGAGAAGGTGTGTCCAAACTTTTGGTCTGTACTGTAGGTAGCCAGCAAAATGGCTCGCTTTGTCCCCCTCTTCCTCCGACTTCTCCAATTCCTCCATTTGCAGCTGCTGAACGTCCAGCCTACACCTCAACATTTGCCAGTTTTTCCATATCCCTAACTGGGCTGTACCCCCCCCAGGGCCGGCGTCAACACCTGGCGCACCCAGGCAAGTGCCGGTGCCCTGAGCAGGTGGGGGGCCCACTCGTGGGCGACGGCACTGGCACAGGGCCCCTCATAGTACGCAAAAGTGTCTCTGACTGTGTGGGGGCCTACTCGCCATCAGACACACCGGCGTACTGAGGGGCCATGTGCCAGTGCCGTCACCCACTTGTGGGCCCCCCTGCTTGCTCAGGGCCCCAGCACTTGCAGTACTTACCTCTCCCTGCTCCACCGCTGTGACGTCTTACGCGTTTCCTGACAGTGACATTCATGTCAGAAAGCGCGATGACGTCACGTCTGTACGCCCTCTGCCTGAACAGTCCAAGTGCAGAGATTTGGAAGATGGCGATGCTGAGGAGTCCAGAGTAGAGCAGTGCCCAGCGAGAAGAGGTATTTCATTTTTTTTAATGTTTGGAGCAATATATGGGGAGCATTATACACTGGAGAATTATATATGGGGCCCATCATACACTTGAGCATAATAGATAGGGCCCATTATACACTGGAGCATTATAAATGGGGCACATTATATATGGAGCATTATATAGGCCCATCATACACTGGAGCATCATGCATGGGGCTAATCATACACTTGACCATCATATACGGGGCCCATTATACACTGGAGCATCCTCCATGGGGCTCATCATACACTGGAGCATCATCCTTGGGGCCCATCATACACTGGAGCATTATAAATGGGGCCCATTATATATGGAGCATTATACACTGTTTGCATAATTACTAGGCATGTTGTATTTGATAGGATTCTTTTTATTATTGAACAACAACTATGTTCTCAATCAACCCAAAAGACTCATAAATATCAAAGCTTAATATTTTTGGAAGTTGGAGTGGGTTTTTTTTAGATTTGGCTATCTTAGGAGGATATCTGTTTGTGCAGGTAACTATTACTGTGCAGAATTATTAGGCAACTTAATAAAAACCAAATATATACCCATCTCACTTGTTTATTTTCACCAGGTAAACCAATATAACAACACAAAATTTAGAAATAAACATTTCTGACATTCAAAAACAAAAATAAAAAAAAATCAGTGACCAACATAGCCACCTTTCCTTACGATGACACTCAAAAGCCTTCCATCCATAGATTCTGTCTGTTGCTTGATCTGTTTACGATCAACATTGCGTGCAGCAGCCACCACAGCTTCCCAGACACTGTTCCGAGAGGTGTAATGTTTTCCCTCCCTGTAGATCTCACATTTTATCAGGGACCACAGGTTCTCTATGGGGTTCAGATCAGGTGAACAAGGGGGCCATGTCATATATTTTTCTTCTTTTTGACCTTTACTGGCCAGCCACACTGTGGAGTATTTGGATGCATGTGATGGAGCATTGTCCTGCATGAAAATCATGTTTTTCTTGAATCGTACCAACTTCTTCCTGTACCACTGCTTGAAGAAGGTGTCTTCCAGAAACTGGCAGTAGGTCTGGGAGTTGAGCTTCACTCCATCCTCAACCCAAAAAGGTCCCACAAGTTCATCTTTGATGATACCAGCCCATACCAGTACCCCACTTCCACCTTGCTGGCGTCTGAGTCGGAGTGGAGCTCTCTGCCCTTTACTAATCCAGCCTCGGGCCCATCCATCTGGCCCATCAAGAGTCACTCTCATTTCATCAGTCCATAAAACCTTAGAAAAATCAGTCTTAACATATTTCTTGTCCCAGTCTTGACGTTTTATCTTATGTTTTTTGTTCAAAGGTGGTCATTTTATCTTACCTTGGCCATGTCCCTGAGTAGGGCACACCTCATGCTTTTTGATACTCGAGTAACGTTGCAGCTCTGAAATATGGCAAAACTGGTGCCAAATAGCATCTTGGCAGCTTCACGCTTGATTTTCCTCAATTAATGGGCAGCTATTTTGAGCCTTTTTATATCAACACGATTCTTGCAACCCTGTTGGCTATTTGCCATGAAACGCTTGATTGTTCAGTGATCACGCTTCAAAAGTTTGGCAATTTCAAGACTGCTGCATCCCTCTGCAAGACATCTCACAATTTTTGACTTTTCAGAGGCCGTCAAATCTCTCTTCTGACCCATTTGGCCAAAGGAAAGGAAGTTGCCTAATAATTAAGCACATCTTATATAGGGTATTGATGTCATTAGACCACACCACTCCTCAATACAGAGATGGAAATCACCTGATTTACATAATTGGCAGTTGGCTTTCAAGCCTATACAGCTTGGAGAAGGACAACATGTATAAAAAGGATGATGTGATCAAAACACTCATTTGCCTGATAATTCTACACACAGTGTATAGGCCCATCTTACACTGGAGCATCATTCATGGGGCCCATCATATACTGGAGCATCATATGGGGCCCATTATATATGGAGCATTATATAGGCCCATCATACACTGGAGCATCATCCGTGGGGCCATCATATACTGGAGCATCATATGGGGCCCATTATATATGGAGCATTATATTGGCCCATCATACACTGGAGCATTATAAATGGGGCCCATCATACACTGGAGCATCATATACGGGGCCCATTAAACACTGGAGCATGATATTGGGCCCATTATATATGGAGCATTATATAGGCCCATCATACACTGGAGCATCATCCATGTGGCCCATCATACACTGGAGCATTATAAATGGGGCCCATCAGACACTGGAGCATCATATATGGGGCCCATTATACACTGGAGCATCATAAATGGGGCCCAGTATATATGGAGCATTATATTGGCCCATCATACACTGGAGCATCATTCATGGGAAACATCATATACTGCAGCTTCATATGGGGCCCATTATATATGGAGCATTATATTGGCCCATCATACACTGGAGCATCATCCATGGGGCCCATCAGACACTGGAGCATCATATATGGGGCCCATTATACACTGGAGCATCATAAATGGGGCCCAGTATATATGGAGCATTATATAGGCCCATCATACAGTTGAGCATCATCCATGGGTCCCATCATATACTGGAGCATCATATGGGGCCCATTATATATGGAGCATTATATTGGCCCATCATACACTGGAGCATCATTCATGGGAAACATCATATACTGCAGCATCATATGGGGCCCATTATATATGGAGCATTATATTGGCCCATCATACATTGGAGCATCATCCATGGGGCCCATCATACACTGGAGCATAATAAATGGGGCCCATCATACACTGGAGCATCATATACGGGGCCCATTATACACTGGAGCATCATATTGGGCCCATTATATATGGAGCATTATATAGGCCCATCATACACTGGAGCATCATCCATGGGGCCCATCATATACTGGAGCATTATAAATGGGGCCCATCATACACTGGAGCATCATATACGGGGCCCATTAAACACTGGAGCATGATATTGGGCCATTATATATGGAGCATTATATAGGCCCATCATACACTGGAGCATCATCCATGTGGCCCATCATACACTGGAGCATTATAAATGGGGCCCATCAGACACTGGAGCATCATATATGGGGCCCATTATACACTGGAGCATCATAAATGGGGCCCAGTATATATGGAGCATTATATAGGCCCATCATACAGTTGAGCATCATCCATGGGGCCCATCATATACTGGAGCATCATATGGGGCCCATTATATATGGAGCATTATATTGGCCCATCATACACTGGAGCATCATTCATGGGAAACATCATATACTGCAGCATCATATGGGGCCCATTATATATGGAGCATTATAGTGGCCCATCATACACTGGAGCATCATCCATGGGGCCCATCATACACTGGAGCATAATAAATGGGGCCCTTCATACACTGGAGCATCATATACGAGGCCCATTATACACTGGAGCATCATATTGGGCCCATTATATATGGAGCATTATGTAGGCCCATCATACACTGGAGCATCATCTATGGGGCCCATCATACAGTGGAGCATTATAAATGGGGCCCATCAGACACTGGAGCATCATATACGGGGCCCATTATACACTGTAGCATGATATTGGGCCCATTATATATGGAGCATTATATAGGCCCATCATACACTGGAGCATCATCCATGGGGCCCATCATACTCTGGAGCATTATAAATGGGGCCCATCAGACACTGGAGCATCATATATGGGGCCCATTATACACTGGAGCATCATAAATTGGGCCCATTATATATGGAGCATTATATAGGCCCATCATACACTGGAACATCATCTATGGGGCCCATTATACACTGGAGCATTATAAAAGGGGCCCATTATATATGGAGCATTATATAGGCCCATCATACACTGGAGCATCATCCATGGGGTCCATCATATACTGGAGCATCATATGGGGCCCATTATATATGGAGCATTATATTGGCCCATCATACACTGGAGCATCATCCATGGGGCCCATCATATACTGGAGCATCATATGGGGTTCATTATTTATGGGGTATCATATAGGGTATGGAGCATCATATGGAGCACATATGGGGCCTATTCTGTATGGAGCTTTATATGGAGCCCATTCTGTAGGGAGCAATATATGGGGCCCATCATATACTGTATGGAGCTTTATATGTGGCTCATTATACTGTATGGAGCAATATGTGGGGCTCATTATACTCTATGGGGACCGTCCTATACTGTATGGCACATTATATGGGCACCATCATATACTGTAGCATTATGTGGAGCTCATCATATACTTTATGGAACATTATATGGGACCAATTATTCTGTATGGAGCAATATATGGGGCTCATTATTCTGTGTGGTGCACTATGTGGTGGCCATAAAACTGTCCGGTTTTTGAGCTATTGTAGAATTTAAAATAGATATCACTCATGTTATGTAAGAAGTGAAGTATTTGTCATTGTACTATACCTATATTTCTCTGCCGTATTGGAGCATCATGAATTGTGGTATGTGTTAAAGGGTCCACTGACAATCTTTCGCCCAGGGCACATGAAAACCTGGAGCCCTATCCCCCCCACAACTTTAGCCAAATAACCCCCAGTTTTCAATGCGTAACTCTTATTATAAAGTAAATTAAGGTTGGTAAGCTTAAGTAATAAGAATTGATGTCATTGGTATTGAAATGTAGAAAGATAAATCGTGTGCACAGCCTGAAAGGTGCCAGAGTAGGTTCCTACACCGTGAAAATAATAAAGAGAGAACTCGGCACTCAACTTAACGAAAAGGGTAAATATTTATTGTAGTCCACGGTAGTGAAACGTTTCGGTCCTAAATTTCGGACCTTCATCAGCCACTACATATATGTAATACAAGAGAATACAAAACAGAAAATTGTTCAAAATTCTTACAATAAAATAAAAAGTAAAATGCAAAGAAAACATAATAATATAACCAAGGTATGTAAAACAGTATAATATGAACGTGGTTACTCAAGACAATAATCTTTTATATAGAAGCATGCTAGTCCTCAAATAGTTAGAGACAGACTCTTCAGACCAGAAGAGACGTGAGGGTGATATCGCACAGAAAATAAGACGTACCATTAAGTACCGGGAGAGGGTAGAAATACCCAATTCAAAGGTAAGCAGTAGATACTGGTGGGATCTGGTGGGTGATAAGACCATAATGAGAAAAAGTGACAACGGCCCGTGATCAATTGCAATATGAAAGGTATGACATACCAGGTAGATCTCCAAAGTAAGCCCTGATGTAGGGGTTAAAGGTGAGTATCTGTAAGAAAAGCCTCATTCAATTCATCCAGAAGTGGAGGCATATAGAAGAACCGATCCAGTATACTAACCGGCGGAGATCATACCTGGGTGAGGGTTCTAAGTCTGGTCTCCACTGTATGCCGTGGGAGGGACGCGGTATCCGCCGCTGGTCCTCGTGCAGTAAAGGCAGACTCAGCGTTAGAGACTAAAAAGGGAAGGTGCGGGACTAGTTATTTAGCCTAGCCAATAGCGGTGGTGGGTGTGAAAACTGGGAGCGTCATGGGCGGTAGCTAATGGCCGTGCTGTCACCAGAAAGATATTGCGTTCCAGAGTAAGTGCTGAGAGAGATTCGGTATGAGGAGGTCAATAGCAAGTGAGGTGACGTGCTCATGGGTGGATAACGGAGCAGAGGATCCACAGACAATTCTTTTAGTACAATCGGCTCTAGAGGAAAAGAAGGATAATGTTAATAAATGCGAGATATACCAGTATGATGTATAATTAACAAGTGATTGCACCATTTCTTAATACGGCAAATGAGTATAATAATATAGGCAGATTGTCATAAAGCAATATTTTAAAAATAAGCCGCTGCGTTCATTGATTGTCTGTAACTTAATGGTCCCACATGTGCATGGAGATTATGGAAAATATATACCTTATTAACCATGTTAGAGATATGTACCAGAGCATATTGTATTGTGGACTGTTAATCACACAATAATATTATATTATTTTTAAGCAGTATAGTGTCATTGGAGAAATGTACCAGAACCTATTGTACTGTAGACAGGTAATCACATAGCAATATAATTTTAAGCAGTATAGTGTCATAGATGAACTCTCATTATATTTTATGAAAAAAGCGTTTGTTCGCACATCTGCATGAAGTCTATGACGATATATATAACCCAAATGCTAAATAGATATGTAGATGTGCACACTTATGTCTGGAGTCATAATGGTCCAGAGTAAACTGGTATCAGATAAGAACGGACAATTCATAGGAAGGATAGTAGATCATAGTCTCGGTTGAGACCCTTAGGTGACAGTGTGTCCAATGTATGGATCGAATAGGCCTCACGGCGTTTTAATTGCCGTATCCGATCGCCACCCCTTCTTGGTTGTGGTACTTGTTCCAAAATTTGGAACCTCAGTTGAGCTATTGTATGACCCGCGGAAATGAAATGAGATGGAACAGGCAGACGTGTATTTTTGCAGCGGATAGTAGATTTATGTTTTGAAATATGGTCCATTGCTGGTTGGGTCGTTTCGCCAATATATAAAAGGCCGCATGGACACTTGATGGCGTACATGACATAAGGGGTATTGCAAGTAAAATAGCCCCGAATTCTGAATGTTTTGCCAGTGTAAGGGTGATGAATGGTCTCACCCTTTAAGACATTGGAGCATTGGGTGCAATTAAGGCAAGGGAATGTGCCTATTCTAGGTTTTTTAATAAAACCTTGTATTGTCCTAGGTTTTGTAGACCCTAGGTCAGCTCTAATTAAGAAATCTCTCAGATTAGGGGCATGGCGGAAACAGGGGAGGAATGGTTTGGCAAATTCAGAGATATCAGGATGGGCTTTTTGTAGAAGGGGCCAATGTTGGCGAATAGATCTGTGGAGGATGTAAGCAAACGGGTGATAGGAATGTACAAAGGTTATTCTGCCTGTATTATCCTGTCTGTTATGGGTTCGTGTAGACAAAGAAAGATCCAAGGTACGCTGTGGGTAACCTCTCTCTTTGAACTTAGCATTCATCTCGGTTAAACGTTTATTCAGAGTGATGGGGTTAGAAACAATACGTTTCACCGGTGAAACTGTGACCTGGGGATTGAGTTTTTCATAGTAGTGGGATGAAAGCTGGAAAAATGTAGTAAGCCATTGCGGTCAGTGGGTTTCGTATATAGATCCGTAGTCAGTTTGCCCTCTGGATCTTTGACAACCATTGTGTCCAAGAAATTGATTTTGGACGGGTCGTGGGAGATGGTGAAGCTAAGGCCCGGCCATGATATGTTAAGGAACTGATGGAAAGAGATGAGGAACTCGAACGTGCCCCCCAAATGCAAAAAACGTCATCAATGTAACGTTTCCACGTTATCACATTATCCCTAAACAGGGAACTGGTGTAGATGACTGTTTCTTCAAAATGAGACATGTAGCAATTAGCATAGGGGGGGTGCTACGTTTGAGCCCATCGCGGTCCCGCGTATCTGGAGAAAAAAATCGTCCTGGAACATGAAGTAGTTTTTTAGTTAGTACAATAGTCAGAAGGTCAATACAAAGGTTGATGTGTGTACTACTGAAATCAGAGATTTCAAGAAGATGTCGCACTGACTGTATGCCATGTGAGTGAGGTATAGAAGTGTAAAGATCCTTTACATCAAATGTTACCAATAAATTGTCTCTAGGGACGTGATCAATTGAACAAATGATGTCCAAAAAGGATCCAGTATCCAGAATAAAAGAGCGGCTAGTCTTAATCAAGGGGGTCAAAATTTTTTCCAAATAAATCGCAGTGGGAGATAGGATCGAGTCAGATGCTGCGACAATAGGTCGGCCTGGGGGTTGTTGGAGGTTTTTATGAATTTTAGGTAGTAGGTAAAAAACCGGAGTTACTGGGTTTTGAGATATGAGAAAATCGTATGTTTTCTGGTCTATGATTCCAGCTTCACAGTATCCCCCCACTATGTCCTTGATGTAATGTCTGGTTGTGATAGTGGGGTCATTACTTAATTTCTCATAGATAGTGCCATCATTAAGTTGACGGAGGGCTTCTGAGATATAATAGGAGCGGTCCATGACCACAATGGCTCCCCCTTTATCGCATGTTTTATGATTATGTTGTTGTCTGTTGAAAGAGATCTGAGTGCATGGTGATCCACTGCTGACAGATTCGTTGAATAGTGTAATTTACCTCTGTCTATGTCTAATTTGAGTACATTAAAAGAGGACTCGATAATATCAATAAAGGTTTCTAGGGCATTAGAACCCATTGGTGGTCTAAATGTACTCTTGCTCCTAAGACCTAAAGTAGTGACAGAGAGACGATTCATTTTTGTATTAGAATCTCGTATAATGGGTGTTTCATTCATAGGTTGTGAAAAATAGACCTTAAGTCTAAGTAGTCTGTAAAACCGTTGGAGATCCATTTCTAAGTCAAATGTTCTGTATTTGTAGGAGGGACAAAAACTCAGACCCTTCTGTAGGATATTATATTCTGCAACGCTCAGTGTCCGTGATGAAATGTTTATGACCAGAGGGCACATACCTGGGATCGTGTGGTCCGTTGTTGCTCGTAGTTGCCCCTGCGGTCTGTGCCCCCGTCTGGTCCTCTTCTTCGCTGTGTTCGTCGTCGTTGACCTAAAAAAGAGGTTGACAATGTTGTTTGGCCACTGCGGTCTTGTTCTGAGCCAGAGGTGGATGCTTCCGTGGATGATTTTTGTACAGGTCTAGAGAAGGTGCGCCATAAGGGTCGTTTGTCCTGCCACTTATATACGCGGTCAAGGTTGTAATCTTCCTGGTCCCTTGCAAACTTGCGTCTCTTCCGGTCTTCGATGTCCTTTCTATGTTGACCAATATTGTTGTTGATTTGTGTTCTGAGTAGAGTTGAGCATTCCGATACCGCAAGTATCGGGTATCGGCCGATATTAGCTGTATCGGAATTCCGATACTTAGTTCCGATATTTTCCATATATCGTTTACCGGAATCGGAAGTTCCCATAATTCTTTGAGAGGCAATGTGATTTTAGTCAGCCAATGAGGAATCCTAAGAAGTGTGGGCACATCCTGTACTGCTGCGGTCATGTTAACTAATGGCATGGCTGTGATTGGATGCTGAAATGATGTCAGAATGCACTATAAAAGGCGCCGCCGCCATTTTAGCGTCACTGTGCTGAGAATTCAGTTAGGGACAGAACGCTGCTGTGCTGACTCTGAGGGACAGTTAGAGATTGCGATTTTGTGTACTGTGCTTTAGGCAGGCTAGTTTACCAACCGCTATGTAAAGCTTCCTTTTGCCTTGCAGTGTTGTTTTAACAGCTCTGTGCAAGGTGTGTGTGTGAGAGTGCAGGTGACGCTGCAGTTTGCTCTGCATCCAACGCTGTTTGTAGGCATCTGCACGTGTCACTCATAGACTCTTTTTTTTTTCTTTAGTGTAATTCTTGCTGCTCCATTCAATTGAAATTATAGTGTGACACGCTTCCATCCGTATATAATACATTGGTTGCAAACACTATAGAAGTACAGAAAGGAGCCTTTCACAGATAGTGAACAGTTGTGTGCAGTGTACACTCTAGTCTGTGAGGTTTTTTTTTTGAGTGCAGATCCGCTCCATTTAGTTCTTCAAACACTGCTGCTTGTACTCTGCTGAGCGTGTTTCACTGCCTCATCCTTTACATTTTTCTCAAATTGTTGCTGCTACATTCTATTTAAAAAAAATCAAATCTATTAGTGTGACGTGCTTCCATCCGTATCCAATACATTGGTTGCAAACAGTATAGAAGTCCACAAAGGAGCCTTTCAGAGATAGTGAACAGTTGTGTGCAGTGTTCACTGTAGTCTGTGAGGTTTTTTTTTTTTGGAGTGCAGATCCCGCTCCATTTAGTTCTTCAACCACTGCTGCTTGTACTCTGCTGAGCGTGTCTCACTGCCTCATCCTTGACATTTTTCTCAAATTGGTGCTGCTACTTCTATTTAAAAAAAATCCAATCTATTAGTGTGATGTGCTTCCATCCGTATCCAATACATTGGTTGCAAACAGTATAGAAGTCCACAAAGGAGCCTTTCAGAGATAGTGAACAGTTGTGTGCAGTGTTCACTGTAGTCTGTGAGGTTTTTTTTTTGAGTGCAGATCCCGCTCCATTTAGTTCTTCAACCACTGCTGCTTGTACTCTGCTGAGCGTGTCTCACTGCCTCATCCTTGACATTTTTCTCAAATTGGTGCTGCTACATTCTATTTAAAAAAAATCCAATCTATTAGTGTGATGTGCTTCCATCCATATCCAATACATTGGTTGCAAACAGTATAGAAGTCCACAAAGGAGCCTTTCAGAGATAGTGAACAGTTGTGTGCAGTGTTCACTGTAGTCTGTGAGTTTTTTTTTTTTTGAGTGCAGATCGCGCTCCATTTAGTTCTTCAACCACTGCTGCTTGTACTCTGCTGATCGTGTCTCACTGCCTCATCCTTTACATTTTTCTCTAAATTGTTTCTGCTACATTATATTTCAAATAATTCAAATCTATTAGTGTGACGTGCTTCCATCATTATCCAATACATTGGTTGCAAACAATATAGAAGTCACAAACGGGCCTTTCACAGCTACTGAACAGTTGTGTGCATTGTTTACTGTAGTCAGAGGGTTTCAATTTTTGAATTCTGATCCCGCTCATTTATTCTTCAACCACCGCTGCTTGTACTCTGCTGAGCGTGTGTCACTGCCTCATCCTTGACATTTTTCTCTAATTGTTGCTGCTACATTATATTTCAAATAATTCAATCTATTAGTGTGACGTGCTTCCATCCCTATCCAATACATTGGTTGCAAAATATAGAAGTACACAAACGGGCCTTTCACAGCTGCTGAACAGTTGTGTGCATTGTTTACTGTAGTCATAGGGTTTCAATTTTTGATTCTGATCCGCTCAATTTTTCTTCAACCACGCTGCTTGTACTCTGCTGAGCGTGTGTCACTGCCTCATCCTTGACATTTTTCTCTAATTGTTGCTGCTACATTATATTTCAAATAATTCAAATCTATTAGTGTGACGTGCTTCCATCATTATCCAATACATTGGTTGCAAACAATATAGAAGTACACAAACGGGCCTTTCACAGCTGCTGAACAGTTGTGTGCATTGTTTACTGTAGTCAGAGGGTTTCAATTTTTGAATTCTGATCCCGCCTCAAGTTATTTCTTCAACCACCGCTGCTTGTACTCTGCTGAGCGTGTGTCACTGCCTCATCCTTGACATTTTTCTCTAATTGTTGCTGCTACATTATATTTCAAATAATTCAAATCTATTAGTGTGACGTGCTTCCATCATTATCCAATACATTGGTTGCAAACAATATAAAGTACACAAACGGACCTTTCACAGCTGCTGAACAGTTGTGTACATTGTTTACTGTAGTCAGAGGGTTTCAATTTTGAATTCTGATCCCGCTCAAGTTATTTCTTCAACCACCGCTGCTTGTACTCTGCTGAGCGTGTGTCACTGCCTCATCCTTGACATTTTTCTCTAATTGTTGCTGCTACATTATATTTCAAATAATTCAAATCTATTAGTGTGACGTGCTTCCATCATTATCCAATACATTGGTTGCAAACAATATAGAAGTATACAAACGGGCCTTTCACAGCTGCTGAACAGTTGTGTGCATTGTTTACTGTAGTCTGAGGGTTTCAATTTTTGAATTCTGATCCCGCTCAAGTTATTTCTTCAACCACCGCTGCTTGTACTCTGCTGAGCGTGTTCACTGCCTCATCCTTGACATTTTTCTCTAATTGTTGCTGCTACATTATATTTCAAATAATTCAAATCTATTAGTGTGACGTGCTTCCATCATTATCCAATACATTGGTTGCAAACAATATAGAAGTACACAAACGGGCCTTTCACAGCTACTGAACAGTTGTGTGCATTGTTTACTGTAGTCAGAGGTTCTCATTTTTGGAGTGCAGATCCCGCTCCAGTTAGTTATTCAAACACTGCTGCTTGTACTCTGCTGAGCGTGTCTCACTGCCTCATCCTTGACATTCTTCTCTAATTGGTGCTGCTCCATTCTATTTCAAATAACTCAAATCTATTAGTGTGACGCGCTTCCATCCGTATACAATACATTGGTTGCAAACAGCCTTTTTGTTAAGGTACAGTATTATATCGACATTGTACAGGTGTCGCTATTCAGTCTGATAACTAGATATCATTCACCTTTTCTATCAGTTGTCGTTGTTTGAGCACCACTTGCAGGTATATATTTAGCTATTGTGACTAGCACTATTGAGTTTAACAAGGTAATGCATGATTTTTGTTACCGATTCTCATTTTTACATGATGGACCTTTATGATATGGGTTGTTAAATTTGTATTTAAATATGTATTTTTTCAAATGACACAAATATAAGTAATGTTGAAGAGGACTAGTCCTACATCCATTGTTTCCACAATATTACAGGTGTACATCACGTCCCTTAATCAACAATGGATTATTAAATTTACTTGTATGTGTAACGAATGGAAGCGGAGGCAGGTGGTGAAGTTCACATTCGTTTTTATTTTTTAATGTGGAACCTCGAGACCGCGGTCCGGGGGCTCCGAAGGGGGCGTAACTAGTGAGCCCCGGGTACCCGTAGTAAGGCCCCTCGAACAGGACCAGAATGGAATACCCAGAGGACACAGGTGCTACCTCCAGTTAGACCCCGGACACGTGGCAGCTGTCCCAGAGGGACCAAAAGGGTAACAGGTATTTACAGAGTCCGTGGAAAGTTCTTGACGGAGAAGGGTAAGGTCCTGGTCCAGAACGGATGGTGGAAGGCTGGCTTCAGTGACCTTGTCACGGTCCACGGGTACGGATGGCTGATGGCGGAACGGGATGACACTTGCGCCAGTAATAGCCGAGATTGTCCAAGATAGCCAGATACAGGTTAGCAATGATCTGAGGAAACAAACAGTATCAGCGAAGCACAGAGACTGCAGACGCAGCGCATACAGATCAGGAACAGAACCGGAAATAGCAATGATAGAACACGTTGCTCCGGCACTCCCCTAATGGTGGAGTGACCAGATATAGTACTGAGTGCGCAGCCATTGGTTAATTAGCAATTTCAAAAGATGCACGCTGCCCCTTTAAGAGAGGCGGTGGGCGCGGCCTCGCGTCCTAAGCAGACTGTCTGGAGGCCTGCCAGCAGCGTGCCAGGAAGTGGAGGGGACACAGGACGCCGGGGAACAGACACAGGACGCCGGGGAACAGATGGGACAGGAGACCCCAGCCCACGCACAGACTGCCGCAGAGGGACAGCCCGAGGAACAGGTGAGTGAGCAGAACGGAGTGCAGGGCCAGCGCTGGGACCGGGTGTAACAGTATCCCCCTCTTTACTCCCCCTCTTTTTCAAGCCTGCGTGAAATCTTTTAAGAAGAAGAGGAGCCTGGATGTTCTCTTTAGGCTCCCAAGACCTCTCCTCAGGACCAAAACCCCTCCAGTCCACCAGGTAATAGATCCTACCTCTTACTCGCTTAGAGGCCAAGATATGTTTTACCTCAAAAACATCATCCTCAGAGACCGGATCAGGAGTGGTACCGGGGTCCTTAAAGAAGAACTCAACACTACTGGTTTGAGGAGGGAAACATGAAAGGAGTTAGGTACTCTTAGAGAATTAGGCAATTTCAGTTTATAAGAAACCGGGTTGATTTGTCTCAAAACTTCAAAGGGACCAATGAAACGGGGACCCAATTTGTACGATGGTAACTTCAGACGGATGTACTTGGAGGAGAGCCATACCTTGTCTCCTGGACGAAAGATCGGAGCCTCCAAACGTCTTTTGTCCGCATGCGTTTTCATACGTTGAGAAGCTTTCTCCAAAGCCGACCTGGTCTCTCTCCAAGTGTCCGAGAAATTCTTTGACAAGGTATCGACTGCCGGAACATCAGACAATCCCGAGACAGGAAGAGGAATTCCGGGTTGCAGTCCAAACACAATCTGAAAGGGAGACTTTCCAGAAGATTCACTTACTTGATTGTTGTAGGAGAATTCCGCCCAGGGCAATAATTCTAACCAGTCATTATGATGAGCGTTGACGAAGTGACGCAGGTATCCAGCCAGGATTTGATTGATCCTCTCCACTTTCCCATTAGACTGGGGATGATATGCAGAAGAAAAATCTAGTTCAATTTTTACCATTTTACAGAGTCCTCTCCAGAACTTAGAGATGAACTGGACGCCCCTGTCGGACACGATGCGGAAAGGAAATCCATGAAGACGGAAGATGTGCTGAATGAAGTGAGTGGCCAGTTCTGGAGCAGACGGGAGGCCAGATAGCGGAACGAAGTGAGCCATTTTAGAGAAGCGGTCCACCACAACCCATACCACTGAGCAGCCAGAAGAGATGGGAAGATCAGTGATGAAATCCATCGCGATGTGCTGCCAGGGAGCGGACGGAATCGGAAGAGGCAGAAGCCTGCCGGCTGGTAGATGTCTAACAGTTTTGTTACGGGCACATGAAGGACATGCTGCGACGAACTCCTGGATATCCTTGACCATGGTAGGCCACCAGTAATACCGGGAGATGAGTTGCTGCGTCTTTCTCTGACCAGCATGGCCAGCCAACTTAGAAGAATGACCCCAGCGCAGAACATGACTACGATCAGAGGCGGACACAAAAGTCTTCCCAGGAGGAAGCCGGGCCAGATCAGTAGAGGCAACAGAGACTAACTTAGAAGGTTCAATAATGTGCTGAGGTTCCTCCTCCAGTTCAGGAGGCAAGAAGGCTCTAGAGAGTGCGTCTGACTTGATGTTCTTGTCAGCTGGACGGAAATGAAGTACAAAATTGAAACGAGCAAAAAAATAATGCCCAACGGGCCTGACGAGGATTCAGTCTTAAAGCAGATTGGAGATAGGCAAGGTTTTTATGGTCGTGAATATGATTACCTGGTGATGAGCTCCTTCAAGAAGATGTCTCCATTCTTGCAGAGCCAATTTGATGGCCAACAGTTCGCGATCACCGACAGAGTAATTCCTTTCTGCAGGAGAAAAAACCTTGGAAAAAAACCCACACGAGATCATCCGCCCGGTAGACGACTTCTGGGTCAGAACAGCTCCTGCACCTATGGAAGAAGCGTCAACTTCAAGAAAAAATTGCTCACTTGAATTAGGACGATGGAGAACGGGTGCGGAAGCGAAGGCTTTTTTGAGAGAAACAAAGGCCTCTTCTGCCTCGGAGGACCATTCCTTAGAGTTTACACCTTTCCGGGTTAAGGCTGTGATTGGAGCCACTCGGGTGGAAAAGTGTGGAATGAATTGCCGGTAGTAATTGGCGAATCCGAGGAACCTTTGTATGGCTTTTAGCCCAGACGGACGAGGCCAGTTGAGAACTGCAGACAACTTCTCCGGATCCATCTTTAATCCTGTGGAAGATACAATGTACCCAAGGAAAGGCAAAGAAGACTGCTCAAAGAGGCATTTCTCATATTTGGCATAGAGCCTGTTCTCTCTCAGTCTTTGTAAGACCAAGCGTACTTGCCTCCGGTGTGACGTCAAGTCAGCAGAAAAAAATCAAAATATCGTCCAGGTAAACCATGACACAAGTATATAGCAAGTCCCTGAAAATGTCATTAACAAATTCCTGAAAAACCGCAGGTGCATTGCTTAGGCCGAATGGCATTACCAGGTATTCATAGTGGCCGTCACGGGTGTTGAAGGCTGTTTTCCATTCGTCTCCCTCTCTGATTCGGATCAGGTTGTAGGCCCCTCTGAGGTCCAATTTGGTGAAGATCTTGGCCCCTCGGAGACGATCAAACAGCTCTGAAATAAGAGGTAATGGATACCTGTTTTTTACCGTGATTTGATTTAGACCCAGATAGTCAATGCAGGGCCGCAAGGACCCGTCCTTTTTCTTCACAAAGAAGAATCCAGCTCCTGCCGGTGACGATGACTTCCGGATAAATCCTCTAGCCAGATTCTCTTGAATGTAGTCCGACATGGCCTGAGTTTCTGCCTGTGAAAGGGGATAAACTCTCCGCGAGGGGGTGATGCTCCTGGAAGAAGCTCTATCTGACAGTCATACGACCTGTGTGGAGGTAGCCTCTCAGCCTCTTTTTTCCCAAAGACGTCAGAGAAGGACCAATAGGCGGATGGCAACCCTGGCAGGGTATCAGGCTGGACTGGAGGCGAAACAGGTTGAATCCGGGTTAAGCAACGATTCATGCAGGTATCTCCCCAACGCAGAACTTCTCCAGTTTTCCAATTAAGGACTGGTTCATGCATCTGGAGCCAAGGTAAACCTAGAAGCATGGGATGGGATAAACCGGGATATACATAAAATCGCATTCGTTCAGTATGCATTAGACCTACCCGGAGTTCCACAAACTCGGTTTGAAACTGGACGGGCTCGGTCAGCGGTTTGCCATCCACGGCGGACACCTGTAACGGATCAGGAAGACGCTGGACTGGTAAGCGGTAATGATCCACAACCGCCTGCTGGATGAAGTTCCCTGCAGCTCCAGAATCCAATAGACAATGTTCGGAGAACTTCACTGCTCCACAAGACATGGTGACTGAGATGCGTAAAGAGGGAGAGGACTGTTCACTACCTAGGTTGGCCCCTCCTACCGGACCTAGGCACTGGAGTTTCCCGACTTTTTAGGACAGAAATGGATCAAATGTTCAGAACTACCGCAGTAGTAACAACTTCCCCCTTGCGACGTGCCTCCCGGCGGCGGGTGGCCAAACTTACATGGTCCACCTCCATAGCCTCGGAGGCGGAGGGCAAAGTACCTGTTTTGTACAAACTAGAGTCCAGGTGATAGGACGTTTTGTCCCGCTTGATCTCCATGGAGCGCTCTTGAAAACGCAGGTCAATTCGGGTTGCCAAGGATATTAGCTCTTCCAAGAGGTTAGGTCTGTCCCGTCCCGCCAGCTCATCCTTGATTCTTCCGGATAGGCCTTCCCAGAAGTTAGCAACCAGGGCCTCATTGTTCCACGATAATTCAGACGAGAGGGTGCGGAATTTAACAGCATACTGAGCTACCGTGAGAGTACCTTGGCGCAGGCGGAGCAGAGCTGAGGCAGTCGAAGTGGTGCGACCAGGTTCATCGAAGGTCCTGCGAAAAGCCTCTAGGAAAGATTGAAGATCGTTAACCAGCGGATCCCCTCTCTCCCATAGCGGGTTTAGCCAGGCGAGGGCCTCTCCTCCCAGGTGTGACATGATGAAGCCCACCTTGGCTCGGTCAGAAGCAAACATATGCCCCAAGATTTCGAATTGTATAGTGCACTGATTGAGGAAACCCCGACACAGAGTAGGGTCACCCTGGAAACGGGTAGGAGCCGCCAGACGGGGACCTTGACTTGCCATGGGAACTGGTACCTGATTATTGATAGAAGAGTCAGGTGCAGACGAGGACCCTAAGGAATCCATGCGGGTAGACAAGCTGCGTAGATAAGTCGTGATCTTGTCCTGTTGAACTCCCAAACGGGTCACCTCCTGGCACAGATCCGTGGTCGGAGATCTCTGGGATCCAGCGGGTTCCATGGCCGGAGCAATCTGTAACGAATGGAAGCGGAGGCAGAGGTGGTGAAGTTCACATTCGTTTTTATTTTTTAATGTGGAACCTCGAGACCGCGGTCCGGGGGCTCCGAAGGGGGCGTAACTAGTGAGCCCCGGGTACCCGTAGTAAGGCCCCTCGAACAGGACCAGAATGGAATACCCAGAGGACACAGGTGCTACCTCCGGTTAGACCCCGGACATGTGGCAGCTGTCCCAGAGGGACCAAAAGGGTAACAGGTATTTACAGAGTCCGTGGAAAGTTCTTGACGGAGAAGGGTAAGGTCCTGGTCCAGAACGGATGGTGGAAGGCTGGCTTCAGTGACCTTGTCACGGTCCACGGGTACGGATGGCTGATGGCGGAACGGGATGACACTTGCGCCAGTAATAGCCGAGATTGTCCAAGATAGCCAGATACAGGTTAGCAATGATCTGAGGAAACAAACAGTATCAGCGAAGCACAGAGACTGCAGACGCAGCGCATACAGATCAGGAACAGAACCGGAAATAGCAATGATAGAACACGTTGCTCCGGCACTCCCCTAATGGTGGAGTGACCAGATATAGTACTGAGTGCGCAGCCATTGGTTGATTAGCAATTTCAAAAGATGCACGCTGCCCTTTAAGAGAGGCGGTGGGCGCGGCCTCGCATCCTAAGCAGACTGTCTGGAGGCCTGCCAGCAGCGTGCCAGGAAGTGGAGGAGGACACAGGACGCCGGGGAACAGACACAGGACGCCGGGGAACAGATGGGACAGGAGACCCCAGCCCACGCACAGACTGCCGCAGAGGGACAGCCCGAGGAACAGGTGAGTGAGCAGAACGGAGTGCAGGGCCAGCGCTGGGACCGGGTGTAACAGTATGCTTTTATTTAAAAGCCAAGAACACTGAAGGCTAACCTTCGCACTGCAGCTGTTGTCAAAGTTCAACCCACATTATGCACTTCCAACATTGCAGCATTTGAGGCATGATGTGAGTTGGATTTGTCTAAGTTATGGAGTGACAAGGTTCACCATCAGTACCCTATAGCATAAGTAGGCTTTTGTGTTAGCATTTGTGTTCCACATGTGGATATCTGCAGTAATATGTCACAATTATTTTGTTACAAATTTGTGACAAAGACTAATAATTTTATGGTTTTAAAGGTGACGTTTCACTTGTTTACAGTTCAGAAATAAGGGTGTAGCCTCTTATCTATGTGTAGCAGTAGGCACTTTAACATGTCATGTTTTTTTCAACATGTGTAGCTAGCTAGCAGTAATTTTTGCCGGACACACAGCAGGGGAAAAGCAGGCGTTACTGAACCCCACAAACACATCAGCGATTTTTTTGATCTGTGCATCCAACACTTGTGAGCAGCAACTGGCAGTATTGTAGCCCAGGGAGCAGAGTTCAGGTGGTAGAAAGATGAACATAACAGGAGACATGGATAACGTTGCCAACCAGTTATTTAATCTGAACCCGGACAGGCAAATTCATGCGAGATCCATGCCTTGTTCATTTTCAGAAAACTAAACCGGTCTACATTAACGGAGGATAGTCGCATGCTACGGTCTGTTAGTACACCACCTGCAGCACTAAAGAAGCACTCCGATAATACACTGGCAGCAGGGCAAGCCAGCACCTCCAATGCATACTGGCTAAGCTCTGGCCATGTATCCAGCTTAGAGACGAAAAACTTGAATGGGGAAGAGCCATCTGGGAGTACACTGAGAGGCCAAGACATGTAGTCTGTCACCATCTTACGGAAACTTTGCCTCCTGCTGAGTGGAGCCGTCTCGGATGGTGTAGACATTGGTGGCGCTGCCACAAAACTTCGCCACATTTGGAACATACTGGTCTTGCTGTTGTGAATGTGATAGAAATGAATTCTGAGCAGAAGCTCCCTCTGGTGGTTACAAACAGTACTGAACTATCCAATGAAGATTGTGAAGATTGGAGATCAGGTGTTACTGACTGGTCTTATATAAGGAAGGTTCCCTCCCATCAGGGTTGACGGTAATCAATTGTTCTGGTCTCATCTTTGATTCCTGTACACTTTGTAGCTTGCTGTTTCGTGCCTGCATCTTTTGCTAACAGATAAGACATTTTCTTCTTTTATTTTATTTTTTTGTTTTTTTTGGCATATTGTCCTGCACTTCTGTGGGGGTCTGCCGGGTCCCCTTGGGGGGGTTTGTGCTCCTCTCAGTTTAGTTCAGCCACTGTTGTTTGTTCATTTTCCTTTTCCAGTTTTTTCTGTGGCTGCTGTTTAGTTTTTGTTACACCAGAGAACTAATTAAGGTGGTAGAGGTCGTGTGATCTCAGGTGTTTTTGTAATTAGTAGAGTTGGTACTTTTCAGGGTTTTTTTGTGATTGCAGAAAGTGCCCTTCCTATCCTTTTCTATTTATGAAGTTTGGGCCCCAACATTTGCTCATACTATTTTCTGTCTGTGTCAGTATTTCTTCTTGTCTAACCGCCATTACATGTTTGGGGGCTTTCTATGTTCTTTGTGGATCTGCTCCGGGGCAGATAGCTTTCCTCTTTCTATCTTTAGGTGTAGTTAGCTTCTCAGGCTGTGACGAGGCGTCTATGACCAACGTAGGTACGCTCCACGGCTGCCTTTAGTTGTGGTGGTTAGTCAGGGTACTGCAATCCCATAGATTCCAACCTCTCTGGTGTATTGCCTTTTTTGCCTGCTCTCCTCAGCTACCAAATCATAACATCTTGCCCTGTGCAGAGGCGCTGCTTGTGCTCCCTCTTGTTGCAGAGCTGTCTCCACTGCCTCGACACACAGAGCTGCTTTGTAAAGCAGTAGTAGCAGCAGTGCTCTCGGCTGGAATGGAGAACATTATGGATTGCACCAGTGTGTCTTGGTACTCCCGCATTTTACGCTCCCGGTTCAACGGTGTGATGAGGCTTTGTAAGTTGTCCCGGTAGCGAGGGTCTAGGAGGGTGGACACCCAATAATCAGACGTGGTAAGAATGTGGGCGATGCGGCGGTCGTTTCTCAGGCACTGCAGCATGAAATCAACCATGTGCTGCAGACTCCCAACTGGCCAAGAAACGCTGTCCCCTGCAAGAGGCGTCATCTCTGCCTGCTCTGCATCACCCCACCCTCGCTATACATACTGACTAGAGCGTTGTGTACCTCCCTCTGGAGCGATGTCTTCCTCCTCCATTGACTCCTCCTCATCCTCCTCACAAAGTGAGCCTTGCCCAGCCCTTTGTGAGGAACCACGTTGCGCTGACTGTCCAGAAGGTGATGGAATTTGTGACTCCTCATCATCCACCTCTTCCAAAACCTCATCCCTTAGTGCTTGCATTGTTTTTTTGAAGCAGGCAGATAAGGGGGACAGTCAGGCTGACTAGTGCATCATCTGCACTCGCCATCCGCGTTGACTCATCAAACGCACGCAAAACGTGGCAGATGTCCTTCATAGAGTCCTTCGCCAGTCCTTACACTGGCTGCCCATTCATTATAGTATCCAATTCAAAGTACTGGTTGTCACCCACAAAGCTATCCACAGTGCAGCACCCCCCTACATCTCCTCCCTCATTTCTATCTATCGGCCTAACCGACTGCTGCGCTCTGCAAACGACCTTCGACTAACCTCTGCACTCATCCGTACCTCCCACTCCCGAATACAAGACTTCTCCCACGCTGCGCCAATCCTCTGGAATGCTCTACCCCAAGAAATTAGGACTATCCGCAATTAGCATGGTTTCAGGTGCTCCCTCAAAACACATTTGTTCAGAGCGGCCTATCACATTCACTAATCAAAGTCATTCTATGTGTAAGTCTGTGTGTGTAGCCCATTCACTATCTCCATCCATCCATCACTCCCTCAAAATGGCTGGACCATCATTGTAAATACACCATTGTATATAAACACCTGTACTTTGTATCTCCCCCACCTCATTGTAGATTGTAAGCTGTCACGAGCAGGGGCGGCTTATATTGCTTTAATTATTGTATTGTTAACGTTGTTACTTATGACTTGTGTTCTGAAACTGTTAAACTGTAAAGCGCTGTGGAATATGTTGGCGCTATATAAATAAAGATTATTATTATTATAGAGGCCCAGTCAGTAGTGGTGAAGTGTGAACGGCGCAAATTGCGAGTTGATTGCGCCTGATGCAGCTGATACTCCATTACTGTTGGCTGCTGCTCACACAACCGCTCCAACATATGTAACGTCGAATTCCACCTGGTGGGTACGTGACATATGATGCGATGTTCAGGAAGGCGAAATCTGCGTTGCAGAGCTGCAATCAGCAATCTGGCCATGCTGGAACGTCGCAAGTGAGCGCACTCTAGGCGGACCTTGTGCAGCAGTGCATCAAGATCCGGATAGTCCCTCAAAAAACTCTGCACGACCAAGTTGAGCACATGTGCCAGACATGGTATGTGAGTGAGGTTGCCAAGGCCCAGAGCTGCCACCAGATTTCGGTCATTGTCACACACTACCAAGCCTGGCTGCAGATTCGCTGCCAAAAACCACACGTCGCTCTCCTGCTTGATGGCATTCCAGAGCTCCTGCGCTGTGTGGCTTTGATTCCACATGGAAATTAATTTCAGGACGGCCTGTTGACGTTTGGACACGGCTGTGCTCATATCGCTCGCAACAGGTAAGCGTTCACGGGTCCATGTGGAGGTAGACCGTGACGGCTCCTGCAGCGATGATTCTGAGGAACTGGAGTAAGAGGAGGAGTCAATGTGTACAGACTTGATTCCTGCAATCCTTGGAGTTGGCAGAACACGTACAGCGCCACTCGCAAGATCAGTACCCGGCTCCACAACATTGACCCAATGGGCAGTGAGGAAAGTTATCGTCCCTGGCCATGGGTGTTAGAACCCTCTTGTTAGGTTTTGTTTCAGTTTGATGGTCACATGAACTTTTTTCCCTATTTTGTCTGGCTCCGCCCTTCTGGCTTTGCTTTACTTCATTGTATTATCTACTGTTAAGCTAGCCGGTGCTTAGGTGCCTTACTCAGTCAGTTTTGCTTGATCTTCGGATCTCAAAGTATTTTGTTTTCTGTTAAATTATCCCTGCTACAATTTCTGTTAGGAGGTGTCCACCTTTTCTCCCAGTCCCTAGATCTTGTAGGGATTCCTCCCTCGCAACTATAGGTCTTCGTTCAGACTAGCTGAGGACTTTAGCAGGTCTGGTCGCAGGATCAGGTTCCCCGTTACATGGTAGGGATTCAGCTTAGTTCTATTGTAGGGACAGAATTCCCTTCTTTGCTTAGTGCTTGTAGCAGATAATAACAATGGGTACTGGTCCACGCATCGGTCGTCAGGTGGACCTTGCTACTGAGGGCGTTTACTAGCGCATGTTTAATTTTTCCCTCAACATGCTTTTGCAGACCAGGGACGGCTTGCCTGCTGAAATGAAATCGGCTTGGCACATTGTATTGTGGGACTGACAATGATATTAAGTTACGGAAACTGTCAGTCTCCACCAGCCTGAATGACAGCATTTCAAGGGACAGGAGTTTTGCAATGCCAGCATTCAGAGCCTGTGCTCGTGGATGGTTTGCCGAGTATGGCCGTCTTTTATCCCATGCCTGTGCTACCGATGGCTGTTTTGTGGCCTGGAAGTGTGAGGATGACAGGGAACTTGCTGCTGTGTGTGGAATAACACTTTGTCTCTGGACAACAGTGACCGAGGTTCTTCATTGCGATCCTGTGAGGAAGCAGAACCAGCTGTGTGTGAGCTCGATGAAGAGGCTTCAACACAACCTGAAGATGTAGGTGCTGCTGTAGGTTGGCCTACATCTCAAGTGTGTCTTTGTAACTCAACTACGTGCTTTGTCCGCACATGTTTCCACATATTAGTGGTATTGAGGTTACTGACACTTTTACCTATTTTTACTTTTTGATTACACAGTTTGCATTTAACATAGCAAATATCATCTGCAAGTGTGTCAAAAAAGGACCACGCAGTGCAAGTCCTGGGAGCGCACGTTTTGACTTTTGGAAGACAACTGCTCCGAACAGGTGGCAAAATGGAGGCTACAGGCAACCAAGTCAGCAGCCTAACTCTCCCTCCTGTTTGTACCGTTGGGGCAATGTCTTCCTCTATCTTCCTTCTATCACTAACCACTTCTCTAGGCCTCTCACAGCTTTCAAGCTCTGAGACACACAAGGATGGTAACACCCTTGACCTGGTCTTTGTCCGCCTCTGTTCAATCTACCACCTAAATAACTCACCGCTTCCACTGTCTGACCACAACATTCTCTCCTTCACGCTCACAAATCCTCCACCACCTCAGCGCACTCCTACCTACCACACATTCAGAAATCTACAAGCCATTAACCCTCAGACACTTTCAGATTCCCTACACTCATCACTGTCCCCAATCTCCTCTTTTTCCAGTCCTGATCTGGCTGTTCATCACTACATTGACACTCTTAGAAGCACCCTTGACCAAGTAGCGCCGCTCACCCTCAGAACTTCCAAACACACAGTAAAACAGCCCTGGATCACATTGCAAACTCAACTTCTTCAGCAATGCTCTAGGAGTGCTGAACGCCTTTGGAGAAAAACCCGCACACCACAAGACTTCATCCACTTTAAATTCATGTTAAGAACTTATAATGCTGCCCTTCACCTTGCCAAACAAACCTACTTCACCACCCTGATCTCCTCACTAGCCAACAACCCCAAGAAAATGTTTGACACTTTTCACTCCCTCCTCAGGCCAAAAGCACAAGCCCCTATCACAGACATTTGTGCTGACGACCTGGCCTCCCATTTTACATAAAAAATATATACTATCCGTCAGGAAATCTGCTCTCAACCACCAAGGGCTGTGACTCCCATCCCACCCTGCTGTTCCCCTGGCTAACTTTCCACATTTGATCCCATCACAGAAGAAGAAGTCTCCAGAGTCCAGACTCCTCTCTTCCTCTCGTCCGACTACATGCACTACCGACCCCATTCCCTCACATCTCCGCCAGTCTCTCTCTCCAGTTGTCACAACTCACCTAAATAAAATCTTTAATCTCTCACTCTCCTCTGGCATTTTCCCATCTGCCTTCAAACACTCCATCATTACTCCACTACAAAATAAACCCGCTCTCGACCCTTCCTGCACAAACAAATACAGACCGGTCTCCAATCTCCCCTTCATCTCTAAACTTTTGGAACGCCTAGTCTTCTCCCGCCTCACCCGTTACCTCTCCAATCACTCCCTCCTAGACCCTTCACAGTCCAGCTTACGCCCCCTACATTCGCCAAAAACTGCCGTCATCTAAGTGAGCAATGACCTTCTTACAGCAAAATGTAATGGTGACCACTCTTTGCTCTTTCTTCTCGACCTTTCTGCAGCTTTCGACACGGTTGACCACCGTCTCCTACTGTCTAGGCTCCACTCACTAGGTATTAAGGACACTGTTCTCTCCTGGTCCTCCTCCTATCTTTCTGACCGCTCCTTCAGTGTTTTGTTCTCTGGCTTCACGTCATCTTCTCTTCCTCTCACTGTCGGTGTACCCCAGGGCTCAGTCCTTGGCCCCCTTCTCTTCTCTCTCTACACAGCCCCAATTGGACAGACCATCAGCAGATTTGGCTTTCAGTACCATCTTTATGCTGATGACACACAACTATACACGTCATCCCCCGACCTCACCCCCGCTGTACTACAGAACGCCACAGACTGTCTGTCCGCAGTCTCCAACATCATGTCCGCTCTCTATCTGAAACTCAACCTCTCAAAAACTGAACTTCTTCTGCTCCTGCCGTCTACTAAACTCCCTAAATTTGACATATCCCTCTCCGTGGGCGGCACCATAATAACACCCCGGCAGCAGGCTCGCTGTCTGGGTGTTATGTTTGACACCAATCTCTCCTTCACCTCCCATATACAATCTCTTGCCCGCTCTTCCCACCTACACCAAAAGAACATCTCTAGAATCCGCCCTTTTCGCACCATGGAAACAACAAAAACCCTCACTGTAGCATTGATCCACTCACGCCTGGACTACTGCAACGCTCTATTACTTGGCCTCCCCATTACTCGACTATCCCCTCTCCAGTCCATCCTTAATGCAGCAGCCAGGGTAATCCATCTGGCTAATCGGTACTCGGACGCGTCCGCTCTTCGCCAGTCCTTACACTGGCTGCCCATTCATTATAGTATCCAATTCAAAGTACTGGTTCTCAGCCACAAAGCTATCCACAGTGCAGCACCCCCCTACATCTCCTCCCTCATTTCTATCTATCGGCCTAACCGACTGCTGCGCTCTGCAAACGACTTTCGACTAACCTGTGCACTAATCCGTAACTCCCACTCCTGACTCCAAGACTTCTCCCGCGCTGCGCCAATCCTCTGGAATGCTCTACCCCAAGAAATTAGGACTATCCACAATTTGCATGGTTTCAGGCACTCCCTCAAAACACATTTGTTCAGAGCGGCCTATCACATTCACTAATCAAAGTCATTCTATGTATTCTGTGTAAGTGTGTGTGTGTGTGTCTAGCCCATTCACTATCTCCATCCATCCCTCACTCCCTTAAGATGGCTGGACCATCATTGTAAATGCACCATTGTATTGTGAGACAGTGAGTGAATATGTGATGAATGGGGTGTACATTTCACCTAGGTATAAGGGAAATGTGTGGCTTTGTAAACCTAGTGGTAGAGAAAGGTCACTACACCTCACATTCAGCACACACTTGCAGCACAAGCCTGAAACTACTCAGGTCTTAATTAGGAGACCAGAAGTAGGTGTCTGCAAACACAATCTGAGAGCTAGTTTAGCCTGGACACAGGAAGGTGTCCTGGCACAAGGAAGCAGTCTCCAAGAGTGTTAGAGCTGTCTTTAGCCTGGACACAGAGAGGTGTCCTGGCACAAGGAAGCAGTCTCCAAGAGTGTTAGAGCTGTCTTTAGCCTGGACACAGAGAGGTGTCCTGGCACAAGGAAGCAGTCTCCAAGAGTGTTTGAGCTATCTCAGTTTGGGTGCAGGAAGGACCCCGGACATAGGAGTAGTCTCAGTGCGAATCCGTGTGAAGAGCGGCTGAATAGGAGTGGATCTCTCTCAAGTCTGGACATGGAAGGTGCCTTCAGATACAAGGAGGAGTATCTGTGAAGCTCCAAACTGGTAACATATGTGATATGTGTTGTTTTGGGCACAGACTGGTAGAGTCTGGGTCCCGGATAGAGAGGGCCATCTATCTAAGTGTAATTAGAGGCTAGACAAGCCCAGGTTTTCTGTTTATGCTTTGTTTTAATCTGTTTGCTGTGAACTTTAATAAAGCTGGTTGCGGCCAGTTTTGCACCAGAACTGCTGTCTGAATGAACTGTTTTCATGCCATTCTGTCTACCCAGACAGCGATCCTAGAGCTAAACCCCCGGAAATGTTACAATTGGCGGAGAATGCTGGGGCAGCGCAGTGGCTGATACAGTTAGTGCTGGAGTGTGCATGCAGCACAGAGGCTTAGAGACAGCAATAAAGGTGAAGTCTGTTGAAATACTTTGCAAAGAAAAAAAAAAAAAAAAAGTGTCTGCACAGCAGAGCTGAAATTTTCTATGGAAGAGACTGTAGAGTGTGTATGTCTTGAGTGAAGACTGCCGTTGTTAAGACAGAGAAGTCTAACAGCATGGATGACAGCATGGAGGTGCTGTTTGAACAAATGGCGCAAGTTAATGTGCAACATAAAACTGCCGTGGTTGAGATGGATAAGTCCGCAGTATGGAGGAGCTTGTTAAGAAATACCTGCAGAGCATGCAGCAGGCCCAGCAGAGCTGGCAGCTGCAGCAGGAGTTTAACCGATTGCTGAGGGAGCAGATTGCAGCTCTCAGCACCTCGTACCCGAGTAATGGTGTGAAGGCACCTGCGTTGCTTGCAGTAAAGAAGCGGTTGGAGCCTGACGTCAGCCGTCGTGTCGGCATGGTTGAAGAGGTGATAGTGAACCGCTACACCCGAGCATGTCCTCCTGAGGTACAGCCAGAGGTCGGACAAGGAGACCACCAGGACGCCAATCGTCTGGTCAGCCTGATGGAGAAGGCCTTCGCCAGCAAAGACTGTCTCCGTGACCAGCCGTCTGAGAGGTCGTCACTTCAGAGTTCCCGGATGCTGAACTCTCGCGGTAAGAGCGTTCCAGCTGTTGGGGACATGGGGTATGCTGATAAGCGGGTTCAGGCCCGAGGGGACATGTGGGTGGAAAAGTGTGATGGACAGGGTTGGAGATGTCGTGAAATTGCAGCCAACTGTCCAATAGAGGGGGAGCCTATGTATTGTGATGTTGGCAGATCCCTCTCTCTCTGCGCAGAACCTGTGTGTGTGTCCACCTCAGCCAAAGAGACTGGACCACAGGTGTGTCCGGTGGTTGTAAATGACTGCCCAGCACAGGTCCTCTTGGACTCAGAGAGTCCAGTGACTTCCGTATGTGACAGCCTGATTGATAGGGACTTCATCCCTGATAAGCATCCTGAGTGTGGTGTGCATCCATGGAGACACCAAAGTCTACCCAGAGACTGCCGTGGACTTGGTCCCTAAACTCGGGGAGGTTTCATATGAAGTCGGGGTAGTGAAGAGCCTGGTGCACCCCGTCATATTGGGTGGAGACTTTCCCCGATCTAAGGATCTCTGGGGGAAAAATGTTTCTGATGGACAGTGTGATGAAGCTCCTACTGAGGGTGTGCAGTCCCGAGGGGCGGAACACAATGCTAGTGGGACGTTAAAATTATGTGATAATGATGATGATAATGCTAATGAATGATGATGATGATCCTGATAATGATGATGACCATGAAAATGGTGCTGATGCTGATAATGATAATGATGATGATCATGATAGTGATGATGATACTGATCATAGTCATGATAATGATGTTGATAATAATGATGACTGTGATAGTGATGAAATTCCTTTGCAGGTGATGTTGGGAGACGAGGATGGTGGTTCTCGGGAACCGAGTGTCCCTGACTTGCCTGTGTCCTGTGACAATTTTGAGAGTGAGCAGTGGTGAGACCCCATTCTTAAAACAGCACAGGAAAATATGATTGTTCTAAAGGAGGTTTCCCAGGAGCCTGGTTCTGAGGAGAGGTTTCCTCATGCTGCCGTGGACAATAGCCTATTGTATAGGGACACTGAAGTCCAGGGAGAGGTAGTGAGCCAGCTCCTAGCACCTGAGCTATATGGAAGCATAGTGCTGGGGTTGTCACATAGTCACATACTTGAGGGACCAGATGGTGAAGTTAATGTTGTGGATGACATGTTAACTAAGGTTCCAGATCAGGATGTGAATGAGAATGAATTGTATACTCCTGAAAGTGAGCGGGATGTGAATGAAAATGAATTATACAACCCTGACAGTGAGCAGAATATGAATGAAAATGAAGGGTATAGCCCTGACAGTGAGCCAGATGTGGCTGAGGAAGTAGAGTGTGGGACGGACGGTGGGGGTTCTGGGCATGTCTTGCCAGAAGAGCCTGAAAGTGGGGAACTGGAGAAAAGTGAAAAACCCCCTATACCTTCTGTGATAGTGACACATGGTCAGTGCACCAGGGACAGGAGGTACGTGAGTTTCTGAGGAAGAGTCAGCAGAAGTGTTCTGATGTGTCTGGTCGTACTACTTTGGCCAGGCACTATATTGAATCTGAGCCCGGCCCTAAGGTCAAGATGAAACCGTGCAGGATACCCGAGGCCCGCAGAGAGTATAGGCCTGGGAGGGTACAGGGTAGTGCGGATGCTTCAGATGAAGAGAAAACTGATGTTGGCTATGACAGTGGTGAAGATGAAGCTGGTGAGGGCCATGACTGGTCCGGAGTTCACTGTCTCTGTTGGATTGTTGACCAGCCCTCCGGTCTGGATGGCCAGCCCTCCGGTCTGGAGAAGAGGGAGGGGATATGTGAGACAGTGAGTGAATATGGGATGAATGGGGTGTACATTTCACCTAGGTATAAGGGAAATGTGTGGCTTTGTAAACCTAGTGGTAGAGAAAGGTCACTACACCTCACATTCAGCACACACTTGCAGCACAAGCCTGAAACTACTCAGGTCTTAAAAAGGAGACCAGAAGTAGATGTCTGCAAACACAATCTGAGAGCTAGTTTAGCCTGGACACAGGAAGGTGTCCTGGCACAAGGAAGCAGTCTCCAAGAGTGTTAGAGCTGTCTTTAGCCTGGACACAGAGAGGTGTCCTGGCACAAGGAAGCAGTCTCCAAGAGTGTTAGAGCTGTCTTTAGCCTGGACACAGAGAGGTGTCCTGGCACAAGGAAGCAGTCTCCAAGAGTGTTAGAGCTGTCTTTAGCCTGGACACAGAGAGGTGTCCTGGCACAAGGAAGCAGTCTCCAAGAGTGTTTGAGCTATCTCAGTTTGGGTGCAGGAAGGACCCCGGACATAGGAGTAGTCTCAGTGCGAATCCGTATGAAGAGCGGCTGAATAGGAGTGGATCTCTCTCAAGTCGGCACATGGAAGGTGCCTTCAGATACAAGGAGGAGTATCTGTGAAGCTCCAAACTGGTAACATATGTGATATGTGTTGTTTTGGGCACAGACTGGTAGAGTCTGGGTCCTGGATAGAGAGGGCCATCTAAGTGTAATTAGAGGCTAGACAAGCCCAGGTTTTCTGTTTATGCTTTGTTTTAATCTGTTTGCTGTGAACTTTAATAAAGCTGGTTGCGGCCAGTTTTGCACCAGAACTGCTGTCTGAATGAACTGTTTTCATGCCATTCTGTCTACCCAGACAGCGATCCTAGAGCTAAACCCCCGGAAATGTTACAGTATATAAACACCTATACTTTGTATCACCCCACCTCATTGTAGATTGTAAGCTGTCACGAGCAGGGGCGACTTATTTTGCTTTAATTATTGTATTGTTAACGTTGTTACTTATGACTTGTGTTCTGAAACTGCTAAACTGTAAAGCGCTGCGGAATATGATGGCGCTATATAAATAAATATTATTATTATTCCTCTGAGCTGCTCCCACCACCTTCCTGTTCCTCACGCCATGTTGGGTCTTGGACCTCATCATCTCCACTACCCTCTTCCAACACCTGCTGCTGTTGGGTGGTCTGGCCAGCACCATGCTCAACAGAAACTGGCACCTGAGTCTCATCATCATCAGATGCGTTCTGCGGTGTGCTGACCATCGGCACTGTCTCACCCGCCTCTTCAGATTCAGAGAGACACAGCTGCTGTGCATCACTGCATACTCCCTCTTCTTCACATTCCAGAATGCTGCTTGGCTGGGCCCCTGTTTGCAGCCAACAGATTCTGAGAACAGAAGCTGACACTCAGCTGGCTCCTGTACAGAACTCTCTGACTGCCTGGGCAATTTGGCAGGCGGTGAAGAGACAGATGGTTGCTCAACAGTGCTGTGGTCCTGAGAGGAGGTGGAAGCAATTGAAGTCGATGCATTGGCTGCCATCCAACCAACAACGGCTTCAATTTGTTCTTCCTGCAGCAGGGGGGTACGCCGACCTCCTACAAAAGCGCGCATAAAGGAACACTCACGGGAAAACTGGTGGATGCTGTGTCACTGGGGCGGCAGCAGCCACAGAATCCACACGTCCTCTGCCTGCTGAAACTCCACGGCCACGACCACGTGCCTTACTCCCTGCCTTCTTCATCTTGGTAGATTGATAAAGAAATCTGAAAAGTTATAAGGCCTAGGTGTGGTTATTCCGCAGAGACTGCAGTGAGCACTGCACACAACTGTTCACTAGGTGTGAAAGGCCCCTTTGTGTACTTCTATAGTGTTTGCAACCAATGTATTGCCTGGAAGTGCTGTTAGCACAGTCAACACTTGCTCCTGTGTTACTGGGGTTCAGTAATGTCAGCTGTTCCCCTGCTGTGTGTACGGCAAAAAGTCCTGCTGCCTTCACCCTGTTCTCTTCTCATCCGTGGGCTCCAACACCGCCAGTTGTTGCTCGGAAGTACTTGGCACGGGTACTGACTCCTGCCCAGCCTGGTTACAGCACGACAGCTGTTTCCTGGCAGTGTCAACGTCAATTAGCCTCCAATAAGTTGTCCTGTCGTGTTGCATTCTGGTTAGCCAACTATATGGTGCCTGCAGTTTAGGTCATTCCTATGTGTGCTGTGGGATATGTAAATAAAGGCTGTTTCCGTTGTGACAATAGGACAAGCACCCACTGTAGGACTGTGTGATTCGGTAACTGCGGACGGCTTGCGGACTGTCAACTTACATTTTCATGGGTGCCTTCTGCTACCCGTCTGGGTTCCAGTACCGTCAACTGGTTCTCCGCAGTGCCTTTGGCCTAGGTGCCTCCATCTCGGTATCCGAGTTCCAGCAACGTCTGCTGGTCCTTGGTAGTGCTTTGGAGCACAGGTACCTCCTGCTTAGTAACCGTGTCCTAGTAACGTCAGCTGGTCCTCGGTTGTGCCATTGGCTCTTTTCCTTCTGCTGCCCCTCCGGGTTCCAGCACAGTCAGCTGGTCCTCGTTACTTCCATTGTCTCTTGTACCATCTGATACCCGTCCGGGTTCCAGTAACGTCAGCTGGTTCTCGGAAGTTAGTCAGCCTTCTTGTACCTTCAGCTACATTTACAAATTGAATATTTTTTAAATGTTTTGTTGGGTAATCACTATGGATCTCCAACAATGAAGACGACGACCCTGATGACCACCCCGAAGAAGATGACGACCACAAGGACGACGAGCATGAAGCCAACCAGCCTGAACACCATCACAAAGAAGAAATAAAAGATTACCCAGAAGAAGATCACCAACAGGACAAAGAAGGTTAAGACAAACTACAAGATACAGAACAAGAGACAGAAGAACAATAAGCAGAAGATGAAAAAGCATAAGAACATGAAGTATAAGACCAAAATGAAGAGCAAAATATATGCTCTAAATTATAAGCAGAAGAAGACTAAGCAGTGTATGGGGGTGAGTCCGTTCCTCCTCGTGGTGCCCCTGGAAAATGCCTGCTGCTGCAGGCTAAACTGAACACGGACCAATACTGTTGTAATTTAAATCTTTTGTGACAGCAAGAACGCAAGGATGAAAAATTCATACTTTTATGATGAAGATGAAGTAGAATATGAAGAAGAATAATAGTTTAATAAGAACAATATGAGTAATGTTACAAAAAGATGAATAGCAATAAGTTTAAGAAGAAGATAAAGAAGGTGAAGATGAAGAATAATTTGATGAAAAAGATGATGCTGCTGAAGATTATGAAGGAGAAAGTGTGGCAAAAGTTAAAAAGGTGAAGAGCATGGAAGTTGTGAAACATACATATTTGCCAAAATTGAGAAGAGGTTAACAACATTGTCAATTTGTTAGTCAATGCGAACATCTTTAAAAAAAAAATATTAATGCTATTCCATTTGATTGGGTTAAATATCTATGCCTTTAATGTCTCCTCAACCCCCCCAATACATTCTACATTACTCTTTGTTGTTTTCCTTCATGTACAATTAACCAACAAGGCAAAATGGGCTTTTTTTAATTCCGATATTTTTTTCCCATAGACTTACATTGGATTTCCGGTATCGGTATCGGGTATCGCCGATATTTCTTGTGTATCGGCGATACCATTCCGATCCGATACTTTTGGATATCAGAAAGTATCGCTCAACTCTAGTTCTGAGTTGTGCAACTTCCTCAGGGGTGCCAGTAGTTCATAGTTGTGTCTCGATAGATTGGATAGATTCAGAGCTACTGGTGATAGCCTTTTGTAGATGCTCTACGGTTAGAAGCATAACGTCAAACAAGCATTTGTTCAATATTTGTTCATATTTTTGACAGAAATCGGGGGAATCGGAAAAGAGGGTCGGGCGGAGGGGAACCCGTAAGCCACGGGGTATTCTCTGTACACGAAGATACTCTGTAAGAGTCGCACAATGCAGTTCTAGATTTGTGTGGTGGCGCAGCTCCCTCTCTAAATCCCGCCCACGGGTTTCCCTTGGTGGGGCCCTGAGGAAGTCACTGGAAAGGGTAGTCTGTGCTAAAATATTTGAGGTTTGGTCAGCCCATCACTCTGAATAAACTTTTAACCGAGATGAATGCTTAGTTCAAAGAGAGAGGTTACCCACAGCGTACCTTGGATCTTTCTTTGCCTACACAAACCCATAACAGACAGGATAATACAGGCAGAATAACCTTTGTACATTCCTATCACCGATTTGCTTCCATCCTCCACAGATCTATTCGCCAACATTGGCCCCTTCTACAAAAAGCCCATCCTGATATCTCTGAATTTGCCAAACCATTCCTCCCCTGTTTCCGCCATGCCCCTAATCTGAGAGATTTCTTAATTAGAGCTGACCTAGGGTCTACAAAACCTAGGACAATACAAGGTTTTATTAAAAAACCTAGAATAGGCACATTCCCTTGCCTTAATTGCACCCAATGCTCCAATGTCTTAAAGGGTGAGACCATTCATCACCCTTACACTGGCAAAACATTCAGAATTCGGGGCTATTTTACTTGCAATACCCCTTATGTCATATACTCCATCAAGTGTCCATGCGGCCTTTTATATATTGGCGAAACGACCCAACCAGCAAAGGACCGTATTTCAAAACATAAATCTACTATCCGCTGCAAAAATACACTTCTGCCTGTTCCATCTCATTTCATTTCCGCGGGTCATACAATAGCTCAACTGAGGTTCCAAATTTTGGAACAAGTACCACAACCAAGAAGGGGTGGCGATCGGATACGGCAATTAAAACGCCGTGAGGCCTATTGGATCCATACATTGGATACACTGTCACCTAAGGGTCTCAATCGTGACTATGATCTACTATCCTTCTTATGAATTGTCCGTTCTTGTCTGATACCAGTTTACTCTGGACCATTATGACTCCAGACATAAGTGTGCACATCTACATATCTATTTAGCATATAGGCTTATATATATCGTCATAGACTTCATGCACATGTGGGACCATTAAGTTACAGACAAACAATGACCGCACGCGGCTTATTTTTAAAATATTGCTTTATGACAATCTGCTTATATTATTATACTCATTTGCCGTATTAAGATATGGTGCAATCACTTTTTATTATACATCATACCGGTATATCTCTGCATTTATTAACATTATCTTTCTTTTCCTCTAGAGCCGATTGTACTAAAAGAATTGGGCTGTGGATCCTCTGCTCAGTTATCCACCTATGAGCACGTCACCTCACTTGCTATTGACTTCCTCATACCGGAATCCCTCTCAGCACTTACTCTGGAACGCAATATCTTCCTAGTGACACGCACGGCCATTAGCTTCCGCCCATGACGCTCCCAGTTTTCACACCCACCACCGCTATTGGCTATCTAAATCACTAGTCCCGCCCCTTCCCTTTTTAGTCTCTAACGCTGAGTCTGCCCTCACTGCACGAGGACCAGCGGCGGATACCGCGTCCCTCCCACGGCATACAGCGGAGACCAGACTTAGAACCCTCACCCAGGTATGGTCACCGCCAGTCAGTATACCGGATCGGTTCTTCTATATGCCTCCACTTCTGGATGAATTGAATGAGGCTTTTCTTACAGATACTCACCTTTAACCCCTACATCAGGGCTTACTTTGGAGATCTACCTGGTATGTCATACCTTTCATATTGCAATTGATCACGGGCCGCTGTCACTTTTTCTCATTATGGTCTTATCACCCACCAGATCCCACCAGTATCTACTGTTTACCTTTGAATTGGGCATTTCTACCCTCTCCGGGTACTTAATGGTACGTCTTATTTTCTGTGCGATATCACCCTCACGTCTCTTCTGGTCTGAAGAGTCTGTCTCTAACAATTTGAGGACTAGCATGCTTCTATATAAAAGATTAATATCTTGAGTAACCACGTTCATATTATACTGTTGTACATACCTTGGTTATATTATTATGTTTTCTTTGCATTTTACTTTTTATTTTATTGTAAGAATTTTGAACAATTTTCTGTTTTGTATTCTCTTGTATTACATATATGTAGTGGCTGATGAAGGTCCGAAATTTAGGACCAAAACGTTTCACTACCGTGGACTACAATAAATATTTACCCTTTTCGTTAAGTTGAGTGCCGAGTTCTCTCTTTATTATTGGTATTGAAATGGACACTGTAGCTGTGTTTACTGTCCTCCACTCCCTGCCAACTTTGCTTCCCCATTGACTTGCATTGGGTTTCGTGTTTCCGTCGGACCTCCGACTTTTCCCGATAGTCGGCCGATTTCGTTCGAATCGACTTTTGAGAAAGTCTGGTTTCACGAAACCCGACTCGACCCTCCAAAAGGCAAAGTCGCTCATCTCTAATTATTACTGTTATTATCATTTTTAAGACAATTTTTTGAGGACTTTCTCAAATAATTATTCTTTTGGTCACCATTAATAATATTGCTCACATAAGAGGCTCATGGTACAGATGTTATATCTTGAATTTCAGCATCCAATAGGTCTGGCTCATATCCTCTATTTTTGAAAAGTTGTTTTAAAAATTCAGTTTCCTCAAAAAAGTCCCTATCGAAAGTACAGTTTCGTCTTACTCTGGCAAACTGACTTTTAGGTATGTTGGTTAGCCATATTGGAAGATGGCAACTGTCACTGTTAATAAAGTTGTTTGAGTCAACCGGGTTTTCGGTAACATTTTGTGCAGATAGTGTTATCATCAGTAAAAATGTTCATATCTAGAAAATTCACACCCACTGTACTGTATGTGGATGTGAATTTCAGATAATACTTCATTTTCATTAATTTCTTTCAGGAATACTTTAAGTGAGTCCACCGAACCCTTCCAGATGAAAACACTATCATCTATGAAAAGTCGCCATAGGGCAAGGTCCACCCCAAGCTTGCCCCCAGGGAAGATGGTGCAGCTTTCCCATCCCCCATATAGAGGTTGGCATAAGTCGGGGTGAATCTGGTCCCCATGGCATTGGCCCACAGTTGAAGGTATATGCCCCCTTCATGGATAAAATAATTCTGAATTAAAATAAACCCGTATACTGTCCACAATAAATTTGTTTTTTTGGGCATTCTCCATATTTTTTGTCTTGTGCAGCTTTTTATACATATGTCTTTGCACATGTATCCCTTTGCCTAGATGTCCTATAGGTGTGCGTAGCGCAGGTAACAATATCTAAAAATTAGAAAAAAAATTGTAAAATTATTTTTTTTAAAAATCACAAAATAAAAAAATAAAAATTAATTGTACCCATAAATTAAAATAGAAAAACCTAAAGCTTGCTGTGACACTGGTATTGGCTCCCTTTACATTAAATTAGTATAGAAACACATTTTGACTCGACTATAGTAAATCACAAATGAGAATCACCTTTTATTTATCAGCGGTGCCTTTGTGACATGAATTTACCAATTAATGATGACTTCATTGTTTTAAAAAGCCACATGACAGGCTCTGTTCCTTTCTCACAATGGTGAAGGAAAGGAGCTGTCTGAGGACATCAGTACTGCTACTATTAGCAAACACAAAACTTCCTAAGGGTATAATGCCATCTAAAAAGACCTTGGTATCCTAATTTCAACAGTGCACAATGTTATTAAGAAGTTTGCCAAGCATGTAACTGACAAGAACTTTCCTGGACATGGGGGAAAGAGGAAAATTGACAAGAGATGTCTTTGAAGGTTGGTGCGAATGGTGGAAAAAACAGCACGTCAAACATCCAAAGATCTGAAGGCCAACCTGGAACAGTCTGGGGTCATGGTTTAAACAAGTAACAAATGGTGCACACTAAAACAAGTAGAGCTTTATGGGTAAAGGCCAAGGAAGAAACCATTGCTGAAAAAAAAACTTAAAAAGGAACAACTGATCTTTGCCAAAGAGTACCTTGACAAACCACATTCCTTCTGGGAAAATGTTCTCTGGACCGATGAAACAAAAATAGAGTTTTTTGGCAATGCAAAGATACAGTTTGTTTAAGACAGCACAATGAAGCTTATAAGGAAAAAATAAGGAAAAGAACATCTTACCAATAGTTAAGCATGGTGGAGGATCTATAATGTTGTGGGGTTGCTTTGCTCCATCTGGTACTGAAGGCCTTGACCATATCACAGGAATCATGAAATCACAGAATTATCAAGAGATTTAGAGCAAAATATCCTATCCGGTGTAAGAAAACTAGATTTGAGTAGAAGATCATGGGTCCTCTAGCAAGACAATGACCCAAAGGAGCAGGGCCAGCTTCAGCTTTCCATGGGCCCCTTGCGAAAGAGTCTCAGTGTGCCCATTTAACGCATACCACAATACATGATGTACAGATGCGGTACATAAATATAGGTGTATTATAATGCTAAAGATTTAACTTACTTCTTATATTACTATATTGCCAAGTTTTTAACACTAAGGTTCAGATACGACTTTAAAGAAGGCTACTACTTGAGATATAATGCAATTTTATTTCAAAGTACAAAATTAAAGGAATAGTATGATTGCGTACACTTTTGTATATTTTAACATACAAAGGTTAAGTACATATAAAGATTAAGTACATATAAAGATTAAGTACATATAAAGATTAAGTACATATACTCACATCATCGCAAAGGAGCTTTTTTAACATCATCCATCTGGAATTTCAGAGAAGCAACCACCAAGACAGAGAACTCCTGGAAAATTCACAACACTGCATGGACATCCCCACTTATGCAGGTAATGCAACACTGTACACGTACAGGTACCCAACTTCTGCTTAGTCTTAAGGGTATGCCACACTAAACAACATCGCTAACAGGATTGCTAAAAAACGTTACTATTTAGCGATCCCGTTAGCGATGTTGTTGTGTGCGGCATCTACCAGCGACGTGGCCCCTGCTGAGATCCTGCTGTGATCTCGTCGTTCTCATCGTTCCGTCCCTATTTTTATCGTCGGCGCCCCGCTGGTAAGTATATATCGCTGAGTGTAGCACCTTTTGTTAGCGATTTAGCGGTACTTTTGTACCGCTAAAGTCGTTAAGGAGATCGCTAACCGCGATAGCGTCCTTAACGACATCGCTAAAATAGGTGCTACTAGCGATATAGAAACAATCCCGCTAGCGATCGCATTAGTATGCGTCGTTATCGTGATCGCTAGCGGGATTGTTTAGTGTGGCAGTACCTTTAGTCATGTTTCTCTGAACTTACCGTATATTGTGATTTGCATTATGTGTAAGTCTGGTTCAGCCTTATCCTCTAGTGGTCTGCCTTTGGAATAAGATGAATCAGAGATACAAGGCATGCATTCGACAATGGGGCAATAAGCCCACACAATTCAAAAGCTCTCAGGGATAACATAAATCAATAGTAGACAAAGGTTAAAAAAATCTCCATGTTTTACAATAACAAAAAACAAATAGAACTATTTGTGAGGTAAAAACCTTCAGACTATGGGAGTAAACATTTCTCAAGATTTTGTCACTATGAACATTGTCTGTCTGTAAATGTATGACCAGCAATGCTACTCTGCCATGGTTTGAATTCATTCTGTATATTTCAATATGGACTCAAAATATTCATTTTTATGTTCACACTACAAACCACCCTTGGCTATTTTGAGCCATACATTAGTTATACAAGGTACCATAGCCTGAGGGGATGGTTTTAGGGGATGATTGACATGAAGATAATAATGGAAGAATACACTGCATACAACAACACAAAGCAATGAACATAAATCAGTTGGTGTAATACTTTAAGCCCTTATGGTAATTATCTCTTCTGTTACCAATTTTCCCCAGTGCAGTTCTTACAGGCATAATACGGATTGTATGTGAAGTTTTGGTTCACACTACAATTACATGAGTAAGCAAGCATACATCCAAAAGTACACAGGAAAAGAAAAAATTGATTGTTTTAAAATGGCCAGTAATGAGTTCTGACTGATGATGAGCGAATAGTGAAATATTCGGATTCGTTAAAATCTGCACAAATACTTTTTAATATCCGTGTATACGTACCGAATAATGGATCCAATGCAAGTCAATGGGAAAGCTGAGTATTTTTCTGCTGAACCCAACAAATAGGACTGGAGCCATGGTAAAAAAGCTGAAATGGATTGGATAGATTATATAGATACAGATGAAAAGTCGGCAATTCATCTGCAGTGTACAGTGAAATCACAGCGTGACAGGTTAGAATAGATATATACACATAGAATATATAGCTATATAGATGTCAGTGACACACGCACATATATATATATATATATATGTTTATACATTAATCTATCTTATTATCTATCTACTATCTATCTATCTATCTATCTATCTATCTATCTATCTATCTATCTATCTATCTATCTATCTACTGTCTGTCTGTCTAACAAAAGCCAGCAATTCAGCAGCCATGTACTGTAAAATCACAGCAGGAGCCAACAGGGTAAAATAAATGGATTACACTAAGTATATACACATAGATATATAGATATTCAAATGCAGTGACATATACAATTAGTACAATGCATGGGCAGCTTACTGTACATGTATTTACCATATATACTCGTGTATAAGCCGAGATTTGCAGCACATTTTTTTGTGCTGAAAATGCCCCCTCGGCTTATACATGAGTCATTGTGCAGAAACCAGTGGGGGAGGAGGTGCAGCGGCAGGAGCCGGTGGCTGGGACATCATACTCACCCTCCTGTGATAGTCCCTGCATTCTCCGTTGTCCCAGGTCTGTCAGCTTCTTCCTGTGTTGGGTGGTGACATGGTACCGCTCAATAAGGTCATGAATATGGATGCAACTCCACTCCCATAGGCGTGGCGTCCATATTCATGACCTTAATGAGCAGTACCATGTGACTGCTCAGCACAGGAGAGCTGCAGGAAGCAGGGACAATGGAGAATGCAGGGGACGTTCAGCGATTGCACAGGAGGGTGAGTATGATGGAGCAGGATTGGGGGAGCATGGAGGAGGACGGGGGGAGCATGGAGGAGGACGGGAAAGCATGGAGGAGGATGGGGAAGCACTGAGAAGAACGGGAGAGTATAGAGCAGGATGGAGGGGCACAGAGCAGGATGGGGGAGCACAGAGGACGGGGGAAGCACAAAGGAGGATGTGGAAGCACAGAGGAGGACAGGGGAAGCACGGAGCAGAATGGGGGAGCACAGAGGAGCACGGAGCAGGACCGAGGGAGCACAGAGCAGGATGGGGAGCAGAGAGGAACACGGAGCAGGACGGGGGTTGCACTGAGGAGGACGGGGGAGCACTGAGGATAACGGGGGTGCACTGAGGAGAATTGAGGAGGACGGAGGAGCATGGGGGAGGACAAGGAGCTGAGCCATACACAGAAGGATGGGACGGGGAGCCGAGCCATGCATACTGAGAGGGGGGGAGAGCCACACGGAGCAGGACAGGGATGAGGGGACAATGTACACCAGGCTTATACTCAAGTCAATAAGCTTACCCAGTATTCCGTGGCAAAATTAGTGGCCTCGGCTTATACTCGAGTATATATGGTAACTATTAAAAGATTATATTTCAGAAAAAAATGGCATAGGCTCCAACATAAGTTTCTTAACCAGCAGAGGGAAAGACAACAGCTGGGAGCAAATGTTTATAGCCTGGGAAGGGGGTAATGCCCATGGAGCTTCCCAGGCTATTAACCCCTTTACCCCCAAGGGTGGTTTGCACGTTAATGACCGGTCCAATTTTTGCAATTCTGACCATTGTCTCTTTATGAGGTTATAACTCTGAAACAGGTCAACAGATCTTCGCGATTCTGAGACTGCTTTCTCGTGACATTGTACTTCACGTTAGTGGTAAAATTTCTTCAATATAACTTGCGTTTATTTTTTAAAAAAACGCAAATATGGCGAAAGTTTTAAAAATTTTGCAATTTTCAAACTTTGAATTTTTATTATCTTAAAACAGAGAAATATGTCACATAAAATAGTTAATAAGTAACATTTCCCACATGTCTACTTTACATCAGCAAAATTTTGGAACCAAAATTTTTTTTATTAGGAAATTATAAGGGTTAAAATTTGACCAGCGATTTCTCATTTTTACTACAAAATTTGCAAAGCCATTTTTTTTAGGGACCACCTGACATTTGAAACCACTTTGAGGGGTCTATATGGCAGAAAATACCCAAAAGTGACACCATTCTTAAAACTACACCCCTCAAGGTACTCAAAACCACATTCAATAAGTTTATTAACCCTTCAAATAAGGAAAAAATGAACATTTATCTTTTTAGTCACAAAAATTATCTTTTACAAACATTTTTTTCATTTTCGCAAGGGTATAAGGAGAAAATGGACAGATAAAGTTGTGCAACTTATCCTAAGTACGCCAATACCCCATAAGTGGGGGGAACCACTGTTTGGGTGCACGGCAGAGCTCGTAAGGGAAGGAGCGCCGTTTGACTTTTTCACACCAAAATTGGCTGCAATTGAGATTGGACGCTATGTCGCGTTTGGAGAGCCCCTGATGTGCCTAAACAGTGGAAACCTCCCACAAGTGATACGATTTTGGAAACTAGACCCCTATGGAACTTATCTAGATCTGTTGTGAGCACTTTGAATTCCCAAGTGTTTCACAAAAGTTTATAATGCCTGGGTGTGAAAAAAAAACAATTTTCCACAAAAATAATTTTTTAGTCCCCAATTTTTGATTTTTCCAAAGGAAATTGGACCCCAAAAGTTGTTGTACCATTTGTCCTGAGGACGCTGATTCCCCATATGTGGGGGGGAACTGATTGGGCACACGGCAGGGCTTGGAAAGAAAGTAATAACGTTTTGGAATGCAGACGTTGATGGGTGTCATGTTCCGTTTGCAGAGGCTCAGATGTGCCTAAAAAGTGGAAATCCCCCATAAGTAACCTCATTTTGAAAACTAGACCCCCTAAGGAACTTATCTAGATGTGTGGTGAGCACTTTGAACCCCCAAGTGCTTCACGCAAGTTTATAATGCCCGGGTATGAAAATAAAAAATCCAATTTTTTTCCCACAAAAATGATCTTTTAGTCATCAATTTGTTATTTTTCCAAGAGTAACAGGAGATATTGGACCACAAAAATTGTTGTCCAATTTGTCCTGAGTACGCTGATACCCCATAGGAACCACTGTTTGAGCACGTGGCAGAGTTAGGAATGGAAGTAGCGGCATTTGACTTTTTCCAACCAAAATTGGCTGGAATTGAGATTGGACACCATGTTGCATTTGGAGAGACCCTGATGTGCCTAAACAGTGGAAACTCCCCACAAGTGACCCCATTTTGGAAACTAGACCCTCTAAGGAACTTATCTAGATCTGTTGTGAGCAATTTGAACCCCCAAGTGCTTCACACAAGTTTATAACATAGAGCCGTAAAATTAAAAAATATTTTTTCCACAAAAAAGATCTTTTCACCCCAATTTTTATTTTCCCAAGGGTAAAAAGACCCCAAAAGTCGTGCAATTTGTCCTGAGTACCCTGATACCCCATATGTGGGGGTAAACCACTGTTTGGGTGCATGGCAGAACTCGGAAGGGAAGGAGCGCCGTTTGACTTTTTCAACGCAAAATTGGCTGGACGCCATGTCGTGTTTGAAGAGTCCCTGATGTACCTAAACAGCGGAAACCCCACACAAATGACACCATTTTGGAAAGTAGACTCTTAAGGAACTTATCTAGATGTGTGGTGAGAACTTTGAACCCCCAGGTGTTTCACTAAAGTTTATAACGCCCGAGCATGAAAATAAAAACATCATATTTTTTTCCACAAGCATGATTTTTAGTCCCCAACTTTTTATTTTCCCAAGGGTTACAGGAGAAATTACACCACAAAAGTTGTTGTCCAATTTGTCCTGAGTTCGCTGCTACCCTATATATTAGAGAAAACTACTGTATGGGCACACGTTGGGGCTCGGAAGTGAAGTAGTGATGTTTTGGATTGCAGACTTTGATGGAATGGTCTGCTGATGTCATGTCGCATTTGGAGAGCCCCTGAAGTGCCTAAACAGTGGAAACCCCCACCATCAAGTGACCCTATTTTGCATAATAGAACCCCCAAGGCTTAAGAATGTTGAAACTACTGCCATAATGACAAAAAATTATTTTTTTTTTTCACTCCCAATATTTTATTTTCACAAGGGTAACAGGAGAAATTGGACCCAAAATGTTGTTGTCCAATTTGTCCTGAGTACGCTGATACCCCACATGTGGGAAAAAACTACTGTATGGGCACACGTCGGGGCTTGGAAGGGAAGTAGTGACGTTTTGGATTGCAGACTTTGATGGAATGGTCTGCTGATGTCATGTCGCATTTGGAGAGACCCTGATGTGCCTAAACATAGGAAACCCCCACAAGTGACCCCATTTTGGAAACTAGACCACCCAAGGAACTTATCTAGATGTGTGGGCAGAACTTTGAACCTTCAAGTGCTTCACAGAAGTTTATAACGTAGAGCCATAAAAATAAAAAATCATAATTTTTTCCACAAAAATGATATTTTTGCCCCCAATTTTTTATTTTCTCAAGAGTAATAGAAGAAATTAGACCCAAGAGTTATTGTGCAATTTGTCCTGAGTATGCTGTTACCCCATATGTGGGGGTAAACTTCTGTTTGGGTGCAAAGCAGAGCTCAGAAGAGAAGGAGCACAGTTTGACTTTTTCAACGCAGAATTGGCTGGAATTGAGATCAGACTCCATGTCATATTTGGAGAGCCCCTGATGTGCCTAAACAGTGGAAACCCCCCAATTCTAACTCCAACCCTAACCCTAGTCCCAACCCTAACCATAACCCTAACCACAAACCTAACCCTAACACACCCCTAACCCTAATCCCAACCCTAACCCTAATTCTAACTTTAGCCCCAACCCTAACCCTAACTTTAGCACCAACCCTAACCCTACCCCTAATGGGAAAATGGAAATAAATACATTTTTTTAATTTTATTATTTTTCCCTAACTAAGGGGGTGATAAAGGGGGGGTTGATTTACTATTTATAATGGGTTTTATGTTTGGCAGCTGTCACACACTAAAAGGCGCTTTTTATTGCAAAAAAAATTGTTTTTGCATCACCACATTTTGAGAGCTATAATTTTTGCATATTTTGGCCCATAGACTCAATTGAGGTCTTATTTTTTGTGGACGAGTTGACGTTTTTATTGGTACCATTTTTGGGCACGTGACATTTTTGATCACTTTTTATTATGATTTTTGGGAGGTTAGAAAGAACAAAAATCAGCAATTCCTGAATTTCTTTTGGGGGGGCATTTATACCATTCCGCATGTGGTAAAATTGATAAAGCAGTTTTATTCTTTGGGTTAGTATGATTACAGCAATACCTCATTTATATAATTTTTTTATGTTTTGGCTCTTTTATACAATAAAAACTATTTTATATAAAAAATTATTTTTGTATTGCTTTATTCTGCGAGCTATAACTTTTTTATTTTTTCCAGATGGCACTGTATGGCAGTTTGTTTTTTTCGGGACAAGATGACGTTTTCAGTGGTACGAGGTTTATTTATATCCGTCTTTTTGATTGCTTGTTATTTCATTCTTTGTTTGGTAGTATGATGATTTTTTCCTTTGTTTTTTTTTAAGGGATTCACTATAGGGGTTAACTAGTGGGACAGTTTTATAGGGCGGGTCATTACGGACGCGTTGATACCAAATATGTGTACTTGTATTGTGGTTTTTTTTATTTACATTAAAGAAATTAATTTATTGGGGAATATTTTTTCTTTTTTTTTAGGAATTTTTTTTTACACATGTGATTTTTTTTTTTTTAAATTTTTTACTTTGTCCCAGGGTGGGACATCACTGTATAATGTCAGATCGCCGATCTGACACTGTGCACAGCACTCTGTCAGATCGGCGATCTCACAGGCAGTGCTGCAGGCTTTCTCAGAGCCTGTTTTCAGCAGGCACTGAGGAAGCCGCCTCCCTGCAAGACCTGAAAGGACCCCATGGCCATTTTGGATCTGGGGTCCTGCAGGGAGGAAGCTCTCAGAACAGCACGATCACATCGCGCTGTTCTGAGGGTCTCAGGGAAGCAAGCAGGGAGCCACCTCCCTGCGCGATGATTCCCTGTGCCCCCGATACACTGTGATCATGCTTGATCACAGTGTGCCAGGGGTTAATGTTCCGGGAGCGGTCCGTGATAATCAGCTGTGATAATCCCCCCATGAGCGCAGCTGATCGCGATGACGTACTATCCCGTCCATGGTCCTACGGGCCCAGATACCATGGATGCGTCCGATGGCAGAAAGGGGTTAATATCAGCTCACACCTGTATACATAGCCTTTACTAGCTATTAAAATGGGGGACCCCTCAAAAAATTATGTAGGGTCCCCCTATAAATATTAACCAGCAGAGGCCTTGCAGACAGCTGTAGGTTGATATTAATAGCCTAGGAATGAGCCATGGATACTGCCCCCAGGCTAAAAATATCAGCTCTCAGCCGCTCCAGAAAAAGCGTATCTCTAAGATGTGCTAATTCTGGCACTTAGCCTCCCTATTCCACTTGCCCTGTGGCGGTGGCAAGTGGGGTGATAGTTGGGGGGTTTGATGTCACCTTTGTATTGTCAGGTGACATCAAGCTCAGAGGTTAGTAATGGAAAGGCGTCAATAAGACACCCCATTACTAACCCCATAGTCATTTTGTACAAAAACACACACACCCAGAAAAAAGTCCTTTAATTAAAAGACTGACACAGACTCCTTTAATAAATCTTAATTAAAGCATACCGTATATACTCGTGTATAGCCGAGATGTCCCCCTCTCGGCTTATACGCGGGTCATATACGGGGGTCGGCGGGGAGGGGGAGTGGGGGTATCGGATCATACTCACCCCCAGAGGTGTATCTAGGCTTTCTGGCACCCGGGGCAAGAATTCGGTTCGGCGCCCCCCCCCCCGCACACATGCGATTTGCACACTTAGTCATGTACCGACGAGCTGCTCTCCCTAATGCTCTTAATATTCAGTGAAAAACTGAGAGAAGTCAGTAAGAGAAGCTCGTTGTCACAGGACCATAAGTATGAAAATCACATATGAGTGAAGCATCCATGTGACGACTGCGGGAACCTGCAGAGCTGAATCCTGACATTGCAGCTTCTGAATTCTCACAACGAATGCACTGCACACTTTTAGGATTCTCCCTTACCGGTACGGCAAGAGTACACGGTCATGTCAGCACAAGCATGTGATTTATATACATCTGGCCACATTCCGACTGGACGTGCCCGGCCTCACTCTGTTCATTTTCATTGAGTGAGGCCACACATGTCTAGTCAGCATGTGACTGAATGTATGTAAATCACCGGCACGAGAGAATCCTGACAGCGTGCAGTGCGCACTGTGAGAATTCTGAAATTGACTAATTCTCATGTTTTTATTTGTTAGGACAGGGGTGGGATTCAAATTTTTAACAACAGGTTCTGTGTTTGTTCGTCAGAAAACCACACCCATTTTCAACCACACCCATTTTAAACCACACCCATTATTAAAGCCACACCCATTTAACACACCTTTTCCTCAAACATATACAAGTAGGGCGCAAAAAAAAAATGAAAAGCAAATCTGCAGTACATCACCGTCACAAGAACATTATATTGCCGTCTATGATTTCAAGGTAGCTCGCGACTTGCAACCAAAACTCCAAGCTTGGCTTTGTAATAGTTATGTCGTGCCGCATGCCCGAGCCGAGCGTCACCACACGGGCAATCATCTGAGGCCATGCCATGACGTCATGTGCCGTGCAGCCCCTGGCCTATTCACCGAGCGGCCCCCGGCTTATTCACCGAGCACCATAGGGCAGATTTAACACTTTGTGAGACTAATGTCAGTCATTTGTCTCCTAATATCGGACTTCCCGGGCCAGGCCAGATATTGGCAGCAGACGTGGGCTCTTCTGTCACCTGGGGGGTCACATACTTTGCCGATAATATAAGTGGTGCCTCTGTGACTGATGCCTGGAAAGCAGGAACATTTCAGGGTGAATTTCTGATCTTTTTGGCACAGAATTTACATCGGCTCCTCCACTAATGTAAACATAGGCCCAGAAGAGGGAATATGGCCTGGTCTGGTGGCTGTGGGCACATAACACAGGGCCACTGCTAACAGGCCCTTAGGGCTCAGCACCATTGGGCATAGCAGGCAGGATATAGCATGCTGACCCATAGAACTGGCGGTGCAGAGGGCTGCTGTGATATATGGGGCTAGTGGTGCACTTCCCACTACTACTTACCTTTCCGACGCCAAGTTCCACAGCGGCGTGCTGCGCAGCTCAGCGTCACACTGGTAGGCTGCAGGCGGCGTGCGCGTAGTAGCTGAGCGCCTGTGCCTGCCTCGTGACTGTCTGTGATGGAGTACGCAGGGGTGGGATTCAGCCGGTTCTCCCCGGTTCGATGGAACCGCTTGTTAAAAAAGCTGCCGGTTCCCCGAACCGGGGAGATTCACAGCTGCGATCCGGTATACATATGTCATTGTGACATATATATATATATATATATATATATATTTATAGTTCATACACTTCTACATAGTAAAATAGCCTCTGATTCAATTGCCGGGTAATGCCGGCTTTTGTAAAAATACAGAAGCACCCGACATGAAATGAACATGGTTTACATAGAGTTAACCATGTCTTTTCATGTAGTTTGATATCTGGTTTTCACAAACAATTACATGAGTTTATGTGTGCAAAATTTCACACCTGTAGGGGTTAATTAAAGGTGTAAATTCGTTGTAAAAAAAAACAGACTTTTTTGCTACGAATTTACACCTTTAATTAACCCCTACATGTGTCAAATTTTGCACACATACACTCATGTAATTGTTAGTGAAAACCATATATCAAACTACATGAAATGACATGGTTAACTCTATGTAAACCATGTGTCATTTCATGTCGGCTTCTGTATTTTCACAAAAGTCGGCAATTGAATTAGCGGCTATTATACTATGTAGAAGTGTATGAACTATAAATATATATATATATGTGTCACAAATTCAATGACATGTGTGAATTTTTATATATATATATATATATATATATATATATATGAGATGTAAAATTGTTGAAAAAAAATGCGTGGGCTCCCGCCCTATTTTTTCAGACAGACAAAGCCAGCGAGTGGGGGCAGATAATAATAGCCCAGAGAGGGACCATTATTTTTGGCCCCCCCTGGCTACTAACATCTGCCCCCAGACACCCCAGAAAAGGCAAATCTATAATTGGATTCGCCCTTTCTGGCACTTTGCCCGTCTATTCCCATTGCTCTGTAGCGGTGGCGAATGGGTTAATAAGGGATTAAAGCCACCTTGCTATTGAAAGTGAGTTTAAGCCAGGTTAATAATTGAGAGCTGTCAATTAGACAACTATCAATTATTAATCCTATTGTATGAAATAAAAATAAAACACACACACTTTAATAAAAAATCATTTTAATGAAATAAACACACAGTTTTTGACAATATTTTATTTTACTGCCATTCCTTGCGAAGCCCTTGTTCACCTGTAATAAAAATAAAATAATAAAGCAACATTATTCTTACCTATCCGATGTTCAGTCAGGTCCCCCGATGTAATCCTTCTGAAAGGGTTAATGTTTACTGCAGAGACTGCAGCTAATGCTGACAGTCTCACAGTAAACCCCCGAATGAATGAGCTCCTCTCCTGGCTGACAGGAGAGGAAGTGGTTAGCATAATTGATTGCTTTCCACTTTCACTTCAGGTCAGCCAGGGACACCCACAGCATCAATGACGTCAGAGGGAATCCCGGCTGACCTGAAGTGAACTGATTAACAAAAATAGGGGATCCCCTCTAAAAAAAAATGGCGTGGGGTCCCCCCTATTTTTGTTAACCAGCCTGATAAAGCAGACTACTGAGGCCTGGTTTTTCAGGCTGTTAAGGAGCCAATATCCATGGACCTTGCAAGCCTGATAAAACCAGGCCACAGCAGTTTGCTTATCTTGGCTGGTTAACAAAAATAGGGGATCCCCTCGAAAAAAAATGGCGTGGGGTCCCCCTATTTTTGTTAACCAGCCAAGTAAAATGCAGACTGCTGCGGCCTGGTATTAAAAGACTGTCAAGGCCCATGGATTTTGGCCCTCAACAGCCTAAAAATACCAGGCTGCAGCAGCCCCACAATTGGTGCATCCAAAGATGCGCCAATTGTGGCACTTTACCCGGCTCTTCCCACTTGCCCTGTAGCGGTGGCAAGTGGGGTAATAAGGGGTTAATGTCACCTTTGATTGATCGGTGACAATAAGCCCGGTTAATAATGGAGAGGCGTCAATAAGACACGATCCATTATTAATCATAGTTTGTAAACCACACAGTTTTCATTAATTTTATTACACTCTCATTCCTGCGACGCCATCGATCTCCTGTAAAAAAACAAAAATAATAAACCAACACAAATACTCCCTGTCCGACGCAGTCCAAAGTCACGAGTGTCCCACGACGAGTCCAGCTCTGCTACATCTGGATGACAGGCTGAGACTGACATCCACATGGAGCAGAGCTGCTTACCTGAGCTGCGTCCCCGGCGGTGACGTAATCCGGACTGGTTTGCGGCCAGCTGTCGCAAGAGTACAGCTGGCCGAGATTACCCAGTACCTGGCAGTCACTGCAGTTATCGCGAGATTCTGCACGTGACCGCCAGGGACAGGGTAATGGCGGCCATCCAGGAGGACGTGACCGCCGGGGAAGGGGATCTTCTGACAGGTAAGTCGACTTGCTGAGTCCTGACACCTGACAGACCGACGACACTGACTGTGACAGTTTTGGGAGTTCCTGTGTCACGTACTTCGTTCTGTGACACAGGAACTCCCATAGACTTAGTCGGAAAACTCTGTTTCCGGTATCCGATATGACAAAAATATCGGAACTCAGAATCGGAATTCCGATACAGCAAATATCGGCCGATACCCAATATTTGCAGTATCGGAATGCTCAACACTACCCATGACGGGTCAAGCTATGCTATATCTAGATGGTAGGCTGCATGGTTGCATGATGTAATCATACAGTCTGCATCTGTTACCGCTGCCTAGTGTCTCGCGGTGAACTGGTAGGACCTGTCTGACGTCACCACGAGCATCAGAGAGTTTTCACACTCTAGGTGCCTTCAGAAACGTCCTGGGAGTTCACAGCCATTGAACTCACTTCACCTCTCTGAAGGTAGCGCAAGCGCGTTAGAAATTTTTCCACGGCACTCACGCTAGTTTCAAATCAGTACCGGAGATGTCAGTGTCTGTGTGTGTAATACGTGTGGCACCGTGTGCAACCATGTGCCATCTGTGTGCCGCATCAGTATCACACGGCGGTTGCCAGGGAAGCAGCGGTACAGTAAGCGCTGTTCCCTGGTGCTGAAGATGACTCTCATCATTCTCCCCTGCTCTGCCGGTGATATCAGCACAAGCTGGGGAGAATGATGAGAGTTATATTCAAGTGAGAACAATGACAGCAGGTGGTGGCTAATGAGACTATTACTCCCATCAGCCTACAACTACTGCCGCTAATAACAGTGAGAGAAGGAGCGGCCGATGGGAGTATTCATGGGTAAAAATCATAGAGTAGAACAGGAAGAGCAAGTATGTAGTCGTGGTGTGGCACTGCGCCCTGCCAACACTAAAGTAACTTTTTTTTTAATTACCACCATTACATAACAAATTTTACATGCAGATTAAGTTGATAAAAACTACAATCTGTGTCCTCCCAGCATTCCTCTGTACACATCTCAGTATTTAGATCACTATTACCGTTATCTCTTTCCCTTCAGCATTTCTCTGTTTTCATATCAAAGATATTACAAAATGCTTCAGCCACAGGGCAAAAAGTATTTCCTACGATTGAACAGTTCTGGATTACATTTGTACAGTGTGAAACATTAATTAGGCCTAACAAATGTATTTGTCTAAAACACAGTCGGTGGACACTTTGTAATTTCCCCCATTTAAACAAAAATGAAGGTCTTGAGATCCAGTTGTAGGAATTCCAATATTGAAACTACAAAGCAACAAAGATTATCTTTTCAGTTGAAAAAGATTATTGAATAAATGCAAACAAGTTATTCAACATTTATTTAGCTTCCCTTTACAGCACAGTAGAACCATAATCGTGCTGTATCACAATACTAGAGCAAGGGGAAAACGGAAATTCTTGATGCAATAATGCAACTGCCCCACTACAAAGGTGAACTGTACTACAATGCTGGGAACAGGATAAATTGTCCAATGTCTGATGCCACACTCCTTTAAACATCAACTACCTGCTGGAGATCATCACCAGCGTTAAACTAAAACCAAAAAGAAAAATAAATTAATTTTTTTAAGGAGGCTCTAGGCCCATATGTGAATTGTGAATCTCTCTTATTACAGTCTCCAAGTTGTGTTGGTGTCATCAGAGCTTAATCTTAATCTTAAATACAGGTGGTTGGATGACTGCTGATGACCCTGAGGATTTAAAGAGTGCTTTTAAGATAGTATCAGGATCAACTTCAGCTGGAGGATTTTAAGCAACACTGGAGGAGGAGGAGTTTGTGTTTCTTTGACATTAACCTTCCTTCTATGATAAGGTGTCACTTAAGCCCCCGTCTCACACAGTGATCTCGCTAGCGAGATCGCTGCTGAGTCACTAGTTTTGTGACGCAGCAGCGATCTCCCCAGCGATATCGCTGTGTGTGACATTCAACGACGATCAGCCCCCCTGCTGGGTATCGCTGATCGTCGCTGAATGTCCTGGACATTTTTTTGATCGCTGGTCTCCCGCTGACAGGCACGCATCGCTGCGTGTGACAGGCGGGAGACCAGCGATCCGCTGGTAACCAAGGTACACAGCGGGTTTCCAGGCGCGGGGCTGTGCCTGGAAACCCGCTGTGTACCTTGGATACCAGCGCCCTGATGCAGGGAGCTGGTAACCAAGGTACACAGCGGGTTTCCAGGCACCGCGCAGCGCCTGGAAACCCGATGTGTTCCTTGGTTACCAGCTCCCTGCATCAGGGCGCTGGTATCCAAGGTACACTGCGGGTAACTAAGCGATGTTACCCGCAGTGTCGCTGTGCTGATCGCTGCCCTGAGCTGCCTGTTTGGCAGCTCAGCAGCGATCATGTAGCGATACACCAGCGATCCTGACAAGTGCATATCGTTGTCGGGATCGCTGGTGTATCGCTATGTGAGACCCAGGCCTTAAGCTTAGAAATGTGGGCTGGCCTGATGTTATCACACTACCATTCAAAGTAAGATTGCATTTCATTGGTTGTCCATCTAGGTTTCTGTTGTTGCTTTTTTTTGTAGGCACCAACTGCATCTTCCTTTCTTACAAACACAACCTCTGCAACTCCTGAACTCAACAAGCAGATGCTCTTCAAGGCACTGCATACACAGAAAAGTTCCACGATATCTTCCTCTGTGACTCTTGGATGCAAATTATTAATGGTCATTTTTGGGCCTTCTAAAGAGCTAAAGACAGACTCTTTATGACTGGGCTCTACTGATGAACTGGCCTCCTTTGTGACAAGTGTCTGTGACACGTTGGCTAAAGCCTTTGTGTGCAATAAAGGGGGCTAAGTGTTGTACTGAGTAGACATAAGTAAGAGGTAAAGATTGCCCAAGATAAAATGAATCTCCAGACAATCATGGCCTTTTTTGCACATTGTTTGCAGCTGTGATCTTCATCTTCTTGGTGTGTATGTGGAAAAGTTCGAAGCCATCATCAGTACCATCATCATCCATATCTTGCAAAGAGGAAATCTGGTGTTTCCCAGGGACATGTTTATTGGCATTCCTTTAACCCCTTTACCCCCAAGGGTGGTTTGCACTTTAATGACCGGGCCAATTTTTACAATTCTGACCACTGTCTCTTTATGAGGTTATAACTCTGGAACGCTTCAACGGATCTTCGCGATTCTGAGAATGTTTTCTCGTGACATATTGTACTTCACGTCAGTAGTAAAATTTATTCGATATAACTTGCGTTTATCTTTGAAAAAAATGCAAATATGGCGAAAATTTTGAAAATGTTGCTATTTTCAAATTTTTAATTTTTATTCCATTAAAACAGAGAAATATGTCACAGAAAATAGTTAATAAATAACATTTCCCACATGTCTACTTTACATCAGCAAAATTTTGGAACCAAAATTTTTTTTTGTTAGGGAATTATAAGGGTTAAAAGTTGACCAACGATTTCTCATTTTTACAACAAAATTTACAAAGCCATTTTTTTTTAGGGACCACCTCATATTTGAAGTCACTTTGAGGGGTCTATATGGCAGAAAATTCCCAAAAGTGACACTATTCTTAAAACTGCACCCCTCAAGGTACTCAAAACCACATTCAAGAAGTTTATTAACCCTTCAGATGCTTCACAGGAGCTGAAGCAACGTGGTAGGAAAAAATGAACATTTAACTTTTTAGTCACAAAAATGATGTTTTAAAAACATTTTTTTATTTTCACAAGGGTAAAAGGAGAAAATTAACAGATAAAGTTGTTGTGCAATTTCTCCTGAGTACGCCAATACCCCATATGTGGGGGAAAAACATTGTTTGGGCACACGGCAGAGCTCATAAGGGAAGGAGCACAGTTTGACTTTTTCAAACCAAAAGTGGCTGGAATTGAGATTGGACGCCATGTCACATTTGGAGAGCCCCTGATGCGCCTAAACAGGGGAAACCCCCCACAAGTGACACCATTTTGGAAACTAGACCCCCTAAGGAACTTATCTAGATCTGTTGTGAGCACTTTGAACCCCAAGTGTTTCAAAAAAGTTTATAATGCCTGGGTGTGAAAAAAAAAATACATTTCCACAAAAATGATTTTTTAGTCGCAAATTTAAGATTTTTGCCAAGGAAATTGGACCATTTGTCCTGAGTATGCTGATACCCCGTATGTGGGGGGGAACTGTTTGGGCGCACAGCAGGGCTTGGAAAGGAAGTAATAACATTTTGGAATGCAGAAGTTGATGGGAGTCATGTTCCGTTTGCAGTGCCCCAGATGTGCCTAAACAGTGGAAACCCCCCACAAGTGACCCCATTTTGAAAACTAGACCCCATAAGAAACTTATCTAGATGTGTGGTGGGCACTTTGAACCCCCAAGTGCATCACACAAGTTTATAATGCCCGGGCATGAAAATAAAAAATCCTTTTTTTTCACACAAAAATTATCTTTTAGTAACCAATTTTTTATTTTCCCAAGGGTAACAGGAGAAATTGGACCACAAAAGTTGTTGTCCAATTTGTCCTGAGTACATTGATACCCCATATGTGGGGGGAACCACTGTTTGGGCGCAGGGCAGAGCTCGGAATGGAAGGAGCGCCATTTTACTTTTTCAACCAAAATTGGCTGGAATCGAGATTGGACGCCATGTCGCATTTGGATAGCCCCTGATGTGCCTAAACAGTGGGAATCCCCCACAAGTGACCCCATTTTAGAAACTAGACCCCCTAAGGAACTTATCTAGATCTGTGATGAGCACTTTGAACCCCCAAGTGCTTCACACAAGTTTATAACGTAGAGCCGTAAAATTAAAAAACATATTTTTTCCACAAAAAATGATCTTTTCACCCCAATTTTTATTTTCCCAAGGGTAGCAAGACACCTAATGTTATTGTGCAATTTGTCCTGAGTACTCTGATACCCCATATGTGGGGGTAAACCACTGTTTGGGAGCATGGAAGAGCTCGGAAGGGAAGGAGCACAGTTTGACTTTTTCAATGCAGAATTGGCTGGACGGCATGTAGTGTTTGGAGAGCCCCTGATGTGCCTAAACAGTGGAAACCTCCCACAAATGACACCATTTTGGAAACTAGACCCCTCAAGTAACTTATCTAGATGTGTAGTGAGAACTTTGAACCCTCAGGTGTTTCACTAAAGTTTATAACGCCCGAGCATGAAAATAAAAACATCATATTTTTTTCCACAAACATGATATTTTAGTCCCAAACTTTTTATTTTCCCAAGGGTAGCAGGAGAAATTGGACCCTAAAAGATGTTGTCCACTTTGTCCTGAGTACGATGATACCCCATATGTGGGAAAAAACTACTGTATGGGCACACGTCGGGGCTCGGAAGTGAAGTAGTGACGTTTTGGATTGCAGACTTTGATGGAATGGTCTGCGGTCATGTCACATTTGGAGAGCCCCTGATGTGTCTAAACAGTGGAAACCCCTCACAAGTGACCCCATTTTGGAAAATTTACCCCCCAAGGAACTTATCTAGATGTGTGGTGAGCACTATAAAGCCCCAAGTGCTTCACAGAAGTTTATAACGTACAGCCGTAAAAACAAAAAAAAAATTTTTTTTTACAAAAATGATATTTTCGCCCCCAATTTTTTATTTTCCCAAGGGTAACAGAAGAAATTGGACCATAAGATTTACTGTGCAATTTGTCCTGAGTATGCTGATACCCCATATGTGGGGGTAAACTACTGTTTGGGCGCATGGCAGAGCTCAGAAGGGAAGGAGCACCGTTTGACTTTTTCAATGCAGAATTGGCTGGAATTGAGATCAGACTCCATGCCACGTTTGGAGAGCCCCTGATGTATCTATACAGTGGAAACCCCCCAATTCTAACTCCAACCCTAACCCCAACACACCCCTAACCCTAGTCCAAACCCTAACCATAGCCCTAACCACAAACCTAACCCTAATACACCCCTAACCCTATTCCCAACCCTAACCCTATTCCTAACTTTAGCCCCAACCCTAACCCTAACTTTATTCACAACCCTAACCTTAACCCTAATGGGAAAATGGAAATAAATAAATTTTTTAATTTTATTACTTTTCCCTAACTAAGGGGATGATAAAGGGTTTTTTTTTTTACTATTTACAGCGGGTTTTTATGTTTGGCAGCTGTCACACACTAAAAGACGCTTTTATTGCAAAAAATAGTTTTTGCATCACCACATTTTGAGAGCTATAATTTTTGCATATTTTGGCTCACAGAGTCATGTGAGGTCTTATTTTTTGCAGGACGAGTTGACATTTTTATTGGTACCATTTTTGGGCACATCACATTTTTTGATCGCTTTTTATTACGATTTTTGGGAGTTTAGAATGAATAAAAATCAGCAATTCATGAATTTCTTTTGGGGGGGGCGTTTATACCATTTCGCGTGTGGTAAAATTGATAAAGCAGTTTTATTCTTCGGGTTAGTACGATTACGGCAATACCTCATTTATATTTTTTTTATGTTATGGCGCTTTTATACAATAAAAACAATTTTATATAAAAAATAATTATTTTTGCATTGCTTTATTCTGCGAGCTATAACTTTTTAACTTTTTCGCTGATGATGCTATATTGCAGCGTGTTTTTTGTTGGACAAGATGACGTTTTCAGCGGTACCATGTTTATTTATATCCGTCTTTTTGATCTCTTGTTATTCCACTTTTTGTTCGGCGATATGATGATAAAGCATTGTTTTTTTTTTTAAGGGGTTCACTAAAGGGGTTAACTAGTGGGACAGTTTTATAGGGCGGGTCGCTACGGACGCGGCGATAGTAAATATGTGTACTCTTATTGTGGTTTTTTTACATTACAGAAATGAATTTATTGGGGAATATTTTTTTTTCTTTATTTAGGAACTTATTTTTACACAAGTTATTTTTATTTTTTTTACATTTTTACTTTGTCCCAGGGTGGGACATCACTGTATAACGTCAGATCGCTGGTGCACAGCACTCTGTCAGACCAGCGATCTCACTGGCACTGCTGCAGGCTTTCTCAGCGCCTTCCCTGCGCGATGCTTCCCTGTGCCCCCGGTACACCGCGATCATGTTTGATCACGGAGTTCCAGGAGTTAATGTGCCGGGAGCGGTCCGTGACCACTCCTGGCACATAGTGCCGGGTGTCAGCTGTGATAATCAGCTGACACCCGGCCGCGACCGCGATCCGGATTACCATGGACGGGATAGTACGTCACATGCGATCGCCGCGCTCCCAGGGGGAGCGCGGCGATCGCATGTGACGTACTATCCCGTCCATGGTAATATGGGCCCAGGTACCATGGACGGGATAGTACATCCGATGGCAGAAAGGGGTTAACAATGTTTGTTGCACTTGAACAAATAATTTTTGGCTGTGCCATTTGGATATTATTGGTAATATGTATGGGTGAGGACGAAGAACCTTGTGCCACGGGTGTGTTGCTACTTACAGCCGGTGCACTCCTCTTTAAACTTAGTTTTTCACAAGCATCCATCAGTTTGTTTGGTTTTCCTCTAACACTTATCTGCTTTCTCTAATTCAGCATCTCACGAGCATGTTGCACTTTGCCCTTTATACGGACACGTGCGTCTTTGGCAACATATTTCTTATGGGCATATATTATGCTGAGGTTCACACGAGCATCTGTTACACCGATCTTCTGACGGGCATGAAACACATTCTGGTAATTGTTTGGTGGCTAAATGACTAATCAATGTAGGCTTTATCCTGGATCTCATACCTCCCATAGCCACAGCTGTTAATCCTGTACATTCCCAATCCTGCCGTCATCACCATGCCCCTTTTCCTGATCACTTCATCCAACGATTCGTCCGCCATATTTTTACTAAAAACCTACACCTTCCCAGCAGCAACTGTGTAAGACACCACGTTACACCATGTTACTGTTTTCCAAAGTGTTTATGATACCCTAAATAAAAGTTACACAATATGTTGATGTGTATCCCCCAGGGGGAAATGTTTGTCAGCCCATACACTAAGTGTATGGGCATTCAAAGTATCGGAGAACCGCTCCTAAGTAGAGATGAGCGACTTTGCCTCCGGGAGGGTCGAACCAACCAACTTTCACAAATGTCGAGTCGAACGAAATCGGCCAACTATCGGAAAAAGTCGAAGGTCCGACTGAAACTCGACCGAAACCCAATGCAAGTCAATGGGGAAGAAAAGTCGTCAGGGAGTGGAGGACAGTAAACACACCTACAGTGCCCATTTCAATGCCAACAACATCAATTCTTATTACTTAAGCTTGTCAACCTTAATTTACTTTATAATAATAGTTATGCATTGAAAACTGGGAGTTATTTGGCTAAAGTTGTGGGGGGGAGCACGGCTGGCTCCAGGTTTTCGTAGGCCCCGGGCAATAACACATACCACAATTCATGATGCTCCGATACGGCACAGAAATATAGGTGTAGTACAATGACAAATACTTCACTTCTTACATTACATGAGTGATATCTATTTTAAATTCTACAATAGCTCAAAAACCGGACAGTATATTCCTCCATACAGCATTATGGCCACCACATAGTGTGCCATACAGAATAATGAGCCCCATATATTGCTCCATAAATAATTTGTCCCATATAATGTTCCATACAGTATATGATGAGCTCCACATAATTCTACAGTATATGATGGTCCCCATATAATGTGCCATACAGTAAAGGACGGTCCCCATAGAGTAGAATGAGCCCCACATATTGCTCCATAGTACAGTATAACGAGTCGCATAGAAAGCTCCATATAGTATATGATGGGCCACATATATTGCTCTATACAGAATGGGCTCCATACAGAATGTGCTCCATATGATGCTCCATACCCTATATGATGCCCCATAAATAATGAACCCCATATAATGCTCCAGTATATGATGGGCACCATGGATGATGCTCCAGTGTATGATGGGCCTATAAAATGCTCCATATATAATGGGCCCATTTATAATGCTCCAGTGTATAATGGGCCCCGTGTGTTAGGGGTCGAGTTCCCGCTTCTGCACAAGGGGAATCTTGAGCCATTCCGGCTGCGGTCTCCCATTCGTCTCCGGCCGCAGTGGACTCTGCTCAGCTTAGACGTCGGTCCCAGTGTCTCACCCAGTCTGGCAGTGTGCAGAGGATTACTGCTGCTCCTCCAGACTCTGCTATTGTGGCCAGTACTGGTTAGCGGCGAGCAGACGTCTTTAGGACAAAGTCCTTGTTTTTCCCTTCTGAGTATGCCCAGGGTGAGATCTCTCATTGGAGATCAGGGGTCACATGCTCAGAAACTTCAGCAGCTCCTATTGGTCTGCCAGGAAGGTCCTGTGACTACTGGTGTTCTGGAACAAGTTTCATTGGTCCTTGTTTCTGGCAGGTCCTGTAGCTGTTATTATAAAAGGGTGGCAATGCTGAGCCGCCATGCGCTAGTATCAACCATTATATGCTTTGCGCCAGTGTGGTCATGCGTGTGTGTGGTTAGGGCCCGGCTGAAATAAGCCCTAGAATACCAACTTAATCGGTGAGGAGTTTGGTATGCTAGCTGGTCAGGGTCGGTGTCCTAGATGCCCTAGATTACCGGCATAACCGGTGAGGAGTTTGATTGCCGTATTCAGGGCCTGGCGTTCAGACGCCATAGATTGCGGGTGACTCCCGCGAGGACTTTAGCGCATGATCACGTTCTATGTTCGCTTAGCACTTAACTGTGTACCTGGGTGCCTGACAGGACACAGAACTTTTTCTCAGCGGCTCTGTGACGTAACAGGGTTCGCTTTCAACGCTAGACAGCGCCCTAGCGTGTTTATTTTGCGACTCAGTTGTGTTCAGTGAGTTTGCACACATCGCCATATTGCGCTGCGGCACTCCTTCTAGCGGCTCTGTGAAATAACAGAGTTCGCACATATTGCCACAGCGCATTGCGGTGTTTATTTTGGCGACTCTGCGGGATAACAGAGTTTGCGTCTTGCACCATTTTACTAGCAGCAGGTTCCGCCTGCACAGTGGACCCCGGGCTGTGAACGCATCTCTCTACCTCATATATTTGGTGCGTTCCGCAGACCCTTACATAATACTAGCGCCAGAGTCTGGCTAGTAAAATGGCGGACGACCAGCGTCTAGAGCAGTACATCCAGCAGCTGGAGGGTAGGTTGGCGGCTCTAGAGCGCACAACCTCAGCTGTGGATGTTACCGCAGTCGCTGTTCAGGCTGCTAGCATGGCTGCAGCCAGTTTGTCCTCTGCCACCTCTGCCCCTACATTATCCCACCTCCCGCTTCCTGACAAGTTTGCCGGTGACAGCAAGCAATGTCGGGGATTCGTGAGTCAGTGCTCTATACAGCTCGAGCTTCTGGCTGCACGTTTCCCCACGGATCGGGCACAAGTGGGTTTTGTACTGTCTCTACTCTCGGGCAGAGCGTTGGAGTGGGCAACGCCGCTGTGGGAGCGCGACGATCGTGTTGTGCGGAGTGCTCCTCGTTTCCTGGAGGCTCTTAAAAAGGTCTTTTTAGGACCTCAGGTCACCCACGATACGGCGCTACAACTGCTGGCATTGGCACAGGGTTCGTCTTTGGTCAGTCAGTTTTCTGTCCAGTTTCGGACTCTGGCCTCAGAGCTAGACTGGTCGGATAAAGTTCTCATTCCAGTCTACTGGCGAGGACTAGCTGACCATGTTAAAGACGCTTTGGCTACCAGGGAGATTCCCGCCACACTGGAGAAGCTTATCTCCATATCTACCCGCATCGACCTCCGCTTTCACGAGCGGAGGTTGGAGCGGGCCCAGTGTAGGCAGAGGATTCGGTTGGCTCCCACCTTTGCCAAACCTCTCGAATCCCCCAATCTGGTGTCCGAACCCCAAAAGACCACAGAGGTTCCTCATGCAGGACCTAAGTCTCGGACCGTCCGAGTATCCGTGGTCTGTAACCTTTGTCAGCAGATAGGACACTATGCCAACAAATGTCCACAGCGATCGGGGAAGCATCGCGTCTAGTGGCCCTGGGAGGAGGTTCACTAGAGACAGCGGCATTTTCCTCCAAGATGACACTTAAAGGGACAATCACTGTAGGCACTTCCACTCTCACCGCCGACCTTTGCGTGGACTCAGGAGCAGAGGGGAACTTCATGTCCTCTAACTTTGCTCGCCGTCATGCAATACCTCTGGTGGCGCTTGACAAATCAGTGACTGTTCGGGTAGTGAATGGGTCGACAGTGCCCTCACAAATTACACACCAGACTGTTCCACTTTCATTGTTTGTATCTCCTTCCCATCAGGAACTTATTTCCCTACTCGTCCTTCCCGAGGGAATAGACGAGATCCTACTAGGTATACCTTGGCTCCGTTTCCACTCCCCACATATAGAGTGGACTTCGGGTAGGATACTGGGTTGGAGTGATGCATGTAGAGGCAGATGTGTCAGGAGTTGCGTTCAGGTTACCACTACTGAGTTACCCGCAGATCTTACTCCACTTCCCAAGTGCTACTGGTCATATGCAGACATGTTCTCCAAGAATGCTGCGGAGACTCTTCCGCCTCATCGCCCCTATGACTATCCTATCGACCTCTTGCCTGGCGCAGAACCTCCTCGGGGAAGGGTCTATCCCCTCTCTCTTCCTGAGACAGAGGCCATGTCGCAATATATTCAGGAGAACCTGGCAAGAGGGTTTATTAGGAAGTCGGTGTCACCAGCAGGGGCGGGATTCTTCTTCGTGCAGAAGAAGAACGGAGAATTACGTCCGTGCATTGATTACAGGGGTCTTAACGCCATCACCGTTAAAAACAAGTACCCGTTGCCCCTGATTTCTGAGCTCTTTGATAGGCTTCGGGGAGCAAGGGTATTCACTAAACTAGATCTGCGCGGTGCTTATAACCTGATTCGCATCCGTGAGGGGGACGAATGGAAGACGGCTTTTAATACCAGGGATGGGCATTACGAATATCTGGTGATGCCCTTTGGGCTCTGTAATGATCCAGCCGTTTTCCAAGACTCTGTCAATGACATCTTCCGGGATATGCTCTCCACCTCGGTCGTACTCTATCTGGATGATATACTCATCTTCTCTCCAGATATTGACTCCCACCGGAGAGATGTCTGCAAAGTCTTCGACCTCTTACGGGCTAATTCCCTTTATGCTAAGTTAGAGAAATGTATGTTTGAGCTGGAGTCTTTACCTTTCCTTGGTTATATCATCTCAACCCAGGGATTGGCTATGGATCCGGCCAAACTACAGGCTGTGATGGACTGGCAGGAGCCCACTCTCTTAAAGCGGTGCAGCGCTTTATGGGGTTCATTAATTACTATCGCCAGTTCATTCCCCATTTCTCTACCTTGGTAGCTCCCTTGGTAGCCCTCACCAAGAAGGGAGCAAATCCCAAATTGTGGTCGGAAGAGGTCTCCAAGGCTTTCACTTCTATTAAGTCTCATTTTGCTAGCGCTCCCATCCTACATCGCCCCGATGTTGATAAGCCATTTTTATTGGAGGTGGATGCCTCATCCGTTGGTGCTGGAGCAGTCCTCTTCCAAAAGGATGCTCAAGGTCGGAAGCATCCTTGCTTCTTCTTCTCTAAGACCTTCACATCAGCGGAGAGGAATTATTCCATCGGGGATAGGGAGTTGCTAGCCATGAAGTTGGCCTTCTCTGAGTGGAGACATCTGTTGGAGGGGGCCCACTTTCCCTTCCAAGTCTTCACCGACCACAAAAATTTGGTGTATCTGCAGACAGCCCAGCGGCTTAACTCTCGCCAGGCCAGATGGTCCTTGTTCTTCTCCCGGTTTAATTTCACACTCCATTTCCTCTCGGGAGAGAAGAACATTCGTGCCGACGCTCTCTCTCGCTCTGTGGTGTCCTCTGGGGAGGAGGTGGAGGAGACTCGGCTTATTGTCCCCACAGAGAGCCTGAGAACAGTGGCCCCGGTTTCGCTAGAGTCTGTGCCCCCGGGCAAGACTTTTGTGCCTACTAATTTGCGACCGGAGGTACTCTCTTGGGCACATTCGTCCAGGGTGGGTGGACACTTTGGGGCAAAGAGGACATCTGAATTGCTGGCGAGAACATACTGGTGGCCGCATATGGTCCGTGATGTTGGGGACTATGTTCGGGCGTGTGTCTCCTGCGCCAAGAATAAGTCTCCACGACAACGGCCAGCTGGGTTACTTTACCCTTTGCCGGTGGCAGACAGGCCCCGGGGGATGGTTGGGATGAACTTTGTGGTGGGCTTGCCCAAGTCTCGGGGTTGCACCATCATTTGGGTAATCACTGACCATTTCTCCAAAATGGTGCATCTGGTGCCGCTACCACGGTTACCTTCTGCACGGGCTCTGGCAGCGTTGTTTGTTAGGCACATCTTCCGTCTACACGGCATTCCGGACAAAATTGTCAGTGACCGAGGTCCCCTGTTTGCGTCTCGGTTCTGGAGAGAGCTTTGTCATCTACTCAGTATTGAGTTAAATCTCTCTTCAGCGTACCATCCTGAGACGAATAGGTTGATAGAGAGGGCCAACCAGACCTTGGTCACCTATCTACGACATTTTGTCTCAGCCAGGCAGGATGACTGGGCATCCTTGCTACCATGGGCTGAGCTTGCACTAAACAATGCTGTGGCTGACTCCACCAGACAGACTCCATTCCTCCTGAACTACGGTCAGCATCCGCGGGTTCCGGTGCCCATGCCCGTGTCTTCCGCCGACTCCAGGGTGGCAGACTGGGCTGTGGAGGCACGGGACATTTGAGACCGTAACCAGGATGCCATTCAGGCATCCAAGGAGAGGATGAGGTCCTCTGCCGATGCACATCGGCGTCCCGCTCCAACATTTGCTCCTGGGGACTTGGTGTGGCTCTCCGCCCATAACATTAGGCTGCGGGTTGAGTCCACTAAGTTGGCACTCCGCTACCTGGGTCCTTTCAAGGTCCTCGAGCAGGTTAACCCTATGGTATACCGTTTGGCTCTTCCACCACGCCTGGGTATCTCCGACACCTTTCACGTATCCCTCTTGAAACCCGTGCTCATGTCCCGGTTTTCCGAGTCATCTGCCGGGACATCGGGTTCGTCTACGGATGACCATGAGGTGAACGCCATCGTAGGGTGTAAGGTGGTACGGGGCAAAAGATTTTATTTGGTGGATTGGAGGGGTTATGGGCCTGAGGATAGGTCCTGGGAGCCTGCCGAGCACGTTCACGCTCCACAGCTCATCACTGCTTTTGAAAGCAGCGAGGCCCAGAGAAGGGGAGCCCTAGGAGGGGGGGTAATGTTAGGGGTCGAGCTCCCGCTTCTGCACAAGGGGAATCTCGAGCCATTCTGGCTGCGGTCTCCCATTCATCTCCAGCCGCAGTGGACTCTGCTCAGCTTAGACGTCGGTCCCAGCGTCTCGCCCAGTCTGGCAGTGTGCAGAGGATTACTGCTGCTCCTCCAGTACTGTGCTATTGTGACCAGTACTGGTTAGTGGCGAGCAGACGTCTTTAGGACAAAGTCCTTGTTTTTCCCTTCTGAGCATGCCCAGGGTGAGATCTCTCATTGGAGATCAGGGGTCACATGCTCAGGTACTTCAGCAGCTCCTATTGGTCTGCCAGGAAGGTCCTGTGACTACTGGTGTTCTGGAACAAGTTTCATTGGTCCTTGTTTCTGGCAGGTCCTGTAGCTGTTATTATAAAAGGGTGGCAATGCTGAGCCGCCATGCGCTAGTATCAACCATTATATGCTTTGCGCCAGTGTGGTCATGCGTGTGTGTAGTTAGGGCCCGGCTGAAATAAGCCCCTAGAATACCGACTTAATTGGTGAGGAGTTTGGTGTACCTAGATACCTTAGATTACCGGCATAACCAGTGAGGAGTTTGATTGCCGTATTCAGGGCCTGACGTTCAGACGCCATAGATTGCGGGTGACTCCCGCGAGGACTTTAGCGCATGATCACGTTCTATGTTCGCTTAGCACTTAACTGTGTACCTGGGTGCCTGACAGGACACAGAACTTTTTCTCAGCGTCTCTGTGACGTAACAGGGTTCGCTTTCAACGCTAGACAGCGCCCTAGCGTGTTTATTCTGCGACTCAGTTGTGTTCAGTGAGTTCGCACACATCGCCATATTGCGCTGCGGCACTCCTTCTAGCGGCTCTGTGAAATAACAGAGTTCGCACATATTGCCACAGCGCATTGCGGTGTTTATTTTGCGACTCTGAGGGATAACAGAGTTTGCGTCTTGCGCCATTTTACTAGCAGCAGGTTCCGCCTGCACGGTGGACCCCGGGCTGCGAACGCATCTCTCTACCTCATATATTTGGTGCGTTCTGCAGACCCTAACACCGTGTATGATGCTCCAGTGTATGATGGGCCCAATTTATATTGCTCCAGTGTATGATGGACCCCTTGAATGATGCTCCAGTGTATGATGGGCCTATTTAACCCCTTCAAGACCCAGCCTATTTTGACCTTAAAGACCTTGCCATTTTTTGCAATTCTGACCAGTGTCCCTTTATGAGGTAATAACTCAGGAACGCTTCAACGGATCCTAGCGATTCTGAGATTGTTTTTTCGTGACATATTGGGCTTCATGTTAGTGGTAAATTTAGGTCGATAATTTTTGCGTTTATTTGTGAAAAAAATGGAAATTTGGCGAAAATTCTGAAAATTTTGTAATTTTCAAATTTTTAATTTTTATTCTGTTAAACCAGAGAGTTATGTGGCACAAAATAGTTAATAAATTACATTTCCCACATGTCTACTTTACATCAGCACAATTTTGGGAACAACATTTTTTTTTGTTAGGAAGTTATAAGGGTTAAAAGTTGACCAGCGATTTCTCATTTTTAGAGCAAAATTTACAAAACCATTTTTTTTTAGGGACCACCTCACATTTGAAGTCACTTTGAGGGGTCTATATGGCAGAAAATACCCAAAAGTGACACCTTTATAAAAACTGCACCTCTCAAGCTACTCAAATCTACATTCAAGAAGATTATTAACCCTTCAGGTGCTTCACAGGAACTAAAGCAACGTGGAAGGAAAAAATGGACATTTTAATTTTTCCAACAAAAATTTTCTTTTAGCATCAATTTTTTCATTTTTACATGGGCATCAGGATAAAATGGATCCTAAAATTTGTTGGGCAATTTCTCTGAGTACACAGATACCTCATATGTGGTCATAAACCACTGTATGGGCGCACGGCAGGGCTCAGAAGGGAAGGAGCGCCATTTGACTTTTTGAATGGAAAATATGCTGGAATATTTAGCGGTTGCCATGTCGCATTTGGAGAGTCCTGTGTGCCTAAACATTGGAGCTCCCCCACAAGTGACCCCATTTTGGAAACTAGACCCCCTAAGGAACTTATCTAGATGCATAGTGAGCACTTTGAACCCCAGGTGCTTCACGAATTGATCCGTAAAAAAAAGAAAGTACTTTTTTTTCACAAAAATTTTCTTTTAGCCTCAGTTTTTTTCATTTTCACATGGGCAACAGTATAAATTGGATCCTGAAATTTGTTGGGCAATTTCTCCTGAGTACACAGATACCTCATATGTGGTCATAAACCACTGTTTGGGCGCACGGCAGGGCTCAGAAGGGAAGGAGCGCCATTTGACTTTTTGAATAGAAAATATGCTGGAATATTTAGCGGTTGCCATGTCGCATTTGGAGAGTCCCTGTGTGCCTAAACATTGGATCTCCCCCACAAGTGACCCCATTTTGGAAACTAGACCCCTAAGGAACTTATCTAGATGCATAGTGAGCACTTTGAACCCCAGGTGCTTCACAAATTGATCCGTAAATAAAAGAAAGTACTTTTTTTTCACAAAAATTTTCTTTTAGCCTGTTATTTTCATTTTCACATGGGCAACAGTATAAATTGGATCCTAAAATTTGTTGGGCAATTTCTCCTGAGTACACAGATACCTCATATGTGGTCATAAACCACTGTTTGGGCGCACGGCAGGGCTCAGAAGGGAAGGAGCGCCATTTGACTTTTTGAATGGAAAATATGCTGGAATATTTAGCGCTTGCTATGTCGCATTTGGAGAGTCCTGTGTGCCTAAACATTGGAGCTCCCCCACAAGTGACCCCATTTTGGAAACTAGACCCCCTAAGGAACTTATCTAGATGCATAGTGAGCACTTTGAACCCCCAGGTGCTTCACAAATTGATCCGTAAATAAAAGAAAGTACTTTTTTTTCACAAAAATTTTCTTTTAGCCTCAGTTATTTTCATTTTCACATGGGCAACAGTATAAATTGGATCCTGAAATTTGTTGGGCAATTTCTCCTGAGTACACAGATACCTCATATGTGGTCATAAACCACTGTTTTGGCGCACTGCAGGGCTCAGAAGGGAAGGAGCGCCATTTGACTTTTTGAATGGAAAATATGCTGGAATATTTAGCGGTTGCCACGTCGCATTTGGAGAGTTCCTGTGTGCCTAAACATTGGAGCTCCCCCACAAGTGACCCCATTTTGGAAACTAGACGCCCTAAGGAACTTATCTAGATGCATAGTGAGCACTTTGAACCCCCAGGTGCTTCACAGAAGTTTATAACGCAGAGCCGTGAAAATAAAAAATCATTTTTTTTTCTCAAAAAATTATTTTTTAGCCCACTGTTTTTTATTTTCACAATGGTTACAGGAGAAATTGGACCCCAAAAGTTGTTGTCCAGTTTCTCCTGAGTACGCTAGTACCCATATGTGGGGGGGAACCACTGTTTGGGCACACGTCAGGGCTCGGAAGGGATGTAGTGACGCTTTGAAATGCCGACTTGATGGAATGGTCTGCGGGCATCTTGTTACGTTTGCAGAGCCCCTGATGTGCCTAAACAGTAGAAACTCCCCACAAGTGACCCCATTTTGGAAACTAGACCCGGCAAAGAACTTATCTAGATGTGTGGTGAGCACTTTGAACCCCCAAGGGCTACACAGAAGTTTATAACGCCCGGGCATGAAAATAAAAAAATCATATTTTTTCCACAATCAGGATCTTTTAGTCCCCAATTTTTTTATTTTCCCAAGGGTAACATGAGAAATTAGACCCCAAAAGTTGTTGTCCAATTTGTCCTGAGTATGCTGATATCCCATATGTGGGAGAAAACTACTGTATGGGCACACGTCGGGGCTTGGATGGGAAGTAGTGACGTTTTGAAATGCCCACTTGATGGAATGGTCTTCGGGCTTCATGTTACGTTTGCAGAGTCCCTGATGTGCCTAAACAGTAGAAACTCCCCACAAGTGACCCCATTTTGGAAACTAGATCCCCCAAGGAACTCCTATAGATGTGTGATAAGCACTTTGAATCTCCAAGTCCTTCACAGAAGTTTATAACGCAGAGCCGTGAAAATATAAAATCATTTTTTTCCACAAAAATAATTTTTAGTCCCCAATTTTTTTCCCAATGTTAACAGGAGAAATTAGAACCCCCAAAGTTGTTGTGCAATTTTTCCCGAGTACGCTGATACCTCATATGTGGGGATAAACCACTGTTTGGGCATACGTCGGGGCTTGGAATAAAGGGAGCACTGTTTGACTTTTGAACGCAAAATTTGCAGGAATGGTGGCGCCATGTCGCGTATGGAGACCCCCTGATGTGCCTAAATAGTGGAAACCCCTCAATTCTAACTCCAACCCTAACCCCAACACACCCTAACCCCAACCCTAACCCATACACACACCTAACCCTAATACAAACCCTAATCATAACCCTAACCCCAACACACACCCTAACCCTAATCCCAACTCTAACCATAAACCTAACTACAAGCCTAACCCTAATTCCAACCCTAACCCTAATAGCAACCCTAACCCAAATTCCAACCCTAACCGTAATTCTAACCTTAACCCTAATGCTAACCCTAACCCTAGTTCTAACCCTAAGGCTGGGTTCATATTGCGTTTTACCAGCCCGTTCAACACGTAGCGTTGACCGGCTGGTGACGGTATAGCATAACGCGATCGCGTTATGCTATACCCGCTAGCGCAGATGAATCAGCAGATAATCAGCCGCGGATCCGCAGCAAAATCCGTCGCGGATCAGCAGAGAAATCCGCCGCAGATCAGCAGCGAAATCCGCCGCGGATCCGCAGCGAAATCAGTCGCGGATCCGCAGCGAAATCAGTCGCGGATCTGCAGCGAAATCAGTCGCGAATCCGCAGCTAAATCAGTCGCGGATCAGCAGCGAAATCAGCCGCGGATCAGCAGCGAAATCCGCTGCGGATCCGCAGCGAATCAGCAGCAAAATCAGTCGCGGATCAGCAGCGAAATCCGCTGCGGATCCGCAGCGAATCAGCAGCAAAATTAGTCGTGGATCCGCAGCGAAATCCGCAGCGGATCCGCAGCGAAATCCGCAGCGGATCAGCAGCGAAATCCGCAGCGGATCAGCAGCGAAATCCGCCGTGAATCAGCAGCGAAATCAGTCGCGAATCCGCAGCTAAATCAGTCGCGGATCAGCAGCGAAATCAGCCGCGGATCAGCAGCGAAATCCGCTGCGGATCCGCAGCGAATCAGCAGCAAAATCAGTCGCGGATCAGCAGAGAAATCCGCCGCAGATCAGCAGCGAAATCCGCCGCGGATCCGCAGCGAAATCAGTCGCGGATCCGCAGCGAAATCAGTCGCGAATCCGCAGCTAAATCAGTCGCGGATCAGCAGCGAAATCAGCCGCGGATCAGCAGCGAAATCCGCTGCGGATCCGCAGCGAATCAGCAGCAAAATTAGTCGTGGATCCGCAGCGAAATCCGCAGCGGATCCGCAGCGAAATCCGCAGCGGATCAGCAGCGAAATCCGCAGCGGATCAGCAGCGAAATCCGCCGTGAATCAGCAGCGAAATCAGTCGCGAATCCGCAGCTAAATCAGTCGCGGATCAGCAGCGAAATCAGCCGCGGATCAGCAGCGAAATCCGCTGTGGATCCGCAGCGAATCAGCAGCAAAATCAGTCGCGGATCAGCAGCGAAATCCGCTGCGGATCCGCAGCGAATCAGCAGCAAAATTAGGCGTGGATCTGCAGCGAAATCCGCAGCGGATCCGCAGCGAAATCCGCAGCGGATCAGCAGCGAAATCCACCGTGAATCAGCAGCGAAATCCGCCGCGAATCAGCAGCGAAATCAGCCGCGGATCCGCCGCGGATCAGCAGCGAAATCCGCCGCGGATCAGCAGCGAAATCCGCTGCGGATCCGCATTGAAATCAGTCGCGGATCCGCAGCGAAATCAGTCGCGGGTCCGCAGCGAAATCAGTTCCGGATCAGCAGCGAAATCAGCCGCGGATCCGCAGCGAATCAGCAGCGAAATCCGCTGCGGATCCGCAGCGAAATCAGCCGCGGATCTGCAGCGAATTAGCAGCGAAATCCGCTGCGGATCCTCAGCGAAATCAGTCGCGGATCCGCAGCGAAATCAGTCGCGGATCCGCAGCGAAGTCAGTCGCGAATCCGCAGCGAAATCCGCCTCGGATCCGCAGCGAAATCCGCCGCGGATCAGCAGCGAAATCAGCCGCGGATCAGCAGCGAAATCCGCCGCGGATCTGCAGCGAAATCAGTCGCGGATCCGCAGCGAAATCCGCCGCGGATCAGCAGCGAAATCCGCCGCGGATCCGCAGCGAAATCCGCCGCGGATCAGCAGCGAAATCAGCCGCGGATCAGCAGCGAAATCCGCCGCGGATCCGCAGCGAAATCTGCAGCGGATTTCGCTGCTGATCTGCGGCGGATATCGCTGCGCATCCGCGGCTGATTTCGCTGCTGATCCGCCGCGGATCAGCAGCGAAATCCGCCGCGGATCCGCAGCAAAATACACCGTGGATTCGCAGCAAAATCAGCAACGTGTGCACAGGGCCTAATAGGAAAAAAAAAAAAAATCTTTATTTTTTTTATTTGTCCCTACCTATGATAAAGGGGGGGTTCATTTACTTTTTTTTATTTTGATCACTGTGACAGTTTATCACAGTGATCAAAATAAATTTTTGGACACTGGGGGGCGCACTGCGCATGCGCCGGCCGGCGGGCGCACTGCGCATGCGCCCGCCATTTTCCAAGATGGCGGCGCCCATGAAGAGGCCCGGGCGGACGCCGGGACCGATCCAGGGACATCGGTGGATCGGGAGAGGTGAGTAGGGTGGTCGGAAGGTTAGGGGGGGGGGATCGGAAGGTGGGGCACCGGAGCAAAGGAGGAGGGGAGCTGTTAGTGACGGCGGTGACCGATCGCTGCCATCTTTCGGTGGCGGCTGCCGATCGCCGCCGTGAATCCGTGTGGGGGGGTCAGGGCTCGGTGTCCAGCCATGGCAGATGCTATTGCAGCATCGGCCATGGCTGGATTGGATTGTAATATTTCACCAATTAAATTGGTGAAATATTACAGATTGCTCTGATTGGCTGTTTCACTTTTAACAGTCAATCAGAGCGATCGTGGCCACGGGGGGGTTAAGCCAACCCCCTGTAGTGAAGCACAAAGGGTCCTGTAACTGCGAGTTGGGTGACCTTTGAGTGACCCCGGTCTCCCGGCCCGCAGGAACGCGATCCTTTCATGACACAGGGAATGTGTCATAGGTCGGATTGGCACCGACTTTCATGACGCATACGCTGTGTCAAAGGTCGGGAAGGGGTTAATGCTCCATATATAATGGGCCCCATATGATGCTCCAGTGTATAATGGGCCCCGTATATGATGCTCCAGTGTATGATGGGCCCCAATTATAGTGCTCCAGTGTATGATGGGCCTCATGGATCATGCTCCAGTGTATGATGGACCTATATAATGCTCCATATATAATGGGCCCCATTTGTAATGCTCCAGTGTATAATGGGCCCTATCTATGATGCTTCAGCATATGATGGGCCCCATTTACAATACTCCAGTGTATGATAGGCCCGATGGATGATGCTCCAGTGTATGATGGGCCTATATAATGCTCCATATATAATGGGCCCCATTTATAATGCTCCAGTGTATAATGGACCCTATCTATGATGCTCAAGTGTATGATGGGCCCCCTTTATAATGCTCCAGTGTACGATGGGCTCCATGGATGATGCTCCAGTGTATGATGGGCCAATATAATGCTCCATATATAATGGGCCCCATATGATGCTCAAGTGTATGATGGGCCCCACATATAATTCTCAGTGTACAATGCTCCTCATATATTGCTCCAAACATTAGAAAAATTAAAAACCTCTCCTCACTGGGCACTGCTGTACTCTGGACTCCTCAGCATCGCCATCTTCCAGCTCTCTGCATTGTGACTGTTCAGGCAGAGGTCGCACAGACGTGACGTCATCGCGCTTTCTGACTTGAATGTCACTGTCAGGAATGCGGAAGATGTCACAGTGGTGGAGCAGGGAGAGGTAAGTATTGCAAGTGCTGGGGCCCTGAGCAAGCCCCCCACCCGCTCGTGGCACCGGAAATTGCCCGGTTGCGCCAGGTGCTGATGTCGGCCCTGGGGGGGGACATCCCAGTTAGGGAGGTGGAAAAACTGGCATATGTTGAGGTGTAGGCTGGACGTTCAGCAGCTGCAACTGGAGGAATTGGAGAAGTCAGAAGAAGAGGAGGACAAAGCGAGCCATTTTGCTGGCAACCTATGTGTCATCAGGGGAAGATGGGACAAAATTCTTTGAAACCAGGCATGGTTCATTTTAATGAAGATGAGATCACCAACATTTTGGGTCGACAGCCAGGTCCTTCTTTCTGTCAGGATTGATCCAGCAGCACTGAAGACTCATTCTGTTAGCACACTACCAGCAGGGCAAGCGAGCTCCTGAAAGGCATATTGTGCAAATTCAGGCCAGGTGTCCAGTTTACAGGCCCAGTAGTCAAAGGGGAATGAACTGTGAGGGAGAACATCGATAGGGGAGGAGAGGTAATTTTGAACCATAGTTGACAACTGCTGTCTCCTATCTGTTGCAATCAATTCAGTATTAACAGTCGCGTGAGCGGTACTCGAGAAATCAGTCCACAACATGGTCATGAAACCCCTGTCTCCAACGCCACTTCGGCTGTGTGCACCACAAACACCTCTTCCATGTTGCCCAATATGGCTCGTGGTAGAACCTGCACCGCTGCTGTGTGCTGGGAATGCCTCTAACAAATGGTTTACCAGAGTTGCTTGTTTGTTTGCCAATATTAGCTCTAGGTTCTCCTGTGGCATGATGTTCTGTAATTTGCCTTTATAGCGAGGATCGAGGATGCTGGCCAACCAGTAGTAGTCATCCTTCATAATTTTTGCAATGCGGGGGTCCCTTTTTAGGATCCGCAAGACGTAATCACACATGTGGGCCAATGTTCCAGGTGTCAATGATGCACTGCCAGTGGTGGGTGGAGGAGCACTTTCTGCCAAATCCAAATCCCTCCAGTCATGCACAAATCCTGTACCTGACCTTGGCAAGCCAACATTTTCTCTTGCCCCCGGAGAAGCATCCTCCTCCCCAAAATAATCATCCCCTCATCCTCCTCTTCTTCCTCCACCTCGTCCACGACAGTTCCCTGAGCAGCCAATGGCTGACTGTCATTAAGGCTTCCCTCCTCCTTCTCTTCCTCCTCCGCTGCAGACGCCTGATCTTTAATGTGCGTCAAAGTTCGCATGAGCAGACGCATAAGTGGGATGCTCATGCTTATGATGGCGTCATCTGCGCTTACCAGCCGTGTGCATTCCTCAAAACACTGAAGGACTTTACAGAGGTCTTTCAGCTTTGACCACTGCCTGCCCGTGTATCCTCCCACAAATGCATTACAGCCTGCCTCTGTTTGCACAGCCTCTCAAATATGTGCATGGTGGAGTTCCACGTTGTTGCAACGTCTATGATTAGGTGGTGCTTGGGGAGGGGGAGCGATCATTGCAGCCTCTGCATACGACTGGAGTCTATGGGCAAGCGACGAATGTGTGAGCACAGTCTTCGCACCTTATGGAGCAGGGCTGGTAACTCCGGATAATTATTTATAAAGCACTGCACCACCCGGTTCAAGGTGAAAGCCAGGCAACGTATGTGTCTGAATTTTGCCAGGGCTAAGGCCGCCACAAAATTACGGCGTTATCACTGACTACCTTGCCTGGCTCAAGATGTAGACTGCCCAACCAAGACTCAGTTTCTCGCTTCAAGTAGTTGGCCAGTACCTCCACGGTGTGTCTGTTGTCACCCAAAGACATCATCTTTAAAACAGCCTGCTGACGCTTACCACAAGCTGTTCGATAGTGGGACACCTCGTGTGCAACACTGGCAGCTGCGGATGGAGTGCTCGTGTGCCTGCGCTCTGTCAACGTGCTTTTGCTTCTGGAGGAGGAGGAGGGTCGAACGTCTACAGCCAACTGTTGCCCATACCGTGGGCTAGGTAGCACTGTCCCACCGCCGCTGTCCCCTGTGGACTCTGCATCCACCACAATAACCCAGTGTGTAGTGATGGACACGTAACGGCCCTGGCCATGCCTACTGGCCCATGCATCTGTTGTGAGGTGCACCTTTCCACTCACTGATTGTTTGAGTGCATGGACAATGCGGTCTTTCACATGCAGGTGGAGGGCAGGGATGGCTTTTCGAGAAAAGAAGTGCCGACTGGTTAGTTCATAGCGTGGGACAGCGTAGGCCATGAGTTCTTGGAACGCTGTGTTTTCAAACAAACGGAAGGGCATCAACTCTAATGAGATCAGTTTGGCAATGTAGGCATTCAAAGCCAGTGTATGCAGATGAGAGGATGAGTACTTTCTTGTCCTACTCAGAGTGTCTACTAGGGTGAGCTGGACTTGAGAGCTGCATATGGGGGAACTAGCTGTGGACATGGCGGACTGAGAGGGGGTTGGTGATGGTGTTGGTGGTGGTGGTGATGGCCTAGATCCAGTCTTTGGTTGCAAAAACATTGTGATTCCCTGACTGCTTTGGCCTTGTGACGACACCTCAACATTTCTTGCTGGTGGTGTGCTAACCGGTGGGCTTACAGTGGGGGAAGTGATGTAGCGTTGCTGGCTACCTTCAGTCGGATCAGGTGCACATGTGCTACCTGAGGTTTTGTAGTCCGTCCACGCTTGCAAGTGCATGGTGTTTAAATGTCTAAGCATGCAACTGGCATTCAAATTTCGGAGATTTCCTTCCGCACTTCTTACAGATAACCTTTGCCTCATCAATAGGATTTTGGTCAAAAAAGTGCCACACTACACTCTTCCTACTATGGGATAAATTTTCAGGGCTTGCACGCTGTGCTAATTTGACCGTCTGTTTAAGGTGTCCTGCAACTCTTTTTGTTGTTTTTAACACATTTTTGGACTGCTACGGGGCTGCAGATAACCGCAGCTGCGATGTCGATGCCTGCGGCGCATCCTCCTCCTCTTCTGAGCTATTGCCAGCGGCACCCTCTTCCCCAAAGGATGCCAATCCAGGTCAACAACTGGGTCATCCATCACCTCCTCTTCAATTTCATCTGCACCTTCCTCTGTGTCACCGTGTAAGGTGGTATAGTATGCAGGAAGGGACACCCGAGTTTCATCAGGGTCAGATTCTGGCTCTGTAGACTGCGAGGGCAATGTAGTGCTCTGGGTCAATGTACCAGCTGAATCATCTAGCAGTGGCTGTGCATCAGTGCACTCCATGCCAGATTCATGTTGGACTGGGAAATTCAGGATTTTACTTGATAACCCAGGCATGGTATGTGAAAAGAGCTCCATGGAGTAATCTGAAGTGTGACCTGCCGCATCCTTCACTTTTGGTGGGGGTGAAGGACACAAGGAAAGGTGTTGTTCCTGACCAGGAGCCTGCACTGACGACTCAGTGCTTGCATTTTTTGAAACTTCAGAAGATGAGGCGATAGAGCTGGAGGCTGTTTCGATAATGTAAGCCAAAACCTGTTCCTGATGCTCTGGCTTTAAAAGCGGTTTACCTACTACCAGAAAAGGGAGCCTTCCAGGCCTTCTGGAGCCAGACGATGATGCAGGCTCAACACCTCCTGCCTTAGGTGCTATTGTGCTTTTGGCACTACCAGCAGATGCAGCACCACCACCAGTACCAGTTGGCCCCCCGACCACGTCTGCGGCCTCTTCCACCATACTTCCTCATGTTTGGGAAAATGTACCAAAAATACCAGCAGATATATGGTACTGTATCAGAAGCATACAGCTGTATATGGTGAAGGGGAAAATTGTAAATCTTCGTATATATTTCCTGAGTCACACACAGACACTCTCAGTCTCAGTATGTATTAGACCAGAATATAAAAAGCATACAAAGGGTACTGTATCACAAGATACCATGTGTATAAAGTATAGGGGAAAATTGTCAATCCCCCTATATATTTCCGGAGTCACACACAGACCCTCTCAGGCTCAGTATGGATTAGACCAGAATATAAAAAGCAGAAAAAGAGTACTGTATCATGAGATACCAGGTGTATATAGTATAGGGGAAAATTTTAAATCTCCGTATATATTTCCGGAGTCACACACAGATGCTCTCAGGCACAGTATGGATTAGAGCAGAATATAAAAAGCAGAAAAAGGGTACTGTATCAGAAGATACCAGGCTCATATAGTATATTGTATTGTGCTATTTTTTTCAATAAATTAAAGAATAAACTCAATATCTTTGTCTTGCTGCACTGAACTTAATGTAGAAAAGATTTTTATTGAGACAACTGTTTATCTTAGGTGAAGAAAACATGATTCATCGAAAGAGTTCACATTCATTCAACATAACATTTTGCTGCTAACATCTTAAGATAAGCTTTTACCGCAAGTTCTTGTGTAATTATTTTAATTTAGAATAACAAAAGTTATGATAACGATGAATTAATAAATATCCCTAATAATGATGAAGCATATGTAGACAGGTAAAAGTTGTATAGATGAATTTAACTTGTAGTCTTTAAAAAAGGGGCACATCACTGCGTGCTGTTCAGACATGACAGAGATTCATTGTAATTACAAGCAAATCATATTAATCTGCACAGGAATCCAACAAAAGCCAGTAAATGGTGTGGAGAATTTGCAGCGGTATTTATAACCATCAGAGTCACGTCATTTTAATGGAAGATGCTTACATTCTTTATCGTAATGCGCCTCACAACCCATCGAAAGGATAATGAGCAATCTGACTTCAGTATAATAAAAAAAGTCAAAAGTATGATTAGAGCTTACATATAGGGCAGCAGACACAAAATATACCCTCTACCCAGCAGAATAGAATTACTCATACTGTAAATGTGTGGCCTGTTACAGAATCGTTTTATATGAGCTGGAGTAAATGATAAAGCTTTTTATTATATTAACACATGTCTACTTCGTTTATAGTGCTTTGTATTATAATAATTGGTTTCACTGATTATCGGGATTTACTTTAGTAAAGTTTAAAACGTTATTACTGCCATTGCAAAGTTGATTTTTTTACTATCTAAACAGTTGTATGTAATAAGATTTAAATGTATCCCTTAGTCAGATTTGCAGAGTCTAGTTCTCATGATTGGTGAAGGTATGAGCCAAGGAATTAGTAAATTACGCTTTGTCATCTGGAATAAGGGGATAATGTGCAATCTTGGGGCAATCCCTATAAGGATGGTAAGAGAAGTTGGAAGAAACTATGATATTATATTTAAATAGACAATTAAAATACATTTCATTTTTAATATTGCAGGGGTAATCTAAAAAATACAGCTGTGAATGTTCTAAACTAAATTAAATAAGATGCACCACTTCTTTCCCCTTGATGATTTCTCCCGGCTTAAAATAAATCAGCTTATGACTGCTGCAGCCAATCAGTGGTTGTAATGATCATGTGCCATACTACTGACATTACCCAGCAATGGGAACCATGATGCCAGTTTTAAAGCATCTGAGGCAACTAATAGGCTGCAGTCATAACATGATGACTGTTTGTGAACAAAGACCAGGAATATCACTTGAGTTTCAGCTCTGGATTGCTGTGTGTTAAGAGGCTCTGTCTGTGGTCATCTGGCAGCTCTAAAAATATTATACAGCTATTTTTTACTGACATATTGGCAATCCATAAATAATTATTACTCTTTTAGTGATATACACTCGTCACCATTTAAATTGCAAAATTATTAATATATATAATAATAATAATAATCTTTATTTATATAGCGCCAACATATTCCGCAGCGCTTTACAGTTTAACAATTTCAAAACACAAGTCATAGGTAACAACTAGGGTTGAGCATTCCGATACTGCAAATATCGGGTATCGGCCGATATTAGCTGTATCGGAATTCCGATTCCGAGTTCCGATATTTTCGTCTTATCGGATACCGGAATCGGGATTGTCACTGTCACTGTCAGTGTCCGTCGGTCGGGTCTGTCAGGAGTCAGCGGCACTTACCTGGCAGAAGATCTCCGGCGGTCACGTCCTGGACTGCTTCATGGCCGCAATCTTCTTTCCCCGGCGGTCACATGCAGTTTCTCGCGATAACTGCAGTGACTGCTGGGTAATCCCGGCCGTAAAGCAGTTAGTCCGATGACGTCACCGCCGGGGAAGCAGGTAATGAGCTGTGCAGCGTTGCGATGACAGGCTCTGCCTGTCATTGCGATGTAGCAGAGCTGGATCGTCGTGGGACTGTCGTTATGGACTGCGTCGGACAGGTGGTATACTGTTGGTTTTTTTTTTTTCTTTTTTTACAGGAGATCGATGGCGTCGCAGGAATGAGAGTATAATAAAAGAAATGAAAACTGTGTTGTCTCTTTTATTTCATTAAAAGACTTTTTTCTTGCTTTGTCTTTTTTTTATACATTTAATAACTTTGGGATTAATAATGGATCGGTGTCTTATTGACACCTCTCCATTATTAACCGGGCTTATTGTCACCGTGCAATCAACGGTGACATTAACCCCTTATTACCCCACTTGCCACCGCTACAGGGCAAGTGGGAAGAGCCGGGTAAAGTGCCACAATTGGCACATCTTTTGATGCGCCAAATGTGGGGCTGCTGTAGCCTGGTATTATCAGGCTGTTGAGGGCCAAAATCCATGGGCCTTGACAGTCTTTTAATACCAGGCCGCAGCAGTCTGCATTTTACTTGGCTGGTTAACAAAAATAGGGGGGATCCCCACGCCGTTTTTTTTTCGAGGGGATCCCCTATTTTTGTTAACCAGCCAAGCTAAGCAGACTGCTGTGGCCTGGTATTATCAGGCTGGCAAGGTCCATGGATATTGGATCCTTACCAGCCTGAAAAACCAGGCCTCAGCGGTCTGCTTCATCTGGCTGGTTAACAAAAATAGGGGGGACCCCACGCCAATTTTTTTCGAGGGGATCCCCTATTTTTGTTAATCAGCCAAGATATGCAGACTGCTGTGGCCTGGTATTATCAGGCTGGCAAGGTTCATGGATCTTGGCTCCTTAACAGCCTGAAAATCCAGGCCTCAGCGGTCTGCTTCATCTGGCTGGTTAACAAAAATAGGGGGGACCCCACGCCAATTTTTTTCGAGGGGATCCCCTATTTTTGTTAATCAGCCAAGATATGCAGACTGCTGTGGCCTAGTATTATCAGGCTGGCAAGGTCCATGGATCTTGGCTCCTTAACAGCCTGAAAATCCAGGCCTCAGCGGTCTGCTTCATCTGGCTGGTTAACAAAAATAGGGGGGACCCCACGCCATTTTTTTTTCGAAGGGAACCCCTATTTTTGTTAATCAGTTCCCTCTGACGTCACTGATTGTGTCCCTGGCTGACCTGAAGTGAAAGTGGAAAGCAATCAATTAAGCTTTCCACTTAAGGGCCCGTCTCACATAGCGATATCGCTACCGAGATCGCTGCTGAGTCACTAGTTTTGTGACGCAGCAGCGAGCTCACCAGCGATATCGCTGTGTGTGACATTCAGCGACGATCAGCCCCCCTGCCGGGTATCGCTGATCGTCGCTGAAATGTCAGGACCTTTTTTTGATCGCTGGTTTCCCGCTGACAGGCACACATCGCTGCGTGTGACAGGCGGGAGACCAGCGATCCGCTGGTAACCAAGGTACACAGCGGGTTTCCAGGCGCGGGGCTGTGCCTAGAAACCCGCTGTGTACCTTGGATACCAGCGCCCTGATGCAGGGAGCTGGTATCCAAGGTACACAGCGGGTTTCCAAGCGCTGCGCGGTGCCTGGAAACCCGCTGTGTACCTTGGTTACCAGCGGATCGCTGGTCTCCCGCCTGTCACACGCAGCGATGCGTGCCTGTCAGAGGGAAACCAGCGATCAAAAAAAGGTCCTGACATTTCTGCGACGATCAGCGATACCCGGCAGGGGGGCTGATCGTCGCTGAATGTCACACACAGCGATATTGCTGGTGAGCTCGCTGCTGCGTCACAAAACTAGTGACTCAGCAGCGATCTCGGTAGCGATATCGCTATGTGAGACGGGCCCTTAAGCGATGTTACCCGCAGTGTCGCTGTCCCAGATCGCTGCCTGAGCTGCCTGTTTGGCAGCTCAGCAGCGATCATGTAGCGATACACCAGCGATCCTGACAAGTGCATATCGTTGTCGGGATCGCTGGTGTATCGTTATGTGACACCCAGCCTTTACTCTCCTGTCAGGCAGGAGAGGAACTCATTCATTTGGGGTTTACTGTGAGGCTGCAGCATTAGCTGCGGTCCCTGCAGTAAACATTAACCCTTTCTGAAGGATTACACCGTGGGACCTGACTGTGCATGGGATAGGTAAGAATAATTTTGCTTTTTTATTTTATTTTTATTACAGGAAATGGTTTTTGCAGTAAAATAAAAGATGGTCAAAAACATGTGTCTTTATTTCATTAAAATGATTTTTAATTAAAGTGTGTGTGTTTTATTTTTATTTCATGCAATAGGATTAATAATTGATAGTTGTCTAATTGACAGCTCTCAATTATTAACCTGGCTTAAGGTCACCTTTCAATAGCAAGGTGGCTTTAACCCCATATTAACTCATTCGCCACCGCTACAGGGCAATGGGAATAGACGGGCAAAGTGCCAGAAAGGGAGAATCTAATTATAGATTTGTCTTTCCTGGGGTGTCTGGGGGCAGATGTTAGTAGCCGGGGGGGGGGGGCAAAAATAATGGTCCCTCTCCGGGCTATTATTATCTGCCCCCACTCACTGGCTTTGTCTGTCTGGTTGCGAAAATAGGGCGGGAGCCCACGCATTTTTTTTCAGCAATTTTACACCTCATATATATATATACATGTCATTGAATTTGTGACACATATATATATATATTTATATTTGTAGTTCATTACACTTCTACATAGTATAATAGCCGCTAATTCAATTGCCGGCTTTTGTGAAAATGCAGAACCCGACATGAAATGACACTTGGTGTACATAGGGTTAACCATGTCTTTTCATGTCCTTTGCTATCTAATTTGCACAAACAATTAAATCAGTCTATGTGTGCAAAATTTCACACCTGTAGGGGTTAATTAAAGGTGTAAATTCGTAGCAAAAAAGTCCGTTTTTTTTACAACGAATTTACACCTTTAATTAACCCCTACAGGTGTGAAATTTTGCACACATAGTCTGATTTAATTGTTTGTGCAAATCAGATAGCAAACGACATGAAAAGACATGGTTAACCCTATGTACACCAAGTGTCATTTCATGTCGGGTGCTTCTGTCTTTTCACTGAAGCCGGCTTTACCCGGCAATTGAATCAGAGAGGATATTTTACTATGTAGAAGTGTATAAACTATACATATATGTATATATATATGTCACAATGACATGTATATATATATATGTATTCTATGTGTGTATATTTAGTGTTTACAAGGAAAGAATGGGGTTTTTTTTAGTTGCGATATTTTGTTCCCATAGACTTACATGGGACTTCCGGTATCGGTATCGGGTATCGCCGATATTTTAGTGATATCGGCGATACCATTCCGATTCCGATACTTTAGGATATCGGAAAGTATCGCTCAACTCTAGTAACAACGTTAACAATACAATAATTAAAGCAAAATAAGCCGACCCTGCTCGTGAGAGCTTACAATCTACAATGAGATGGGGGAGATACAAAGTACAGGTGTATATATACAATGGTGCATTTACAATGATGGTCCAGCCATCTTGAGGGAGTGAGGGATGGATGGAGATAGTGAATGGGCTACACACACACACTTACACATAGAATGACTTTGGTTAGTGAATGTGATAGGCCGCTCTGAACAAATGTGTTTTGAGGGAGCGCCTGAAACCATGCAAATTGTGAATAGTCCTAATTTCTTGGGGTAGAGCATTCCAGAGGATTGGCGCAGCACGGGAGAAGTCTTGGAGTCGGGAGTGGGAGGTACGGATTAGTGCAGAGGTTAGTCGAACGTCGTTTGCAGAGCGCAGCAGTCGGTTGGGCCGATAGATAGAAATGAGGGAGGAGATGTAGGGGGGTGCTGCACTGTGGAGAGATTTGTGGGTGAGAACCAGTACTTTGAATTGGATCCTATAATGAATGGGCAGCCAGTGTAAGGACTGGCGAAGAGCGGACGCGTCCGAGTACCGATTAGCCAGATGGATGACCCTGGCTGCTGCATTAAGGATGGACTGGAGAGGGGATAGTCGAGTAATGGGGAGGCCAAGTAATAGTGCGTTGCAGTAACAGTAGTCCAGGCGGGAGTGGATCAATGCTACAGTGAGGGTTTTTGTTGTTTCCATTGTGAGGAAAGGGCGGATTCTAGAGATGTTCTTTAGGTGTAGACGGCAAGAGCGGGCAAGAGATTGTATATGGGAGGTGAAGGAGAGATTGGTGTCAAACATAACACCCAGACAGCGAGCCTGCTGCCGGGGTGTTATTATGGTGCCACCCACAGAGAGGGAAATGTCAGATTTAGGGAGGTTATTAGACGGCGGGAGCAGAAGCAGTTCAGTCTTGGAGAGGTTAAGTTTCAGATAGAGAGCGGACATGATGTTGGAGACTGCGGACAGACAGTCGGTGGTGTTCTGTAGAACAGCGGGGGTAAGGTCGGGGGATGACGTGTATAGTTGTGTGTCATCGGCATAAAGATGGTACTGAAAGCCAAATCTGCTGATGGTCTGTCCAATTGGGGCACTGTAGAGAGAGAAGAGAAGGGGGCCAAGGACTGAACCCTGGGGTACACCGACAGTGAGAGGAAGAGGAGATGACGTGGAGCCAGAGAACGAGACACTGAAGGAGCGGTCAGAAAGATAGGAGGAGAACCAGGAGAGAACAGTGTCCTTAATACCTAGTGACTGGAGCCTAGACAGTAGGAGACGGTGGTCCACCGTGTCAAAAGCTGCAGAAAGGTCGAGTAGAATGAGCAGAGAGTGGTCACCGTTACGTTTTGCTGTAAGAAGGTCATTGGTCACTTTGATGAGTGCAGTTTCAGTCGAATGTAGGGGTCGGAAGCCGGACTGTGAAGGGTCTAGGAGGGAGTGAGTGGAGAGGTAACGGGTGAGGCGGGAGTATACTAGGCGCTCCAAAAGTTTAGAGATGAAGGGGAGATTGGAGACCGGTCTGTAGTTGTTTGTGCAGGAAGGGTCGAGAGCGGGTTTCTTTAGTAGAGGAGTAATGATGGAGTGTTTGAAGGAGGATGGGAAAATGCCAGAGGAGAGGGAGAGATTAAAGATTGTAGTTAGGTGAGTTGTGACAACTGGAGAGAGAGACTGGAGGAGATGTGAGGGGATGGGGTCGGTAGTGCATGTAGTCGAACGAGAGGAGGAGAGGAGTCTGGAGACTTCTTCTTCTGTGATGGTATCAAATGTGGAAAGTGAGCCAGGGGAAATGCAGGGTGGGATGGGGGTCACAGCACTTGGTGGTTGAGAGCAGATTTCCTGACGGATAGTATCTATTTTTTCTATAAAGTGGGAGGCCAGGTCGTCAGCACAAATGTCTGTGATAGGGGCTTGTGCTTTTGGCCTGAGGAGGGAGTGAAAAGTGTCAAAGAGTTTCTTGGGGTTGTTGGCTAGTGAGGAGATCAGTGTGGTGAAGTAGGTCTGTTTGGCTGGGTGGGTGTTGCCATCCTTGTGTGTCTCAGAGGTTGAAAGCTGTTAGAGGCCTAGAGAAGTGGTTAGTGATAGCAGCTGAGATGCAGATGTGGAAGTAGGGCTGTTAATGGGGATGTTAAAGTCTCCAAGGATAAGGGTTGGTAGTTCTGAGGACATGAATTGCGGCAGCCAGGCTGAGAAGTGGTCAAGGAACTGGGTGGGCGAGCCTGGGGGCCGATATATGACTGACCGCTACTCTGAGGGAGAGGGGATGGAAGAGCCTGATGGTGTGGACCTCAAAAGAAGGGAATGAGAGTGATGGAAATGGGGGGATGACCTGGAAAGTGCATTGTGGGGACAGGAGTATGCCAACTCCACCACCATGTCTGTTTGTGGGTCTCGGGGAATGGGAGAACTGTAAACCACCATAGGAAATGGCAGCAGGGGAGACCGTGTCAGAATCCTGAATCCAGGTTTCAGTGAGTGCCAACAGATTAAGAGAGTGGTTCAGAAAGTAGTTGTGCAGGAAGGGTAGCTTGTTGCATGCAGACCGTGGATTCCAGAGGGCACAATTGAAAGAAGGAGATGAGGGAGTGCAAGTAATATTAATAAGATTATTATGGTTTCGGTATGAGGTAGGGTAGGGATTGAGGTTGGGGGATGGTGGACCAGGGTTGGGGGAGATGTCCCCTGAAATCAGTAGGAGTAGGAAGATAAAGAGCAGGTCGTTTTTGGAATTGTAAGTAGGTTTTTTTTGTGATGTGTTTGGGCAAGATGGGCTGAGGTTTTTCAGGAAGGTGAGGAGTGCATGGGAGCTGTACATGGGAGAGGGAAGGATAGAGGGGCTGATGTGTATGAGTCGTGATGGAGGGGGGATGGGGCGGTGAATGTGGATGGCAAGGGAACACAGGAGGATAGGGATAAAATACATAATTAAAAAGAAGCAAAGTGTGGGGTAACTGATTCCAGTCCTGATTAATATATTGGTCAACTTACAGTCAAATTCCAGTCCAATTCTAGTCTAATTCATAGTATAGTAATTAGAAATCTGTAATTTGAAATATGGAATTTGAAATAGTAAGCCTGTGCAGACTACTTCTGGGCAGACGCATGGCTCTGAATATATCTGGGACTGAGGTGGATCAGCTGTGAGATGTGGCGTGATTACCCAGACCACATGGTCACAGATAAGCAAAGCTAATAAAAGAGGGTAAGGGGCTGGCAGCTCAGGTATGCATGGGAGACACAAGGGGATTGAATGCAATTGTGAATACAGGAGGATGGGTAAGTGAAATGCCAGGGATATTATATGCACTTATTAAACAGTCAAAAACAGAGAAAAAGCTGCATAGATGATTTCATATGATTTCATACCAAAATTATTGAATAAGAGCAGAGATACACACACTTACATTCTTTAGCATGCTATATATGAGGTTATTAATGGTTGTCTAAGGAACTTTTTGACACTCTGAATGCACTTGGCCACATCAATCATCAATATCCGCTGTTGGCAGCTCCTTTTGAAATTGCGGATTGATGGAAGACAAGTCTGGAGATGCTGCAGGCCATGTTAGCATGTTTAGGCCGTGTAGGCTGCTAGTAGCACAAGCAACATACAGCCTGGCTATCACGAACACCGCACTGCACTTGCTCACTGAGCCAGTGCGCGTGTCCTGAATAAGACAGACTGCACTCAAAGATACCTGTGGAGCGGGGCAGTAGCGGTGAAGATGCGTGCTTCAGACTAACAGGACCCTAAGCACGTGACTGCCAAGGGGCGGCGCCGGCCACAGGTCTCTCAGAGAAGGCAGTAACAGACAGAGATTGTTTCAGGCCAGAGGACCTTAAGCACGTGACTGCTGGTGGGCGTGGCCTAAGCTCCAGAGAGCTATGAGCAGAAGGAAAACTCCTAGAACGGTAACTACGGGACAGAGTTACCAAGGGGCATAGACAAAACGGATAGTCAGGATAGCCAGGTCATACACAAAGGGAACAACGCAGTACAAGTGGAGCAGGCAGAGAATAACCAGAACGTAGCCAAGGGATCAGAAAACCAGAACGGGCAAATACACAGTACCAAGACAGTAGACAAACTCACAACGAAGAGACGGACCGGGTCAAAACCAAACAAGCAACAAGATCAGGCACAAGGCACAGGCACACAGGAGGTCAACTAACTCAGCCGAGGGCAGAGTATAACTGACACCAGACCTAGGTCAATTGGCAACTAAATAGCCGCCCTCTGCCAGAGAGAGGCTGAAACCATTAACCCCAGTCTGACCAGGACGGGGCAAAGACAAAACCCCGTCCTGGGTCATGACAGTACCCCCCTCTCAACGGGGGGCCACCGGACCCCCGGGTTTCTCAGGATACCTGGCATGAAAGGCCCGGACCAACTGATCCGCATGAACAGATCGGGCAGGAACCCACGACCGGTCCTCTGGACCGTAGCCTTTCCAGTGTATCAGATACTGAAGAGCACGACGGACAAACCTAGAGTCAAGAATTCGTTCCACCTCGTACTCAGACTGCCCATCTACCAAAACCAGTGGTGGGGAAGACAACGATCCTTCCCTACAGGACCCCACAGGTTTCAAAAGGGCCCTATGGAAAACGTTGGGAATCCGTAGAGACGGAGGGAGACGCAACCGAAATGCCACCGGGTTAACTGCTTCCGTAATTTCATAAGGACCAATAAATTTAGGTCCAAGTTTCGCAGAGGGGACCTTGAGCCTTATATTCCTAGTAGATAACCATACCTTATCCCCAACCTGGAACACCGGCCCCACAGACCGTTTTTTGTCAGCAAAAACTTATATTTAGACTGAGCCTTCGTAATGTTCCTTTGGACCTCCTGCCAAAACTCCCCCAACCGCTGTATTGTCCCATCCGCCCCAGGACACCCAGAGTCCAAACGGGAGAACTCCCCAAAATGTGGATGAAACCCATAATTGCAGAAAAAGGGAGATGTGCCCGTAGACTGGTTAGTGCGGTTGTTAAACGCAAACTCAGCCAAAGGTAACGCAGTACACCAATCATCCTGTCGGGCTGAGGTCAGGCAACGCAGGATTTGCTCTAAAGACTGATTGGTCCGCTCAGTCTGCCCATTAGTCTCTGGATGATAAGCGGATGAAAAAGACAGATCAATACCCAACCTCTTACAAAATGCCCTCCAAAATCTGGAAAAAAATTGTACCCCCCTATCAGACACCACATTCAAGGGTACCCCATGCAACCGCACCACATGCTCAACAAACAATCTGGACAACGTTTCTGCATTAGGTAAAGCCGACAAGGGTACAAAATGTGCTTGTTTACTAAACCTGTCCACCACTACCCAAATTACGGTATTACCCTTGGAAGGAGGAAGGTTGGTGATAAAATCCATGGACAAATGGGTCCATGGTCTATCAGGAATTGGCAGTGGCACCAATTCCCCGGCCGGCCGGTTATGGGGGGTTTCGCACGGGCACATACCCCACAAGCAGACACAAATTCCCCAACATCAGAGGCTAAAGAAGACCACCAGAATATCCTAGAGATGGCCCTCCGGGTAGCCGAGATTCCAGGATGTCCACCCAGAACTGAGTCGTGGAATTCCCGAAGGACCCTGAGACGAAATTGAACTGGTACAAAAAGTTTATCCACCGGCTTAGCCGGAGGGGCAAGAGACTGAGCTTCCCGAATCTCCTGCTCCAACCCAGCAGAAACAACTGCCACCACCACCCCAGGCTGAAGAATGGAGGATGGAGGTTCGAGGGGAGACACCGGATCCAGACTGCGTGACAAGGCATCAGCCTTGACATTTTTGGATCCTGGCCGAAAAGTGATGGAGAACTGGAATCTGGAAAAAAAAAGCGACCATCTTGCCTGTCTAGGATCAACCTTTTAGCAGACTCAATGTAAGCTAGGTTCTTGTGGTCCGTAACCACGGTAATAGGATGGACAGCACCCTCCAAAAAATGCCTCCATTCTTCAAAGGCCAACTTCACGGCCAGAAGTTCTCGATTCCCAACATCATAGTTTCTCTCCGCAGGAGAGAATTTCTTAGAGAGAAAGGCACAGGGTCTCAAATTAGTCAAAGTGGCGGGTCCCTGGGACAACACTGCCCCCACCCCCACCTCCAAGGCGTCCACCTCAACAATAAATGGTTCAGACGGGTCCGGTTGAATAAGAACCGGAGCAGACATGAAACATTTTTTTAAGAACTGAAACGCCGCCACCGCTGCAGCTGACCAATTCTTGACATCAGCCCCCTTTTGAGTCAGATCTGTGAGAGGTTTAACTACCTGCGAGAACCCCCTTATAAACTTGCTATAGTAGTTTGCGAATCCTAAGAAACGCTGCAGAGCCTTCAAATCACGAGGTTGTACCCAATCAACAATGGCCTGCACCTTATTAGGATCCATGCGATACCCCTCAGCAGACACAATGAACCCCAGAAATGACAGTTCCTGAACGAAGAATGAACATTTCTCTAGCTTAGCAAAGAGACAGTTCTCCCGGAGCCTTTGGAGAACTGCCCGAAGATGATCATTGTGAGTTTGTTTATCAGGCGAGTAGATAAGAATGTCATCCAAATACACAACCATAAAACGCCCAATAAAGTCAGAGAACACATGATTAATAAAATTTTGGAAGACTGCTGGTGCGTTGGTCAGACCGAAAGGCATGACCAAGTTTTTAAACAACCCTTCAGTAGTGAGAAAAGCAGTCTTCCACTCATCCCCCTCCCGGACCCGGATAAGGTTATATGCCCCCCGCAGATCCAATTTCGAAAACCACTTAGCCCCAGACAACTGGTTGTACAAATCAGGAATAAGTGGGAGGGGGTAAGTATTTCTCACAGTTATCTTATTTAACTCTCGAAAATCGAGGCATGGGCGCAAACCACCGTCTTTTTTCTTAATGAAAAAGAACCCCGCCGCCATGGGGGAAACAGAAGGACGAATGTGTCCCTTACGAAGGCTCTCGGAAATGTATTCTTTCATAGCAGCCCGCTCGGGACCCGAGAGGTTATACAAGCGGGCCTTGGGCAATTTAGTACCTGGAACCAGGTCAATGGCACAATCAAATGGGCGGTGTGGTGGTAAAACTTCAGCCTCTTTTTTAGAGAAAACGTCCGCATAGTCCTTCAGGTACTCCGGAATACCTTCCAGACCAACGGACGACACAGACACAATAGCAAGACATCTTTCAGAACAATTAGATCCCCATTTAACAATATCACGGGAATCCCAGTCAATAATCGGGTTATGCCGTTGCAACCAGGGAAACCCTTACACCAGGCCAGCAGAGAGGTTATCCAAAACAAAACATGACATACGCTCCTGGTGAAGGGCCCCCACCCTGAGGGTGAATTCTTCAAAGACAAAATGGACACCGTCCTTGGTGAGAGGTGTAGAATCAATGGCCATTATTTTTATAGGAGTCTCCAACCTAACTGTCCCTAATCTACAGCTGGCCACCAGCTTAGAGTCAATCAGGTTCAAGGATGACCCACAGTCCACAAAAGCTGAAGTAAGGAAAAAGCAGTTCTTCACACCAAGTTCCACCTTTAACAGTATCTTAGAAAATGAAGGAAAGGGTACCTGAGAGTCTGAGTGACCTCCACGATGATCACCCAGACTCAGTCGCTTGTTAGTCGGTGGGCAGCAGGGACAGTTCTTTTTCCAATGTCCAGGATCACCGCAGTAAAAACACAGCTTTTCTAAACGCCTCTGTCTCCTTTCTTTCTCTTTGAGGTCGATGGCTCCCATCTCCATGGACTCCAATACAGGACTGGCTCCCCTTCCACTGGAGAAAAATGGTGTCTCAACCTGCATCACACCTCTCGCCCGCAGCCTGCGATCCATTCGGACGGCCTGCGTCATGGCGTCCTCCAGAGAATCAGGCGGAGGGTGAAGTGCCAAGGCATCTTTCAGATGTTCAGACAGGCCTCTACGAAACAAGCCCCGGAGGGCGGCATCATCCCAACAGACCTCAGCAGCCCAGCGTCTGAACTCTGAGCAAAACCACTCGGCTGAGTGCTTCCCCTGACATATACTCATCACCATGTCCTCAGCCATCAGCACTCGATCAGGCTCATCATAAATATGCCCCAGGGCCTCAAAAAATGCATCCACAGTCATTCTCTCAGGGGCAGTGGTAGGAAGGGAAAAAGCCCAAGCCTGGGGGGCTCCCCTTAACAGAGACATAATGACCCCCACCCTCTGACTTTCATCCCCAGAAGAGTGCGGTCTTAAAGAAAAAAAAAGCTTACAGCCCTCTTTGAAAACTTTAAATTCCTTTCTATCTCCGGAAAAGGTATCTGGTAATTTAACCGGGGGCTCTGGGGAAACTAATGTAACATCTTGAACCCCTGTCCCATGAGCACCAGATGATAAAGCCCCCTGCACAGTGTCAGCCATCAGCTGCTGAGACTGAGCCAGAACTCGCTGTTCCTCATTCAGTTTCTGAGACATCTGAGTCAGGTGCTTTACCTGCTCAGAAAGGGCATACATAGGATCCATAACACACACAGGAGAAAAAAAAAAAAGGTAGCAGTCAGTTATAATATCACGAACACCGCACTGCACTTGCTCACTGAGCCAGTGCGCGTGTCCTGAATAAGACAGACTGCACTCAAAGATACCTGTGGAGCGGGGCAGTAGCGGTGAAGATGCGTGCTTCAGACTAACAGGACCCTAAGCACGTGACTGCCAAGGGGCGGTGCCGGCCACAGGTCTCTCAGAGAAGGCAGTAACAGACAGAGATTGTTTCAGGCCAGAGGACCTTAAGCACGTGACTGCTGGTGGGCGTGGCCTAAGCTCCAGAGAGCTATGAGCAGAAGGAAAACTCCTAGAAGGGTAACTACGGGACAGAGTTACCAAGGAGCATAGACAAAACGGATAGTCAGGATAGCCAGGTCATACACAAAGGGAACAACGCAGTACAAGTGGAGCAGGCAGAGAATAACCAGAACGTAGCCAAGGGATCAGAAAACCAGAACGGGCAAATACACAGTACCAAGACAGTAGACAAACTCACAACGAAGAGACGGACCGGGTCAAAACCAAACAAGCAACAAGATCAGGCACAAGGCACAGGCACACAGGAGGTCAACTAACTCAGCCGAGTGCAGGAGTATAACTGACACCAGACCTAGGTCAATTGGCAACTAAATAGCCGCCCTCTGCCAGAGAGAGGCTGAAACCATTAACCCCAGTCTGACCAGGACGGGGCAAAGACAAAACCCCGTCCTGGGTCATGACACTGGCTTTGTTATATTGAAAAATGTCTCATAGCACAGGCTGGGGAAATGACTGTACCACTGGTTAAATTGTCTAGACAACCCATCAGAATATATTTTAAAGACATTGAGCTATAAGCTAGATGTCTTGCTACAGATGTTTCATTGGCCTCATGTCACCACTCTCAATAGTTATCATGGTGTAGAACAAAACCGTAAAGCAAGCTGTAATGGAGAACTATCCTCTTGAACGATGATTCCTGCTTTTGTCTTGGATGCCATGATAGCCAGAGTTTGGGTAGCATGGTTTCCTTAGATTGGGCATTGTGTATAAGCTGGCAGGTTCCCTTTAACCCTGTCTCAACTTTTCGGAGACGTGTTGCTGCCATCAATTTCAACTTTCAACTTCTGATGTGTTCTATGTTGTTGTAACTAAATATATCATCATATCATATCATAATTATGCTAAATGCAAATTGTAAAATCGGAGCATCTAAGCAACAAGTTGAAAGGACAGAAGAGGTGGGTCCAAAAGTTCCCATGGGGCCTGTAGTAATACAGTTACATATTGTTATAGTTACAAAGACCTGTCAGAAGCCAATATCGGCAGGACACAGCTGTTGAATTAGAAATTAGGGTTTTCTTTAGAACATCATGGCACATTTAAAATTGTCAGCTCATACAAAAAAATAAAACATTAAAAAAAAATTCACGCAGATGATGTTGGCTACAAGGTACATGTTGTTTTCCATTAAAAAATGCAGGTTGTGTAAGGGAGGCCCAAAGGAGTAAAGTAAAAGCACAAATTAACATGAGTGCTTGTGATTCTTTTCAAGAACATGAATGACATTACCTCCAGCTTCATCCTGCACAATTATGTATTTAGCAAAAATTGTTGAATGGTATTTAAATCGGTTGCTGTTTGGTTAATCTACCTTAAGTATTCACAGCTGTCTGTCCGGAAGAAAATGATTATGAAATGAAGTTCTAGACTCTTATAATAAAGATTACTATTATCCAGCATAAGAGCATTCCAAACCCTGTATTACTGCACATTGAAAAAGACTGCATGGAATGCCGGGGAGGAGAAGGCATTTTTGCTGATTTCCTTTTGAAGTGTCTTTGTTAAGAACTCCCTAACTCTACATATTTTACTATCTTTGCCTCCTTATTTAGCAAAGTATTAAAGAAGATACAAACAAAACACAGAGAAAATTATCTTATGCTTATTTAAGTGTTTTAGTGGCTCAAGACAAGAAAAAAGGGTAAAAAAAACAAACTGAGATAAGTAGTGCTATGCAATAAGAATTACTAATAATATTTATACTACTTTATTACTAATGCTATTTGTCCTCAGGGCAGCAATGAGGTGATTTTAAGGGTGTTGTCGAGTCTAAAATGAAAAGTCTGCAGTCACTCTGTGTGACTGCATATTTGTGAATCCTCCCAGCGCATGCACTGTGTGCTGCGAGTATTCGCTGCTGTCGGCACCCGGAATGGTGGTCAAGTATGCAATATGCATTCTTCTGGGCAGGACCCGTCTACTTGCGTGTGGCCTCACATAATATGCTTGTGCTAAGCAATGCCATATGCAATAGACAGGTTCTGCCTGAGAGTATGCATATCGCATACTTGACCACCGTTCTCGAGGCAGACATCTGCGAATCCTCGCAGCACATAGTGCTTGAGCCGGGAGGATTCACAAGTCTTCAGTCACACAGAGTGACTGCAGACTTTTCACTTTAGACCGTACAGCCCTTTAAAACTAGGGGCTCAGTATAAAAAGAGGACCACCCATGGACTATTCGGTTGGAAGAGTGATCTTTATGCTAGAAAAGTATGCTTTTTATTCTTGTTGGCCACAAAAAATATTAATGACTATTTTGGAAGTTATTTCAGGATGTGAAAAAAGATTGTATGCAGAGTATGTAAAACAATGGTAGAATTGCTTGCCATCATTTAACAAAATCATTAGTTTTATTCATTGTAAATAGAATTTTCAATAGCTTGGTGGCTATTGAGATAATTTAATTTAAATATCCTTAAAATTGTTCCTCATGGGTGATAAGTGCATTTACACCTGCATTTATACCTTCTAACTCCATGTCCTTCTATCATTCACAGCTGAATGCTGAGCTGATTTTCTATAAAGAACCAGATTCCCCTGCATAAAGACAGAATTAAAAGATAATATTTTGGCTTAGTTTAGCTAAAATTTGAGAGCTCAATACAATCTTTTGTCCATTGTGGATATGATAATTAATGATAAGTCAGTTTTTTATGACTCCATGTGTACTAAGATTTTGGTGCTCAGTAAAAAAATAAAATTTCTACTGAAGAGTTTGGAGCTATTTAGATAATAAAAAATGGTGCTTAAGATAAATTGATACTAGCTCAGATGTTAAAGAAATCTTCACATCAGATTTATGATGCCCGATCCACAAACAACATGAATCAGACACATACTTTGAATAGCTGGCTGGGGACTAGAACCATGAGGGCAATTCATCAAGACCAATGATTCTCTCATTAGTTTCGATGAGGAGGGCATTTTGGAACAGACGCTCCTGATTCATTAAGAGAGGCTTAAATAGTGGTGACTGCCGCCAGTCATCATGAATTTGATGGGTTCTGCCCCAATTTAGTCCACACTTTGTATCAAAAAATGAAACTTTTCAATGCTTTTTTCTACAGAAATCAGGCAGAAAAGCTTTGATAAATCACCCCCTATATGTCTGAGCCGACTAATCTGAGGCAAGTCCCCGGCCGGTATATACACGTAGGTAGAGACTTGTCAGTCAACTGAAATGTGGTAAGTAGATGTCAGCTAGAATCCTCCCTCAAAAGAATAATCTCAGACACATAGTCCACAGCTGGCTATTCAAAGTGTTTTTATTATGAAATGCTGCAGTGCTTCAGTGTTCCCTTTAATTTAGCTAAAAAATGAGTTGCTCCAGTACTTTAAAATAATTAAATAACCTTTTTTATTCATATGAACACACATGGACTGCAAAAAATGTAAAGCAAGTGATTCTACACATTTTGATCATATTAGTGGTCTTAATCATGGCATAACATCTCTTTAATGTTATAGTTCATTTTAGGTTCAACATTCTTAATCCCATGTTCCCTTTTTAATCAAATGCAAAATGTAGTGTATGGCAAATGGCATGATGAGTCATATGCACAGATATGGCCTTTCTTAATATAACACGCAAAAAGATATCATAATGCAGAAAGTTGACTCAACACAGTGAAAGACATTAAACTTGTATGGTTAAGTGTGGGATTACACTTTTCTGCATTGCATTGGGATATCCTTTTCTTTTGTAAGATAGGCTTTATCAGTAAAGGTATACCGGCATATACCAGAGGCAAAATATACCTTAGCTTCAATCAGGTAGATTTACTGTAAATCCACAGAATATGATATAAATACACTGACGAGCTAAAGGGTAATAATGTTTTGAACTTTTGACCTTCAGGCTCCATATCTTACCATCCACTACTGCTTCGAACATGAGACTACCATCATTTTATAGACAATCATCTTGGCTATCTAATACATAAATTTGACTTGAAACTACAAAATACAACCTGTTCTCATATTCCCTAACAGTTTAATGTGTTAGTAGATTTATTCCCAAGATAAAGGTCACTGGTTCAAATTGAGGAGCAGCCATGAAGAACATTTCCCAAGAAAAGATAAACAGCATCATCCAGCTCATGATAGCGGTCACTTGGCCTAGAAAATTGCCAAACTGCATCATGTGAGTGCCATGATAGCCGACTTATCACAAGGTCTATCAGTTCTTGCGCAACAAACACTACAGTGAAGACAGCTCGTATGCTTCGTAATAGTGAAATCACAGACGTCCATGAAAACACTAGCTCGAGTTTGCAAAAAAAGTACGAAAAATGGACAGCAGAAGATTAGAAATAGGTGATTTTGAGCAATGAGATGAAAGTCAATAGACTAGGCTCTGATGAGTGCAAATGGGTCTGTAAGAAACAAGGAGGAAAGGGGCTAATGGATGGAGAAAAAGAAGCAACTGTCAAGTTTGCGGGAGGAAATCTGATGATATGGGCTTGTTCCACAGCCAAAGGAGTTGGATACTTGACCAGGATCAATGGTGATCTCAGTGCTGAGCTATATGTGAGTATCCTACAAGATGAGTTTCTTCGTACACTCGAGGCTTTGGGTATGAAAAGCACAACATAGTGTAACAAATAGTGTTGAGCGATACGATAATGCAAATATCGGCTATCGGCCGATATTAGCTCTATCGGCCTTTCGATAATTCGTTTCGATATTTTCGTCTTATCGAATACCGGAATCGGATTTGTCACTGTCACTGTGAGTGTCCGTCGGTCGGGTCTGTCAGGAGTCAGCGGCACTTACCTGGCAGAAGATCTCCGGCGGTCACGTCCTGGACTGCTTGATGGCCGCCATTATCTTCTCCCTGGCGGTCACATGCAGTTTTTCGCGATAACTGCAGTGACTGCAGGGTAATCCCGGCCGTAAACCAGTCCGATGACGTCACCGCCGGGGAAGCAGGTAATCAGCTGTGCTGCGCCGGGATTCTGATGTAGCAGAGCTGGATCGTCGTGGGACACTCGTTACTATGGACTGCGTCGGTCAGGTGGTATACTTTTTTTTTCATTTTTTTACAGGAGATCGATGGCGTCGCAGGATGAGACTGTAATAAAAGTAATGAAAACTGTGTTTTTTTTTTTTTATTAAATTAAAAAACTTTTTTATGAACATTCACCCGTCCGGGTACATAAACAATTTAACTATTTACATACAGGGACCCTGTCCGGGTTATTTATAATTCTTTGGCAGGGGTGTTCCAGGTACCACCTGGTACTCTTCTGATGCTTGCCAAACATCCGAGGCACCAAGGACCACCAGGACCTGATGACGTCGTGTGGCCTGTACAGTCAAGTCGTGACCCGCTATCTGGGTCTGTGTGGCCACCTCTTTCATCTCCCTCCGGGTCTGGAACCCTATGTCCCGGACTGAACGAACCCCAGGGGGCCTAACAGGCGCCGGGTACGGGCCAGCTATACTTATCATGTCCATAGCTGGGGCTGCTGAGGAGACCACTGAGGGAGGCTTGGGAGATTTACGGCGTGGGGTGGGCATTTTTGCAGAGGCCTGGATGTGGGAGGCTGAAGGCTCCGAGGGTCTCACAGGTTCCTGACACACTGGGGAGTAGGGGTCGCACCTGGTAACATTTAGGGCGTACCATCCATTGTAACCCCAGTGTCGGGTGTAAGTCACCAAGTCTCCTGGCAACAGGTCCCTCCCCGGGTGTCCTTCTGGGAGGTGAGCCTCCACGTCCCGCCGGTTCACAAAAACTTCTAAATAAAGTCCAGGCTCCTTGATGAAGCCCCAACCACCTTTCAATTTAAAGCTCCGTACTGCACCCTTACGCCGCGGCTCACACAGGGTTCCTTTATCCTTTCTCATCCGGTCCTTATCTGCCCGGTCCTTCTCCAGGTTACGTTGCCGAAGTTTTTGGGATTCTCGCTGCTCCTTTGTCGCTCTGCTTCCCGCTCCCAACGTCTCCACTCTTCCTCCTGACGCCGGTTGTAATTCTCCTCCACCAGCTGCTCCATGTCTCCACCATCAAACTGCAGCTTACAGTGTCCGGTTTGCGGCAGCTCTCCTGGCGCCCCCCAGACCTGGCGGCGCTCACCTGCGGAGGAAGCAACCGGCTCTGGAACAGATGACAGTCGGGGCTCCGGTACAGGCAGGTAGTGCTCTGGTGCCTGCGCGGCCTCCTCCATGAGGACGGGTGTCGCTTCTTCTGTCTCAGCGACGGGGGCAGACAGCGGGATCTGGGGTGCTGCCGGTGCAGCGTTTTTTGCACGAACGGGTGTCTCCACTGCGACAACGTCAACCGGATCACATTGCAAGGACTCCTCTACTAGAACGGGTGCCTCACCTTCCGGTACAGACACTTCAGGTAAGAGGGATTGGCGCCGCTCCAAGTTTAGTTTTAGGGCACGCCAGCTCGCTTCCATCCTGGCGACCTCCTCCCGGTGCCGGGCCAGGCCTCTTAGGGTATCCGCCGCTTCTTGCAGCGTAGGAGGGTTTCCAGGCCGGGTGCCCAACGGTGGTTCCGTGGCGATCGGGTCGCTTCCGTGGGGGGAGAGCTCTGACTGCTCCATCCCTTCACACTTCTGCTCGTGTCCATTAGCCATCTCTGCCAAGTCACATGTGTCATTAGCATCTGGAGAGGGCCCCTCTTTTGTAGGGAGGCGGGACCTTCGTGTTAGTTTCCGCACACTGAGGAGGATGAGGAGGCGGAACTGAAGAGCTGTGGGGCACGATCTTACATTGCAGTACCATTTAGAGCCATCGTTTTCGCATCACTGAGTGAGTGTACACCCATGAAGAGCACGCCCTTCTTCTTCACCAGTGCCTCGTCGTGACGCAGATATGGCGGAAAAATGGCAAATACATTCTCTGATGATTTTAGCAATTCTCAAGCACAAAACCAGTTCAATTCAGGCACACAGGACTCGCTTATAGCGAGCTACAGAATCCTGTTCGTGACGCCCAAGTTGAGTCGCACAGAGCCAGAGGTTTTGGGGGTACTCGGCACCGAGCCCGTCGACTTCTATGGGGTATGTCACGGCTTTACCCGGCAATTGAATCAGAGTCTATTTTACTATGTAGAAGTGTATAAACTATAAATATATGTATATATATGTCACAATGACATGTATATATATATATATATATATATGTATTCTATGTGTGTTTATTTTGTGTTTACAACGTAAGAAAGGGTTTTTTTTGTTGCGATATTTTGTTCCCATAGACTTACATGGGACTTCCACTATCGAAATCGGATATCGACGATATTTAGTGCTATCGGCGATACAATTTCGATACGATATTTTTAGATATCGAGCACTATCGCTCAACACTAGTAACAAAGTGTTCCAGCAGGACAATGACCTAAACCATACATCGAGGTTGGCCAAGTAATGGTTCAATGACAATGAAGTAGAGGCACTGTTTTAGCCCCCATGGTCTCCAGACCTCAAACCAATCAAACACTTGTCGGTAGAGTTGACGAAAAAGCTGTATACATACCCAAATTAGTCAAACAGTAAATGCCAGACCTGGGATTAGATTTCCGTCGAGACATGCTTGAGTCTAATCAAGAACCTGCCCGAGAGGATTCAGGCAGTATTGAAAGCCAAAGGTAGATTGAGAAAATACTAACAAAATAATAAAAATGAAACTTGAGATTTTTAGGCTCAAAACAGCAACAATGCAGGGACATGAGAAGATTCTGTTTAACTAATCATATGCAAAATAGTTGCAATTCAAATTTATGTATGAGATAGTCAAGAAGATTGTCTGTACAATGATGGCGGTCTCATGTTCAAAGCAGTAGTGGATGGTGAGATATGGAGCCTGAAAGTCAAAAGTTCAAAACATTGTTACCCTTTTGCTTGTCAGAGTATATAGTAAATGGGGGTACAACTAATGGGTCTTGCATCTACCTTGAGAATGGTGTTCTGACCGCTTTTTCTTACCAGATCCGTTATAAATAGATGACAGCGGATGCCGCATTAATGGATCCATTGTCCATTGACTCCAATGTTAAAAAAAAATGGATCCGGCAAAGATCAGTTAGTGAATAACAGACTAAAAAGTTGTGTCAGCACAACTTTTTTCCTAATGGATTTCTGCTGGCTCATTATTGGACATGTGAACATAGCCTAAGCAGACACGAATTTGTGCGTAATAGTACGACCACGTTGGATTCCCCTTGTTTGCTCCGGAGCCAGCACCTTTCCAGGCACAAGAGAGCAGATCTATACAGCTGACATGTGCCTGCAACAGCCGCAGGTGGAATCGCGAGACAGCCACAGCTGTTAACCAGTTAAATTCTGCTGTCAATCTCTGACACTTAACTCGCGCTACCCAGGAGCACATCGTAAATCACTCCCATTGGTGACCCCGTCACATGACTGCAGGTCACTGGTATGACAACCAGTGACCTGGCATGACAACCAGAGGTCTAAAGCAGACCTTTATGTTGTCACTTACGGATTGCTATGAGCGCCACCCCATGGACGGCGCTCATAGCAAGTGAGCATTTCTGCTACACACAGGCGATCTGATCATCACCCTGTGTGTAGCAAAGGTGATTAAAGTATTGCAGCTTTTAGTCTCCCATGGAGACTATCAAAGCATGCAAAAAGTTTTAATAAAGTTTTTAAAAATATTAAAAAAATATATATATAAAAGTTCTAATCACCCCTTTTCACCTCATTCAAAGTAAAACAATTAAAAAAAATCAAATATACACATATTTGGTATCGTCGCTTTCAGAATCGCATGACCTATCAATAAGAAAAAAGAATTAATCAGATCGCTAAAAGGCGTAGCAAGAGAAAGATTCAAAATGCCAGAATTATGTTTTTTTGGTCGGCGCTACATTGCAATAAAATGCAATAATGGTTGATCAAAATATCGCATCTACACTAAAATGGCATCAATAAAAACGTCAGCTCAGTGCGCAAAAAATAAGTCCTCACACAGCCCCAGTTCACGAAAAATGAAATCGCTACAGATCTCGAAAAATGATGCCATTTTATTTTTTTCTAGAAAATTTTGGAATTTTTTTCACCACTTAAATAAAAAAGACATGTTTGGTGTCTGTGAACTTTTAATGTCCTGGAGAATCATAATGGCAGGCTATTTTTAGCATTTAGTGAGGAAGGTAAAAATAAACAACTGTGGAATTGCAATTTTTTTACAATTTCACCACACTTGGAATTTCTTTCCCGTTTTCCAGTACACAATATATTAAAACCAATGATGTTGTTCAAAAGTACAACTCGCCCTGCAAACAACAAGCCCTCACATGGCCATACTGACCGAAAAATAAAAAAGTTATGGCTCTGGGAAGAAGGGGAGCAAAAAATCAGAAATTCAACATCTGAAATACCCCTGGTCGTTAAGGGGTTAAGGGGGAAACAGACATTCCTGATGCAGTAGATTAACTATGGTTTTGGATAAGCCAGGCTAGCCTTCACCACTGTTTATTAGTGATGCTTTAGCTACTGTACTTGTAGTCCTCCTTGGACCATTTTTGGTGGGTACTAACCTCTGCGTACAGGGAAAATCTCTCCCATTTCGTAGAATCTTAAGGTACTGCCACACTTAGCGATCTCGTTAGCGATCATGATAACGACGCAAGCTAACGGGATCGTTGGTGTGATCACTTTTAGGTCGCTAGTAGCTGCCAAACAGGAGATCTCATAAACGACACATCAGCGGTCAGCGATCTCTTTAACGACTTTGGCGGTCGTTAGGATGTCATTAGCATGTACTGAGCGCTTCTGATTCATAGGAATTTCCAGCATCGCTCCTGCTCTCTGCGTCCTGCTAGCCTGCTTTGCAACTTCTGCGATCCTCTCTGTGACGCAAAAGAGAACCTACAGATATTGTGATCCACTCCGTGATGCTAAAAAACCCTAGTCCCGCCTGCGCCACTGTCATATGCGTCACAAACGAGGTCGCTCGTCGTTCGCAAAAGGTGCCAAACACAGCGATATAGGCTCACCAGCGGGACGCCAACGATCAAAAGACGGTCCAGAACGCTAGTGAACGATCAGCGACATCACAGCAGGGGCCACATCGTTGCTACATGCCACACACAACGAGGTCGCTAACGAGATTGCTAAATAGTGACGTTTTAGCGATCTCGTTAGCGATCTCGTTAGCGATCTCGCTTAGTGTGGCATACCCTTGAACCTAGTCACAATTTAGTTCTTATCACAATGTCTGTCAGATACTTAATCCTGGCAAATTTACCTGCGTTTAACACACCAGCTTCAAGAACTGACTGTTTCTTTGGTGCCTAATATATCTCAAAGCTTGACAGTTGCCATGACACAGGATAATTAATTTTATTCACACCACTTGTCATTGATTTTAATGTTAAGGCTAAGCAATATATATCTCTAGTAAAGAGCCTAAACAACACCACCACAAGTCATAAAATAATATCGCCATCCAGTGTTCACATAATGTTACCCAATGCTACTAAAATAACTGCTCCAAACTGTGGTCAGATAATACCTCTATATAAACATTTTTGATCCCATACTGATGAAATTGAGGTTTGCAGCTGATAAAATTAAAACTGATCATTGTCAGTCTCAAAGAAAATGAACATTTTATGCATAATAAAAGAAAGAGGTTGTTTTTTTGAAAGATTATTCCAAGTAACCCTGACAACCCTGGATTAATTGTTAACAAGGGACAGATTCATGTCTAGGAATCTTGACCATGACTTTCATACTGCCTTTTACTCTTATCGCTGTCCCACAGTAATTTACTGGCATCCTTTAGGCAACCTTACTTCATACTAAATTATTTATGCAGACATCCTTCAGTTCTCTCATTTAGTATCCTCGTTTATTATAAATCTAGTAGTGCTGAAAAATAGATATTAAGGTTCTGCTGATATATATTATGTGTTTCTGTGTGTTTTGTTTTTTATTTGTGGCAGTTAGTAAGTTTGGCTCACTAACAAAAAATATTTTGTTTGTTTCTGACAATGCTTTGTAAAGGATATGTGCCTTTGGAGATTTAAGAAAAATAAAAAATAATTAGATATTTTGTTTATCTTGCTATTTAGATGAAAAGAAGTTTGAAGAAGAAAACAATGTGTTGTGCTAGCGCATGACCTGCGCCTATTAATCACACATGTACCTTTTCTTCAGGCAATCCCCTGTGCAATTAATGTTTAGTACAAATGGAATAATTGCTGGAAGCTGTTATCTCAAATCCGGTCTCCCCCTCTGTTTCCGGAGACAGGAGGCATCCTCTGCAGAGAGGCTTTTCTCTCCCACTTACTTAGGAATGTATAAACAGATAGATCCAGCTTTGCAACACTTCAGGATGAAAGCAATAGTGCAAATTCCTACTAAATGTGTATATACACTTACCTGAGCAAGGATCTGTTTAACCCTTCATTATAATTCTTAGAGTCATAATTTTGTAAATTATTAAGCAAAACACATTTCCCAGAATACACAATATTACATAACAAATAGCCAGGCCAGTATGTCAGAAGGCTAAACTTTCTATATGGAACCTGTGCATCTATAATGACCACGGACAAGATAAAGATCCCCAACTCCCATCAGGACTACAAGATCCCAGGTACTTTCAGCTGCATCACATCTAATGTGGTGTACCTAATTATTTGTACGAAATGTCCAACTGGGGGTCTGTATGTGGGGGAGACCGGGCAAAAACTGAGAACAAGGATGAATTCTCATCGCCACACAATAAGAGAAAAAAGAATGGATTTACCTGTGGCAAAACACTTTTGTATGCCCGGTCATAGCATGATGGATATGGAATTACTTGTATTAAAATCTAACTTCAAATCTGAGAAAGATAGAAAGGTTTGGGAATATAAACTTATGATGACCTTTGACACTCTTAGTGCTGGAATGAATATATCACACGGATTCATGTCTGTGTACATCAATTATTCCCTTCACCCCCAAGGGTGGTTTGCACGTTAATGACCGGGCCAATTTTTACAATTCTGACCACTGTCTCTTTATGAGGTTATAACTCTGGAACGCTTCAACGGATCTTCGCGATTCTGAGACTATTTTCTCGTGACATATTGTACTTCACGTTAGAAGTAAAATTTCTTCGATATAACTTGCGTTTATTTTTGAAAAAAGCGCAAATATGGCGAAAATTTTTAAAATTTTGCAATTTTCAAACTTTGAATTTTTATTCCCTTAAAACAGAGAAATATATCACACAAAATAGTTAAGAAATAACATTTCCCACATGTCTACTTTACATCAGCACAATTTTGGAACCAAAATTTTTTTTTGTTAGGAAGTTATAAGGGTTAAAGTTGACTAGCGATGTCTCATTTTTACAACAAAATTTACAAAACCATTTTTTTTAGGGACCACCTCTCATTTGAAGTCACTTTGAGGGGTCTATATGGCAGAAAATACCCAAAAGTGACACCATTCTAAAAACTGCACCCCTCAAGGTACTCAAAACCACATTCAAGAAGATTATTAACCCTTCAGGTGCTTCACAGGAACTAAAGCAACGTGGAAGGAAAAAATGAATATTTAACTTTTTAGCTACAAAAATGATCTTTTACAAACTTTTTTTTATTTTCACAAGGGTAAAAGGAGAAAATGGACAGATAAGGTTGTTATGCAATTTCTCCTGAGTACACCAATACCCAATATGTGGGGGAAAACCACTGTTTGGGCACACGGCAGAGCTCGTAAGGGAAGGAGCGCCGTTTGACTTTTTCAAACTAAAATTGGCGGGAAATGAGATTGGACGCCATGTCGTGTTTGGAGAGCCACTGATGCGCCTAAACAGTGGAAACCCCCACAAGTGACACCATTTTGGAAACTAGACCCCCTAAGGTACTTATCTAAATCTGTTATGAGCACTTTGAACCCCCAAGTGTTTCACAAAAGCTTATAATGCCTGGGTGTGAAAAAAAAAAAAAACAATTTTCCACAAAAATGATTTTTTAGTCCCAAATTTTTGAATTTTCCCAAGGAATGTCATGTATAGTGTACAGTTCCTATAGCGTCTTGTGCTTGGGTGCGAGGAAAACACAGGAGACATAGGTTGAAATGAAATGACTTGTATTACTTCATACAAGCATGCTGAAAAGTTCACACAGTTTGCAGGAACAGCAACAGGAGACACAGCAGACCAGAGTAACTTCAAGCTCTACAATAACTCTCCAAAGCAGGTTCAGGATCTCTTTGTACCGTAATTCCTCTGCAAACATGGATTCACCAAACAGCAGGTTTCCAGAGTCCAAAAGTGTTCCAAGGTTCCTCAGTAGGGAATAGCTGGAGTACAAGTCAAAGGCTTCCAGGAGTCAGGTCACAGACTGACTGAGGCTTGATTCAGGAGGACTGATTGTTCAGCTGAGGCTGCTTAAGAAGCAAGAGGGAAGAATCAGGGCGGGAACATGAAAACTGGAAACTCCATATTAACTGAGGGCAAGAGCTGCAGAAAGACAGAAAGCAAAATGGCCGACGGAAAACTGAGTTTCAAGGAACATGTCAACAGAGACAAAGAACCTTACATTACTCCCCCCTTAGGGACAACCTCCGGATGACCTCAGACCAGGCTTGTCAGGGTACCTCTGATGAAACTGGCGGAGCAGGCGAGGAGCATTTACATTATTGACTGGTTCCCATGAGTTGTCCTCCACTGGGTAGCCCTGCCATTTAATCAAATATTGCAACTGATTTCTGTACAACCTGGAATCTAGAATCCTTTCCACCATAAATTCTTCCTGACCATCGACCAGCACTGGGTCAGGGCAAGGAGAAGAACGTCCAGGAAACGTATTGGGTGTTGCAGCCTTTAGTAGGGATACATGAAAGACAGGGTGGATTCTCATAGTTCTGGGTAGTTGAAGACGACAAGCAACAGCACTTATAATCTTATTGATCTTATAAGGTCCAATGTACTTATGTCCCAATTTAGACGATGGAATCTTTAATTTAAGATTTCTGGTTGACAGCCAGACCAAATCTCCTACCTTGAAAGCTGGTGCAGGTTTACGAAATTTATCTGCTGCTTTCTTGTACCTTTCCTGAGCCAATTCTAGATTTTCCTTTAGAAGATCCATATTCTTTTGTAAAGAAGTGATTCTTTCAGCCACTGCCGGCAAGGGCGTATCTATGGGAAATCGAGGAAGAATGTTAGGATGATAACCTAGATTGGAGTAAAAAGGAGACTGCTTAGTGGAGGCGCTCTGAGAGTTGTTATAAGAGAACTCAGCCAGTGGAAGTAGATCTACCCAATCATCCTGTAGGTGGCAGATAAAACAGCGGAGATACTGCTCCAGGGTCTGATTGGTTCGTTCTGCCTGTCCATTAGTCTGGGGATGAAAAGCAGAAGAAAGGTTTTCTTTAATGTCCAATGCTGCACAGAAATTTTGCCAAAACCTTGAAGTGAATTGCACCCCTCGATCCGAAATGACCTCATCCGGTACTCCATGTAAGCGAAACACATTCTTAATCATCAAGTCTGATGTCTGTTTTGCAGTGGGTAAGCCGACACAAGGGATAAAATGAGCTGCCTTTGTTAGATGGTCAACCACCACTAGAATGGTGTTCTTCCCTTGAGAGGTTGGTAACTCCACAATGAAGTCCATAGAAATGGATCCCCACGGGCGGGACGGGGTAAGAAGAGGTTGCAACAGACCAGTTGGTGAGGAGCGAGGTGTTTTTCATCTTGCACAGACTTCACATGAAGTGACATAGTTTAAGACATCTTTCCTGTAAGTGGGCCACCAAAAGAAACGAGAAAGAAATTCTTGTGTCTTTAGAATTCCCCTATGCCCGGCTATCTTGGAATCGTGGATGAGTTGCAATACTCTCAATCTGACTGTTTCAGGTATATACAGACGTTGTCCCTGAATCCACACACCATTCTTAAAGACAAGACTTACGTCCCTTGGGGTTGAGCCAACAAAGAATCCGCATGGTATGCTTCCTTGATGTCCTTAAGTAGGTCTTGATTATGAATCACTCCCAGGAATCTAGAGTCAGGAAGAATAGTCTTAGGAGGAGTAAGTGGACGTGTCTCTGCTGAATGAATCCTAGAGAGTGCATCAGCCTTTCCATTGCGCGATCCTGGTCTATAAGAAATGACAAAATTAAATTGGTTTAGGAAAAGATTCCAGCGAGCCTGGCGAGGAGTCAGGCACTTAGCCGACCTGATAAATTCAAGGTTACGATGGTCTGTCAGGACGACTATTTGCTGTGCAGCTCCCTGAAGAAGGTGTCTCCATTCCTTGAAGGCGGCAATAATGGCCAACAATTCTCTATTGCCCACATCGTAGTTCCTCTCAGCCGAAGACAACTGCTGGGAAAAGAAGGCACAGGGATGCAAGACATTCTTCTCACCTGTTCTCTGAGAGAGTATAGCTCCAACGGCACAGTCTGAAGCATCCACCTCTATTATGAAGGCAAGCTCGGGGTTGGGATGTACTAAGATAGGTGCGGTGGTAAATTTATCCTTTAAACAGGAAAATGCTTCCTGAGCTTGCGGGGTCCAGGAGAACCTAGACTGTTTCCGGGTAATTTGGGTGACAGGTGACACTACCTCAGAAAAATTCTTAATGAAACGTCTATAGAAGTTGGCAAACCCGATGAAACGCTGCACCTCCTTCACATTTCTAGGAATTGGCCAATCCTTGATGGCTTGGGTCTTGCTTCCATCCATACTAATCCCTTGCGTAGATAGTACATACCCCAGAAATTGAATTTCGGTCCTATGGAATTCACATTTTTCAAGTTTGATGTAGAGATGGTTTTGTCTTAGGCGTTCTAAGACCATTCTCACATGTCCATGATGTTCCTCTGTGGAGTTAGAAAAAATTAGAATATCATCCAGATAAATCACCACAAATGTATCTAGGAGATCCCTGAAGATATCATTCACGAAGTGTTGGAAAGTGGCTGGGGCGGTACTCAGACCAAAAGGCATAACTAGATATTCAAAGTGTCCATAGCGTGACCTGAAAGCAGTCTTCCATTCATCCCCAGGTCTGATACGGACCAAGTTATAGGCCCCACGGAGATCCAGTTTAGAGAAAATTTTGGCATGCCGCACTCTCTCCAACAACTCAGGGATTAAAGGCAATGGATAACGGTTTCTAATAGTAACCTTATTGAGTTCCCTATAGTCTATGCAGGGTCTCAGAGATCCATCTTTCTTCTTCACAAAGAAGATGGGTGCACCTGCGGGAGATGAAGAGGGGCGTATGAAGCCCTTGGCTAAATTTTCGTCTATATAATCCTTCAAAGCTTTTAGCTCGGGCCCCGCTAGGGGGTAGATCTTACCAAAAGGTATCTCGGCTCCGGGTAATAATTCAATTGGACAATCATATGGACGGTGAGGAGGAAGCTGATCAGGGTTCTTCTTGTCACATAAATCGTCATAGTCCTGGTATACAGCTGGTAGTTCAGGGACTGACATGGTTCCTTTAGGAACAGAGCAAGCTGAAACTCCTTGACTCATCTGTTTCTCCGGAAAGTGTAATTCCTTGGTCTCCCAGTTAATCGTAGGATTCTGCGCCTGCAGCCATGGTAGCCCTAGAATGATGGGAAAGTGGGGAGAAGAGATAAGCAAAAAAGACATTTTCTCCTGATGATCTTTACCCATAAGGACCCTCAAAGGCTCTGTTTCTTGATCCACTGGTCCAGAAGTCAGTAGAGAGCCATCCACAGTCTCCATCTGTACTGGAGTAGCCTTTTTCACTGAACGTATCCCTGTTTCAGAGCAAAGGAGATATCCATAAAATTTCCACTTGCTCCTGAGTCGATCATAGCAGAGCTAGACACCCAGACTGAGTCAACCCAGAGTTTGATGGAAAGGAAGCAATGAGAATTGTTTCTTTTACAACTCAGCTGGGACACCGCTGAGGAAACTTGAAAAATTGCAGCGTTTATACCGTCATCGTCCCCAGAACTAACAGAGTTTAAGTCCGAGAAATCAAGATCTCTTGCAGCAGATCTCTCTGGAGCCTGAGGCTCGGACATGACAGAGCTCCTCTCGCAACACTCACAGTGAATGACTGCTGCAGTAGTCTTACGAGAACGGCTGGGGCAGTTTATAATGAAGTGCCCTGACTTACCACAGTAGAAACATAGATTTTCCTTTATACAATGTTCTTTGCGTGCATCACTAACCGTCTTTGTAAAGAGTCCACCTGCATGGGTTCAGGTTCTGGTTCCCTTGTGATCCTACTCAAAGGTTCCTTAGCTGAGGAGGGAGGTAGTAAAAGGTTAGTGCGATTATTTTCGAACCATCTCTCTTGTCTGCGTTCAGTCAGATGAGCATCAATACGGATACAATAGTTAATAAAGTCACCTAACGCAGTGGGAGGGTCGGCACGAGCAAGTTCATCCTTAATCAGTGGAGACAACCCTTTCCGAAAAATAGATTTTTTAGCGGAAGTGTCCCAAGTGGTATCAAGAGCCCATCTCCTGAAATCCAGGGCATATTCGGCTACTGAACGCTTACCTTGGCGCAAAGTTAACATGGCTGCTTCAGCTGTTGCACCTCGATTGGGGTCATCAAACACCTGCCCCATGGCTGAAATAAAAGCATCAAGGTGATTCAAACAATCATCCTCAGTCTCAATCAGAGGGTTTGCCCACATCAAAGCCTTATTGGTAAGCAACATGATTATAGTAAGCACTTTGGATCGTTCAGTGGGAAATTGTGAAGCATGTGCAGAGAAAATAAATTGCATTGATTAATAAATCCCCTGAATTTCTCACGTTCACCGCCAAAACGAAAAGGAGGTAATTTGGGGATCCCAGAACTTGGGGTTATGGCAGGAGCCTGGGCTCGTTCCTCTAGAGCCTCAATCCTGGCTCGCAATTCCTGGGTAGTCTGTCCAAGCACTTGCAAATTATGATTAGTGAGGTCCTGTAGGCTTGCAAAACGGGTTTTTAAAGTCTGTACATCTGAAAGGATTGTATCAGTCACTCCGCAAAGTTACTTTATGCGGGCCTCCATCTTCCAGATCTTTTAAGGCAGAGGTGCTGGAAGGAGAAGAGGAAAGGAAAAAAAAAAAACAATAGTGTTTACCTGTGGTAACACTCCAGAGTAAAATTTTAAGGGAATGCGCTCACCTGGAATGGTTGTGAGAAGTCACAACCACTGTCATCACATAAGGTATTAAACGGACATCTGATATCCACAGTCACAGCAGACACGGCTTTCCCAGACCCAGCAGACACTAAACATTGGCTCCTGAATCTTGTCATGTATAGTGTACAGTTCCTATAGCGTCTTGTGCTTGGGTGCGAGGAAAACACAGGAGACATAGGTTGAAATGAAATGACTTGTATTACTTCATACAAGCATGCTGAAAAGTTCACACAGTTTGCAGGAACAGCAACAGGAGACACAGCAGGCCAGAGTAACTTCAAGCTCTACAATAACTCTCCAAAGCAGGTTCAGGATCTCTTCTCTGTACCGTAATTCCTCTGCAAACATGTATTCACCAAACAGCAGGTTTCCAGAGTCCAAAAGTGTTCCAAGGTTCCTCAGTAGGGAATAGCTGGAGTACAAGTCCAAGGCTTCCAGGAGTCAGGTCACAGACTGACTGAGGCTTGATTCAGGAGCACTGATTGTTCAGCTGAGGCTGCTTAAGAAGCAAGAGGGAAGAATCAGGGCGGGAACATGAAAACTGGAAACTCCATATTAACTGAGGGCAAGAGCTGCAGAAAGACAGAAAGCAAAATGGCCGACGGAAAACTGAGTTTCAAGGAACATGTCAACAGAGACAAAGAACCTTACAAGGAAATTGGACCCCAAAAGTTGTTATCCAATTTGTCCTGAGTACGCTGATACCCCATATGTGGGGGGGAACTGTTTGGGTGCATGGCAGGGCTTGGAAAGGAAGTAGTAACGTTTTGGAATGCAGACGTTGATGGGGTCATGTTCCGTTTGCAGTGCCCCAGATGAGCCTAAACAGTGGAAACCCCCACAAGTGACCCCATTTTGGAAACTAGACCCCCTAAGGAACTTATCTAGATCTTTGGTGAGCACTTTGAACACCCAAGTGCTTCACACAAGTTTATAATGCCCGGGCATGAAAATAAAAAATCCTATTTTTTTCCCACAAAATTATCTTTTAGTCACTAATTTTTTATTTTCCCAAGGGTAACAGGAGAAATTGGACCACATAAGTTGTTGTACAATTTGTCCTGAGTACGCTGATACCCCATATGTGGGGGGGAACCACTGTTTGGGCGCACGGCAGAGCTCGGAATCGAAGGAGCACCATTTGACTTTTTCCAACCAAAATTGGCTGGAATTGAGATTGGATGCCATGTTGCATTTGGAGAGCCCCTGATGTGCCTAAACAGTGGAAACCCCCCACAAATGACCCCATTTGGGAAACTAGACCCCCTAAGGAACTTTTCTAGATCTTTGGTGAGCAATTTGAACCCCCAATTGCTTCACACAAGTTTATAACGTAGAGCCGTAAAATTTAAAAATCATATTTTTTCCACAAAAATGATCTTTTCACCCCAATTTTTATTTTTCCAAGGGTAACAAGACTCCAAAAGTTATTGTGAAATTTGTCCTGAGTGCGCTGATACCCCATATGTGGGGGTAAACCACTGTTTGGGTGCATGGCAGAGTTTGGAAGGGAAGGAGCGCCGTCTGACTTTTTCAACGCAGAATTGGCTGGACGCCATGTCGTGTTTGGAGAGCTCCTGATCTGCCTAAACAGTGGAAACCCCCATAAATGACACCATTTTGGAAACTAGACCCCTCAAGGAACTTATCTAGATGTGTGGTGAGAACTTTTAACCCCCAGGTGTTTCACTAAAGTTTATAACGTACAGCCGTAAAATAAAAAATCTTTTTTTTTTTTACAAAAATGATTTTTTCGCCCCCAATATTTTATTTTCACAAGGGTAACAGAAGAAATTGGAACCCAAAAGTTGTTGTCCAATTTGTCCTGAGTACGCTGATACCCAATATGTGGGAGAAAACTACTGTATGGGCGCACGTCAGGGCTCGGAAGGGAAGTAGTGACGTTTTGGATTGCAGACTTTGATGGAATGGTCTGGGGGCGTCATGTCACATTTGGAGAGCCCCTGATGCACCTATACAGTGGAAACCCCCACAAGTGACCCCATTTTGGCAAATAGACCCCACAAGGAACTTATCTAGATGTGTGGTGAGCACTTTGAACCCCGAAGTGCTTCACAGAAGTTTATAACGTACAGCCATAAAAATAAAAAATCCTTTTTTTTTTACAAAAATGATTTTTTCGCCCCCAATATTTTATTTTCACAAGAGTAACAGAAGAAATTGGAACCCAAAAGTTGTTGTCCAATTTGTCCTGAGTACGCTGATACCCAATATGTGGGAGAAAACTACTGTATGGGCGCACGTCAGGGCTCGGAAGGGAAGTAGTGACGTTTTGGATTGCAGACTTTGATGGAATGGTCTGGGAGCGTCATGTCACATTTGGAGAGCCCCTGATGCACCTATACAGTGGAAACCCCCCACAAGTGACCCCATTTTGGCAAATAGACCCCACAAGGAACTTATCTAGATGTGTGGTGAGCACTTTGAACCCCGAAGTGCTTCACAGAAGTTTATAACGTACAGCCGTAAAAATAAAAAATCTTTTTTTTTTTACAAAAATGATTTTTTCGCCCCCAATATTTTATTTTCACAAGGGTAACAGGAGAAATTGGACCCCAAAAGTTGTTGTCCAATTTGTCCTGAGTACTCTGATACCCAATATGTGGGAGAAAACTACTGTATGGGCGCACGTCAGGGCTCGGAAGGGAAGTAGTGACGTTTTGGATTGCAGACTTTGATGGAATGGTCTGGGGGCGTCATGTCGCATTTGGAGAGCCCCTGATGCGCCTAAACAGTGGAAACCCCCCACAAGTGACCCCATTTTGGAAAATAGACCCCACAAGGAACTTGTCTAGATGTGTGGTGAGCACTTTGAACCCCGAAGTGCTTCACAGAAGTTTATAACGCACAGCCGTAAAAATAAAAAATCTTTTTTTTTTTTTGCAAAAATGATTTTTTTGCCCCAATTTTTATTTTTACAAGGGTAACAGGAGAAATTGGACCCCAAAAGTTGTTGTCCAATTTGTCCTGAGTACGCTGATATCCAATATGTGGGAGAAAACTACTGTATGGGTACACGTTGGGGCTCGGAAGGGAAGTAGTGACGTTTTGGATTGCAGACTTTGATGGAATGGTCTGGGGGCGTCATGTCGCATTTGGAGAGCCCCTGATGTGCCTAAACAGTGGAAATCCCCAAGTGACCCCATTTTGGAAAATAGACCCCACAAGGAACTTATCTAGATGTGTGGTGAGCGCTATGAAGCCCCAAGTGCTTCACAGAAGTTTATAATGTACAGCCGTAAAAACAAAAAATAATTTTTTTTGTACAAAAATGATATTTTCGCCCCCAGTTTTTTATTTTCCCAAGGGTAACAGAAGAAATAGGACAAATTGCACAATAACTCTTGGGGTCCAGAGTACGCTGATACCCCATATGTGGGGATAAACTACTGTTTGGACTCATGGCAGAGCTGAGAAGTGAAGGAGCACCGTTTGACTTTTTCAACGCAGAATTGGCTGGAATTGAGATCAGACGCCATGTCACATTTGGAGAGCCCCTGATGTGCCTAAACAGCGGAAACCCCCAATTCTAACTCCAACCCTAACCCCAACACACCCCTAACCCTAGTCCCAACCCTAACCACAAACCTAACCCTAACACACCCCTAATCACAACCCTAACCCTAATCCTAACTTTAGCGCCAACCCTAACCCTAACTTTAGCCGCAACCCTAACCCTAACCCTAATGGGAAAATGGAAATAAATACTTTTTTTTAATTTTATTATTTTTCCCTTACTAAGGGGGTGATAAAGGGGGGCTTGATTTACTATTTATAGCGGGTTTTTATGATTGGCAGCTGTCACGCTAAAAGACGCTTTTTATTGCAAAAATAGTTTTTGCATCATCACATTTTGAGAGCTATAATTTTTGCATATTTTGGCCCACAGAGTCATATGAGGTCTTATTTTTTGCGGGACGAGTTGACGTTTTTATTGGTACCATTTTTGAGCACGTGACGTTTTTTGATCGCTTTTTATTTCGATTTTTGGGAGGTTAGAATGAACAAAAATCAGCAATTCATGAATTTCTTTTGGGGGAGGCGTTTATACCGTTCCGTGTGTGGTAAAATTGATAAAGCAGTTTTATTCTTCGGGTCAGTACGATTATGGCGATACCTCATTTATATAATTTTTTCATGTTTTGGCGCTTTTATAGAATAAAAACAATTTTATATAAAAAATAATTATTTTTGCATCGCTTTATTCTGTGAGCTATAACTTTTTTATTTTTTTGCTGATGATGCTGTATGACAGCTCGTTTTTTGCGGTACAAGATGACGTTTTCAGCAGTACCATGATTTTTTATATCGGTCTTTTTGATCGCGTGTTATTCCACTTTTTGTTCAGCGGTATGATGATAAAGCATTGATTTTTTGCTTCGTTTTTTTTTTTTTTTTTTTAAGGGGTTCACTAAAGGGGTTAACTAGTGGGACAATTTTATAGGGGGGGTCGTTACGGACGCGGCGATACCAAATATGTGTACTTTTATTGCTTTGTTTTTTTTATTTACAGGAAGAAGTGAATTTATTGGGGAATATATATATATTTTTTTTATTTATTTTGGATTTTTTTTAAAACATGTTTATTTTTTATTTTTTTAACTTTTTTACTTTGTCCCAGGGTGGGACATCACTGTATTTTATCAGATCGCTGGTGTGACAGTGTGCACAGCACTCTGTCACACCAGCGATCGCTCAGGCAGTGCAGCAGGCTTCTCAGTGCCTGCTCTCGGCAGGCACTGAGGTAGCCGCCTCCCTCCAGGACCCCGGCGCCATCTTGGATCCAGGTCCTGGGAGGGAGGAAGCCCTCAGAACAGCGCGATCACATCGCGCTGCTCTGAGGGTCTCAAGGGGGCAGGGTGGGGGCTCCTCTCCTGTGCCCCCAGTACACCGCTATCATGTTTGCTCGCGGTGTGCAAGGGGTTAATGTGCCGGGAGCGGTCCGTGACCGCTCCTGACACACAGTCATGGGTGTCAGCTGTGATAATCAGCTGACACCCGGCCGCGATCGGCTGCGCTCCCCACGGGAGCGCGTCCGATCGCACGAGACGTACTATCCCGTCCCCGGTCATACGGGCCCAGGTACCATGGACGGGATAGTACGTCCGATGGCAGTAAGGGGTTAAGGAATCTGCTTCTCTGACCTTCTAGGGGCATCAAAACACAATAGCAGACTCCAATCAGAGGGTAATAAAACTTTCACTCCTTATCTATAGGAAAGATGTATATCTTTGTACCGTGTTAGCCAGTAGATAGAAAAATATTTAAGGGTATGCCACACTAAACGAGATTGCAAACGAGATCGCAAACGAGATCACTAAAACGTCACTATTTTGCGATCTCGTTAGCGACCTCGTTGTGTGTGGCATGTAGCAACGATGTGGCCCCTGCTGTGATGTCGCTGATCGTTCACTAGAGTTCTGGACCATTTTTTGATCGTTGGCGTCCCGCTGATGAGCCTGAATCGCTGTGTTTGGCACCTTTTGCGAACGACGAGCGACCTCGTTTGTGACGCATATCTGTTTTGCGTCACGGAGTAGATCGCAATATCTGTAAGTTCTCTTTTGCGTCACAGAGAGGATCGCAGAAGTTGCAAAGCAGGCTAGCAGGACCAGAGAGCAGGAGCGATGCTGGAAATTCCTATGAATCAGAAGAGCCAGTACATGCTAATGACATCCTAACGACCGCCAAAGTCGTTAAAGAGATCACTGACTGCTGATGAGTCGTTTATGAGATCTCCTGTTTGGCAGCTACTAGCGACCTAAAAGAGATCACACCAACGATTGCGTCGTTATCGTGATCGCTAACGAGATCGCTAAGTGTGGCAGTACCTTTAGACTTGAGAGTCCTCAGTGGTTGATACCTTTTAATGGCTAACTGAAAAGATGGTAACAAATTGCAAGCTTTCGAGACTACTCAGGTCTCTTCATCAGGCAAAGACTAAAAAAAAAAAAAAATCTTTGCCTGATGAAGAGACCTGAGTAGTCTCGAAAGCTTGCAATTTGTTACCATCTTTTCAGTTAGCCATTGAAAGGTATCAACCACTGAGGACTCTCAAGTCTAAATATTTTTCTTTACTCCTTATCTATGAACTGTTCCAATATTTATGTTCATCCCTCTGCCATAATGACAGTTCTGCTTCACGTCACTTGTCTTACCTATTGCATTATTCCTGTGTCCTCTTGTGTATAAATATGTGATTCTTCAGATTTTGTATTAGTCTTTGCCTGATGAAGAGACCTGAGTAGTCTCGAAAGCTTGCAATTTGTTACCATCTTTTCAGTTAGCCATTAAAAGGTATCAACCACTGAGGACTCTCAAGTCTAAATATTTTTCTATAAGGAACCAAACTTTTGTACTCTGTCCTATCATTTCTACTCTCATTTTACTGCATCTGTAAATTTAGCTAATTATAGTAAACGCTTAAAGGGGTTATCAAGGAAAAAGAAAACTTTTGCCCAGGGGACTAGATATGCAAAACATATCAAATTCAGCCCTACTCACCTATTGGCAACTACCTGAATCCAACGCTAGCTGCCCCTTAGTCTGCGCCAAGACAGAAAATGGCAAACTGACCAATCCATCATCCACCAATTAAAGGTTGCAGTGGTCAGGTGACTTGAGCAAGGCATCATGGGATGTTTTATGATAATGGTCCAGTCCGCTGGGCAAAGTTTTATTTCACCCGGACAACCTCTTTAATTCATTAAAGTGGTTAAATGATCAACGAAAGCCTTGTAATATGAAAGCCACTGCACCAATGATTGGGCTACCTAGACTCTTTCTTGGAAAAAAGCTGATTTGATGATAGGTACTAATTTGGGGTACAAATGTAACAAAAAGTCTTGGCACCTCCGGAATATTAGTGCAGGATGTGCCATTAATGAGAAGAGACTGTCATCTGCAGGCCAGCCAAAATCAAGTGGAACCAAAGTGTGCTGTAAGATTTGCATGGGGAACAACCTTGTGTGCTGGACTAGATCAGGTGACACTCAGTAAGGACTTCCCTGATATAAAATCCCTAGGCACCCAACCACAAGAAGATTTGATGCCAGAGAAGAAAGTGGGGCAGAGATTTTCCAGAGACACCGCTGGGACCAATGTGACATGCATCAGCGGGGAGTCTGTACTACCTTGGTGCAGGTCACTACCTGGAACAGTCCAGATCCACTGGAAGATGTCTCTAAGTACGGCTTACACTGGTCATAGCCGGAATCTGCACCCTGCCTTGGTCAAGCCCCCAAGGCCTGACTATGCCTGTCAAAAGCTGAGGCCAGGTCCTCTCTTCCCGGAGCCTGAAAGACTTCCGCCGACAATCAAGCTGAGAAGAGCCATGCGGCGACTGCAGCATGAGAGGCATGCCTGCGATAGAGGAGGAACAGTGCAAGTGAGCATGGCCGTCACTTCCAGTTATCACCTACAGTACCAGGGTCAACTGGGACTAGGATTACAGGTATGGAGAGGGCCTGTTGGTGCATGGGAGGCTCAACGGGCTTTAATAGACTACGTCATGAAGAGACTTGCAGCTTAGAGGGATGGTGGTCTCCAGGAGGTTTCCAGCTGTCATGATAACCCAATTGTGACATTTGATAGCAATGAAGTGAGTCGATTGTAGCTGGTGCACACGGCTCCATTTAAGCTCTGATGTCAGATATTGAGAGCGGCATTTAAAGGGAACCTGTCAGCAGTTTTGGCCAATATAAGATGCGGCCACTGCCTTTCAGGGCTTTTCTACAACATTCTATAATGCTGTAGATAAGCCCCCGATCTCACCTGAAAGATAAGAAAAATAAGCTTTATTATACTCACCCGGGAATCGGTCCGGTATAGTGGCAGGTTGGTATGGTTTGGAGACTCCTTTGAATTCTATGGTAGAAAACGGCAACATAATGGCAGAGGAAAATATCTGAAAAAATATTTGAGGTATAGAGAGGGAGAGAGACACACATTAGTCAGTAAATTTGCTACTGCCTCCGATGTCACTCGATAAATCTGTAAAAGGCTCATTCAAAAGTATAACAGCTAATTTCCTGCAGTGTCATGCAAATAGCATAATGAATCTAGTTAGTACAGGCTACAATGGTAGACATCACTTACAGACTTATCTTTCATGCCAGCATTCCAGAAGTATAAAGGAATTGCATATTTGGAAACCAAACAGGATGTGTAGTAAGTCAAACACTTGCATCATCTGACAGATGGGTTTTTCAAATTAGTAAGTTTATTTAGAAAAATATTTAGACTTGAGAGTCCTCAGTGGTTGATACCTTTTAATGGCTAACTGAAATTTAAGGCTTTTAGCGGGATATGTATGTTCAATGCCGTGTGCTCACAATGTTTTCTCCTGTGTTAAACAAGAATCACATGACATCTAATAGGACACAGATTGGGACAGAAAGGAAAGGTCACATGAAACAAACCAGCAAGTAATCTAAGCATAATAACAAGTTAGCTAAGCATAAAACTGTCACTGCTTGGGGGAAATAAATGGCTTGGCCAGGGGGGAAGACAGGCGAAATCAATCTGGGAATGAATGTTAAACAGTTTGGAAAGACAGATTTTAGTGCTTTTAGGGTGAAGACAATTTATCTCTGTCCTATTGTATTTCCCATGCTTCAGGTAGAATCCATGCACTGGCCTCCTGCTTGGCTCCAGTCAGGCTCCAGACTTGATTAATGGCAGCTAGAAATGTCTGCAAGTCTCATTACCGCATGATAAACTACAGCAAAGCAGAGATCTCCTAAGCAAATGTCTCCAACCCCATATTATGGATGTAGCCATAGCGTTTCTCACATTTGTCGCTGCTGAAGATGATCACAATGAGTGATGCTATTGCTATTATTAGTAATACTGGTAAATTTAGCAACCAGGAAAATTATATAATAACTAACAAAAATTATGTAGCTCACACACACTTTACGTCCGGCATCTGATTGAACAAGCCATGATTTTCCTTCTATTAAATTTGTATGGAAACCAACAAGATCACCGTATTTGTCTCTTACAGAATCAAAGGTAACTTTGAGACTTAATACTATTTTGTTCATGATCCCATACAAGCAGATCACACACTGGTTAGTGAGCTAGTTTTAGTATTGACAATACTAAAGAAATTACAATAAAGACATGCACTTTTCAATTGAGACATAGATTTCCTAGAACGACATGGTAAAATATGTGTGTCAAATTTGCAATTTCTGTTAATTTTGTTTTAGCACGATGCTTTTACCTAGCTGTGTATGAGGCCTAAACACCACTATTTTTAAACTGTTTTCACATCAAATTACATCACATGTTAAATAAAATATAATTCAATGAATCCCAAGTATTTTTGCTTGTTTGTAAGAGACTGATCACGTTCCATCATTGTGTTTGATTAGAGTTTGATTCTTATGTTCAGCTCAATTTCAAAGAAGATGCTAGAGATGAGCGACTTTGCCTTTTTTCGGGTTGAGTCGGGTTTCGGGCCACCCGACTTTCGCAAAAGACGGGTTGAACGAGATCGGCCGACTAGCTCGCGACAAAAAAACTAAACCCGACCACAATGCAACTCAATGGGGAATAACAGCTGCCCCCCCGCCCACGTCCTCTTCCACCATACTTCCGCATGTTTGGGAAAATGTACCCAAAATACCAGCAGATATATGGTACTGTATCAGAAGCGTACAGCTGTATATGGCGTAGGGGAAAATTTCAATCTCCGCATATATTTCCGGAGTCACACACAGACGCTCTCTCAGTATGGATTTGACCGTAATACAAAGAGCAGATATACGGTACTGTATCAGTAGCATTCAGCTGTATACAGTGTTGGGGTAATTTTAAATCTCCGTATATATTTCCGGAGTCACACACAGATAGTCAGCATGTATTTGTCCGTGATACCAGCCAGTACACGGTAGTGTGTGAGGAGCATACAGCTCTATACGGTGTGGGAAAAAATGAATGCTCAGTAACTGTGCAGAAAAAAAGAATAAAAGTATCAGTGCTGTGTAAAAAGCAGTCTGCACAGCAGTGTACACACAGCAATACAGCAATCAGGCAGCCTAATAACCAGCGCTGCTGCACACAAGAAAATCCTCCCCTGTCACTGCACACTAACTGTACAGCACAATTGCTATCAGCACAAGCACAGAAGAACTTCTCTTTCCTGCCCTAACTCTCTCCCTACTGATAAACAGCGTCAGCAACCTCTCCCTACTGTTAAGATCAGCAGAAGCAAAATGGCGGTCGGCGGTCAGGGCTTTTATAGACACTATGATGCCCCCAAAGCAAGCCAATCACTGCAATGCCCTTCTCTAAGATAGTGGTGGACGCTGCATGTCATCTCGTTGCCCACAGTGTACGTCCTTGCTCATTGGCTGGAAAAAGGCACCTGAAAGCATTCTGGGAAACTTGACTTTGGCGTTCGTTTCGACGACCGCATGGCCGACCTCACGCTATGGTCATGTTTCGGCCAACGAAACCCGACTTTGGCGAAAGTCCTCGACTTTTGAATCTGATCGACCTGTTTCGCTCAACTCTAGCTGCTACTATCCATTAAACATTACAAAATTGACAGCACACAGATGAAACATGAATGGCATCCATGTTCTGTCTTATCTGTTATGTTTCGGTAGCTGAGGAGTGCAGGTAAAAAAGGCAATACACCAGAGCAGTTGGAATCTATGAGATTGCAGTACCCTGACTAACCACCACAACTAGAGGCAGCCGTGGAGCGTTCCTACGTTGGTCCTAGACGCCTCGTCACAGCCTGAGAAACTAACTACACCTAAAGAGAGAAATAGGAAAGCTATCTGCCCGGAGCAGAACCCCAAAGATAATAGAAAGCCTCCAAACATGTAATGGCGGTTAGACAAGAAGAAATACTGACACAGAAAGAAAATAGTATGAGCAAACGCTGGGGCCCAAACTAACTAAATAGAAAAGGATAGGAAGGGTACTTACTGCAATCCCAGAAAACCCTGAAAAGCACCAACTCTACTAATTTCAAAATCACCTGAGATCACACGACCTCTACCACCTAAATTAGTTCTCTGGTGTAACAAAATCAAAACAGCAGTCACTGAAAAAACTGGAAAAAGCAAAAGCACAAACATCAGTGGCTGAACTAAACTGAGAGGGCAAAAGCCCCCCAGAGGGGACCCAGAAGGCCCCCACAGAAGTGCAGGACAAAATGCAAAAATATAGCAACAAAAACAAAAAAAAGAAAATGTCTTATCTGTTAGCAGGAGATGCAGACACGACACAGAAGGCTACAAGGGAAACAGGAATGAAGGATTCAGACCAGAACAATTGATCACCGGCAACCCTGATGGGAAGGTGACTCCCTTATATAAGACCAGTCAGTAACACCTGATTCCCAGTCCTCACAATCTTCACTGAACAGACCAGTACCGCTTGTAACCACCAGAGGGAGTCTCTGCTCAGAACTCATCTCAAACTCATTCACAACAGTACCCCCCCCTTGAGGAGGGGTCACCGAACCCTCATTTGAGCAACCAGGTCGGTCAGGATGAGTTCTATGATAAGCACGGATGAGTCTCCTAGCATGGATGTCCGAAGCAAACACCCAAGAATTGTCTTCCTGACCATAACCTCTCCACTTAACCAAATACTGGAGTTTCCGTCTAGAAAAACGAGAATCTAATATTTTTCAACCACATACTCCAGATTGCCCTCAACCAAAACAGGGTCAGGAGGCACAGCAGCAGGAACCACTGGCTCAACAAACCTCTTCAACAAGGACTTGTGGAACACGTTATGGATCTTAAATGTCCCTGGAAGAAGCAAACGAAAAGAAACATGATTAAGAATCTCAATGATCTTATAAGGTCCAATGAACCTAGGCTTAAATTTAGGAGATGCTACTCTCATAGGAATATTCTTTGAGGACAACCAGACCAAGTCCCCCACTTTAAACCGAGGACCATCAGTCCTATGCCGGTTAGCAAACCGCTGGGCCTTCTCCTGAGAGAGGGACAACCTCTCCACTACCTGGTCCCAAATCTGTTGCATACGCTCCACAACAGAGTCAACACCTGGACAGACAGAAGCCTCCGTCTGTCCTGAAGAAAATCGGGGTGAAACCCAGAATTACAGAAAAACGGAGACATCAAAGTGGCAGAGCTAGCCCTATTATTAAGAGCAAACTCAGCCAAAGGCAAAAAAGAGACCCAGTCATCCTGATCAGCAGACACAAAGCATCTAAGATAAGTCTCCAATGTCTGGTTTGTTCTCTCAGTTTGACCATTGGTCTGAGGATGAAATGCCGAGGAGAAAGACAATTGAACACCCAGTTTAGAACAAAAAGTCCTCCAAAATCTGGAAACAAACTGGACTCCTCTGTCAGACACAATGTTCTCAGGAATGCCGTGTAAACGAACCACGTGCTGAAGGAACAACGGCACCAATTCAGAGGAGGAAGGCAACTTAGGTAATGGCACAAGATGTATCATTTTGGAAAACCTATCACAAATTACCCAGATGGTGGTCATTCTCTGAGAAACAGGAAGGTCGGAAATTAAATCCATAGAGATATGGGTCCATGGTCTCTTGGGCACAGGCAATGGCATCAACAAACCACTAGAGCGAGAGCAAGGCTTGGAGCGAGAGCAAGTCCCGCAGGACTGCACAAATTCCCTGACATCACGAGACAAGGTAGGCCACCAAAAGGACCGACTAACCAAGTCTCTGGTACCAAAAATTCCGGGATGCCCAGCCAATGCGGAACAATGAATCTCAGACATCACACTCTTTTTCCACTGGTCCGGGACAAACAATTTTCCAACAGGGCAGCACTCGGGCCTATCCTCCTGACACCCCTCCAGAGCAAGTCTCAAATTTTGCGAGATGGCGGAAAGAACTACACCCTCTTTCAAAATAACAGAAGGATCAGATAACTCAGGAGAGTCCGCAAAGAAACTCCTCGAGAGGGCATCCGCCTTAACATTCTTAGTGCCAGGAAGAAAGGAAACCACAAAATTAAAACGTGTGAAAAACAAGGCCCACCTGGCCTGTCTAGGATTGAGTCGCTTGGCAGATTCCAGATAGACCAGATTCTTATGGTCCGTAAGGACCACCACCTGATGTTTGGCTCCCTCCAGCCAATGTCTCCACTCTTCAAAAGCCCACTTCATGGCCAATAACTCCCGATTACCCACGTCATAATTACGTTCAGTAGGAGAAAATTTTCGAGAGAAAAAGGCACAAGGGTTACTTTTAGAGGTCTCTGGATCTTTTTGGGACAAAACGGCACCTGCCCCAATTTCAGAGGCATCAACCTCCACCTGAAATGGCAGAGAAACATCAGGCTGCCGTAGAACAGGAGCAGAAGTGAATCTCTGCTTAAGTTCCTGAAATGCAGAGACTGCCTCAGGAGGCCAATTCACTACATCAGAACCCTTTCTGGTCAAATCAGTTAATGGTTTAACAATAACCGAGAAATTACCAATAAATTTACGATAAAAATTGGCAAAACCCAAAAATCTCTGAAGAGCCTTTAATGAAGTAGGTTGGACCCAATCACAGATGGCCTGAACCTTGACCGGGTCCATTTCAATAACAGATGGGGACAAAATGAATCCCAGAAATGAGATCCTCTGTACGCCAAAAAGACACTTTGATCCCTTCACATACAGAGCATTCTCTCTCAAAATCTGGAATACAGTTCGAACATGTTTCACATGAGAGTCCCAGTCATTAGAAAAAATCAAGATATCATCCAAATAAACAATCAGAAATTTGTCCACAAAATCCCTGAAAATGTCATTCATGAAGGACTGGAAGACGGAAGGAGCATTAGTGAGCCCAAAGGGCATCACTAGGTACTCAAAGTGCCCTTCAGGGGTATTGAATGCCGTCTTCCATTCATCCCCGTGCTTAATGCGAATAAGGTTATACGCCCCCTGAGGTCAATCTTGGTAAACCAAGTAGCGTTTTTCACCCTGGAAAACAGGTCAGAAATCAAGGGTAACGGGTATTGATATTTCACAGTAATATTGTTCAAGAGACGATAATCAATACACGGCCTTAATGAACCATCTTTTTTGGCCACAAAGAAAAAACCGGCACCTAAGGGTGAAGAGGATGGTCTGATATGACCCTTCTCCAATGATTCCTTGATATAAGACCGCATAGCGTCATGTTCAGGTACAGACAAGTTAAAAAGGCGACCTTTAGGGAATTTACTACCCGGCATTAATTCAATAGCGCAGTCATAGCTCCTATGGGGAGGCAAGGATGCAGATTTACTTTCGCTAAACACATCAGAAAAATCAATAAAAAAGTCAGGAACATCCTGAGCCTGGGGGGAGGCAGAAAAAACAGGAGTGTTGGTATTAACACATTGGCAGCCCCAACTGGTTACAGACACAGATTTCCAATCCAAAACAGGATTATGAGACTGTAACCAAGGGAAACCCAGCACGATAATGTCATGCAGATTATACAGAACCAAAAATTTGCAGCACTCCTGGTGATCAGGTTCAACCCTCATTATCACCTGAGTAGAAAACTGGGGTTTATTCTCAGCCAAAGGGGTAGAATCGATCCCCAGTAGGGGAATAGACTTCTGTAGGGGTATCAAGGGAAACCCACAACGTTTAGCAAAATCATAATCCATCAGGTTAATAGCTGCTCCAGAATCAACGAAAGCCTGAGCAGAAAATGAGGACAGAGAGCATATCAGAGTGACAGTTAATAAAAACTTAGTCTGAACACTACCCAAGACAACTGAGCGTGCAAAACGTCTTCCCCGCTTAGGGCAGACTGAAATAGCATGAGAGGCATCACCACAGTAGAAACATAACCCATTGCGCTTTCGAAACTCATGACGCTGTGCCCCAGACACCACTCTATCACACTGCATGGGTTCAGAAGCTGGTTCACAAGGCAACACCATTCCACGCATACTTCTCCGCTCACGCAAACGTCTGTCAATTTGAATCGCTAATGACATAGAATCATTGAGACCAGAGGGGACAGGGAATCCCACCATAACATCCTTTACATTATCTGACAGACCCTTCCGAAAAAGGGCTGCCAAAGCGTCGTCATTCCATTTGGTCAGGACTGCCCACCTACGGAATCTCTGACAGTATAACTCAGCGTCATAAGGCCCCTGATTTAATGCCAACAAGGCTTTTTCAGCTTGATCAGTGACATTAGGCTCATCGTACAATAACCCCAAAGCCTGAAAAAATGCATCAACATCACTCAAAACAGGATCCCCAGGTGTCAGGGAAAAAGCCCAATCCTGAGGATCGCCGCGCAGGAGAGAGATGATAATTTGAACCTGCTGCGCTGCATTCCCCGAGGACTTAGATTTTAAGGCAAGAAACAATTTACAATTATTTTTGAAATTCTGAAACTTAGCTCGATCCCCCAAAAACAAATCTGGCATGGGGATCCTAGGTTCCACAACAGGCAACCTAGCAAGATATGCAGCAATACTCTGAACCTCAGTGGCAAGCTGATCCACATGGCCAGACAACCGTGCAAACTCCATTGAGAGAAAAGATCCTCCCCAGCACCCAGAGATACAGAGGAAAAAAAATGCAACAAACAGAAAAATATCTCTGACAACTCTGACAACCTTTTTTCTTTCACAATATTTTTTCCCTTCTGTGAGTACCATACAATTTTCAATTTTTAGGCCGGTGATACTGTTATGTTTCGGTAGCTGAGGAGTGCAGGTAAAAAAGGCAATACACCAGAGCAGTTGGAATCTATGAGATTGCAGTACCCTGACTAACCACCACAACTAGAGGCAGCCGTGGAGCGTTCCTATGTTGGTCCTAGACGCCTCGTCACAGCCTGAGAAACTAACTACACCTAAAGATAGAAATAGGAAAGCTATCTGCCCCGGAGCAGAACCCCAAAGATAATAGAAAGCCCCCAAACATGTAATGGCGGTTAGACAAGAAGAAATACTGACACAGAAAGAAAATAGTATGAGCAAACGCTGGGGCCCAAACTAACTAAATAGAAAAGGATAGGAAGGGTACTTACTGCAATCCCAGAAAACCCTGAAAAGCACCAACTCTACTAATTTCAAAATCACCTGAGATCACACGACCTCTACCACCTAAATTAGTTCTCTGGTGTAACAAAATCAAAACAGCAGTCACTGAAAAAACTGGAAAAAGCAAAAGCACAAACATCAGTGGCTGAACTAAACTGAGAGGGCAAAAGCCCCCCGGAGGGGACCCAGAAGGCCCCCACAGAAGTGCAGGACAAAATGCAAAAATATAGCAACAAAAACAAAAAAAAGAAAATGTCTTATCTGTTAGCAGGAGATGCAGACACGACACAGCAGGCTACAAGGGAAACAGGAATGAAGGATTCAGACCAGAACAATTGATCACCGGCAACCCTGATGGGAAGGTGACTCCCTTATATAAGACCAGTCAGTAACACCTGATTCCCAGTCCTCACAATCTTCACTGAACAGACCAGTACCGCTTGTAACCACCAGAGGGAGTCTCTGCTCAGAACTCATCTCAAACACATTCACAACACTTATCCAATGATTTGTATATACTATTTTGATCCATGTCTCAGATTAAAAATGGTCATGTGTCCTTTTTTGGAGAGATCTAATGAGTATAGTTTCTCCCTGTGGAGAGAGCTAAGTACGCTTAAGGAGACATATAGGTCATCCAATGCTCCTCTGGGAATTTAAATTTCCATGTAGCCTCTCCAGAGAGAAAGAGGGCAGGAACTCTAGTGCTATCTAGTGATCCTCTGTCTAAAAGCATCACACCCAGCCAAAACAGCTGTCCTGCTGTGCACTGATGAGGGGAAAACATCTGGAAACACATATGTAAATGAAGTTATTTTGAGAACCGAGTCTAAAAAAAAGAAACATGTACGTTTTATTATCCAAACAAGCCCAGTGTTTGTTAAAATAAGGATATTTAGATAGCTTCTTCAGAGTGGAAGAGGACAGTGACAGTAATGTCACCTATTGGAAGTAGCAATCCTAAAAGTCAATATTGACCCTTTAAAGGGCCATACCACATGACTTAAAGAAGTTGTCCACTAATTGGACAAGTTCATTTTATACTTCTCAATTGGCCCCCATAAAATAATAAAGCTTATGCTCACCTACTGTGGTGTCGCCTCCTGGGGCTCCATGTACTGTTGTTGTGACACGTGATGCCAGCTTCCAATCAGCCCTGGTGTCACTGTCCCCGCCTCCTATACAAAAAATGGTGTGCATACCTGATGAAATTCAAAAAATGTATATACACAACTTTATTGATTACCAAGGAAATACAAAAACAAAACCATTAAAAGCATCTAAAACATTTGGCATAATAACCATCCAACACTCCTGAATAATGTGTTGAATATATAGGTGGATATACAAATGATGGGGAGCAAGAGCAGGACAAAAACTACAGTTGTGGAACATCCCGCCAGTATGTCAATCACCCCAAAGAGAGAATATGGGGAGGCATGGTATAGCGGTCACAATCAAAAGAGATGTGCAAGATGAAGGGATGCCACAAGAGAAAGATGTATGAATGGTAAAGATGTATGAATGGGAAAGATGTATGAACGGGAAAGATGTATGAACGGGAAAGATGTATGAATGGGAAAGTGCATGTAATACTGCAAAATGCAGACAAATGTGGCCACAGAGAGATCTCTGTTGATGACTCTCCCTTAGATGCTCAAAGATTGCTCCAAACCACCACAAAGTGCCATAATAGGCATAAAGCCACAGGGACCAGGGGTGTAGGGAAAAACTCCACGCGTATCACTGTTTAGCAACAGCTTTGTCAGGAGTGACTGTAGTTTTTCTCCTGCTTAATGTATTATTCAGGGGTGTTGGATGTTTATTATGCCAAACGTATGTTTTTAGATGATTTTGATGGTTTTGTTTCTGTATGTCTTTGGTAATCAATAAAGTTGTTTTTGTATTGGTGTTGGCAGCGGATTATTCAGGAAACTCTCCAAGCGTGTGACAACAGAGCTTCTTTATTCAGGAATAATCAGGAACAACATATGATAAGCTTAATAGATCAGGAATAAATCATTTGAATGTTTCTATCTGTGCAGCATCTACAGCAGGCTGCTTCTCTCATACATAGACACAGGAAAAACAGGAAATACAGTCACATGCTCTCCCTGTGTGAGCCTCTGGGAGTTTTTTTTAACTTTACAAGCAGCATACAAATCTAGCAAGTAAACACTCGTAGACAGGAACGGAGTTGTTGCATCAAATATATTCCAACACCCCTACTTAACAACTACTTATTCTGTTAGTCACATTACGGTTCTGAAGTCCACAAACTTGGCTCTTGATAATGGCTTTGTCATACCATCAGCTATCATCTTGTCAGACTCGCAATAAACAAACTCGAGTACACCACGTTCCACTAAGTCACGTAAGTGATGATGTTTTACATCAATGTGCTGCTTAGTCCTTGGACTAAACTTCTCACTGCTGGCAAGTTTAATACATTCTTGGTTGTCCCCATAGATAACTGTTGGTTGGTTTAATGGCTTGCCGAAATCTTCCAAAAGTTGTTTCAACCAAATTACTTCTTCACTTGCATAAGCAGCAGACATTCTCTGCTCAAAAAAATTTTACAACTTTGGTTGAGAAGAAAACTCCGATCTTCCTCTCTCGGAATTTGGATTCCCAAATAATGTCACATTTCCAAGGTCTTTACTCTCTAAGTGCTGGTTGAGAATTTCACTTAGCTTTGCAATTTCTTTTTCATCTTGATGAGACATGATTACATCGTCTACATATAGGAGAACATACATCCACTCCTTCGCTACATTTTTTGTATACAAACATGGATCAGCTTGAGATATTTTAAATCCTTCATCCATCAAAACCTTGTTCATTTTCAAGTTTCAAGCTCTTGCCAACTGCTTAAGTCCTAGTAACCACATATCCAGATTTAAAAGTAATGTAGTTGTGAACCCACTTCACAAAATACCTACATAAATCTCCATTTATGCGAGACTACAAAACAGGAGGACAACAATGGAGTTTGGTTTCATTACAAAAATATAAAAGTTTATTAAGCCACAATAAGGCAACAAGACATAAGACATAAACGAAACAGATGATGTGTATAAAAAGACACAAAAACATGTGGCAAGCAGAAAGACACTGTAACACATAGTATAGAGGTCAATTCAATGACTAGAGGAAAAAATCCCTATATATAATGAACACTAAAACATCCTAGGGCACACCATAGTCCCATAATCAACCACCATAGATCTATATCAGGAGTGTGTTCAATCGAATATATTGCAAGACACCCATAATCAAATAGACTGTCAAAAGTAAATTGTCACATTGCATCTAAGACCAGGGTGTAAAGAAAGAAAAGGGAGATATTTTGTCCTCACCACTAACTGCCGGCCATATGTAGAGTCCCCGACGCGCGTTTCGCTGTCGTTCACCTCGCTTTCTCAAGGGGAGTGTGTTGTAGGTCGCACACAGGACCTTTAAGTAACCATAGAAACCGGTCATGTGACCGCTGTATGTACAGCCCACCGTTAATGGCGCATGCGCCCGACGCTGTCCCTCCAGCCGCCGCAGTCCGGACGCGTCAGCTGATCACAGGACCTAGGTTCAAAAATGAACCACGGCAATGCGCCAGCATAACTGTGCCGGTCAGCGGCGGGTGGCAGCAGAGAGCAATCGCGCGCACACGCGCCGCAGCTATAAGTACATATACACAATATGGCATACAATTGAATCCACAATTCAGATCATCAAAATATGGGCGTCCATGGATCTTTATCCCAATGGTGCAAATCTTCATGGATCCGATTACTATCCGTCACATATCGCATTTGAGTATAATAATCCCCGTGATAAGGGATAGAGGCTGAGCATCTGGCGGATAATGACATTCCAAGACTTAATATAGACTAAATAGAAAAAGGAAAAAAATACAATTTAAAAACAACACACTTAAAAGATGATGCAAGCATATAAGGAGAATCAAAACATAAAAAATAAAAAATAAAAAATCAAATTTGCGAGATAGTCATAAAAAGGGGGCAAAATTAAGGGCCTCGTTAAGCCCTTTCGTGTCACTGTGTCGAGAGTCACAATCCACTTTAACTCCCGTTGTGCCAACATTTTCTTTATATTGCCACCTCTGATTCCGGGATGTACCACGTCAATACCTTTGACCATAAAGTTAACGGGACCACAGTTATGTTTATCCCTGAAATGTCTAGGGATAGTCTTAAGACTAGATATATCTTCCATTTTACTGGCTGCGCAAATGTCTCTAACGTGTTCACGTATTCGTATTCTGAGTTCACGCGATGTTAAACCTACGTAAATTAATGGGCAGCTGCATGTAGCATAATAGATCACAATCTTCGTGCTGCATGAAATATATTCTCTGATGTCATATTCTTTCGTCCCATCACTTGAGTGAAAATTAGAACTACGAGAGACATTTGCGCAAGCCACACAATGGCCACAGCTGTAACATCCCTTCTGTCGTCTAGTACTCCCAAATGGATTTGTTATGGGTGCAATATAATGGCTTTGGACCAACATATCTCTTAAATTCTTGGATCTCCTAGGGGTCATAAGAGGTCTCTCTGTGAGGACGGATCTCAGAGCGGGCTCGGTTTTCAAAACGGACCAATGTTTAGTGAATATGTCCCTCATACTCTCCCATTCGTGGTTGAACACCGATATAAAACGAATATTATTATCCTCCTTTTGCTTTGAAGCAGGATGATACAGCAAACGTTCGCGTGAGGTAGTTTTGGCCCGATTGTAGCCTTTTTTAATGCTACGCTTGCTGTATCCGCGCTGCTCAAAGCGTCTCCTAAGGTCCAATGCTTGATGTTCAAATTTCTGGCCGGATGAGCAAATTCTACGCATCCTCAAGAACTGTCCGACCGGGACGGCCCCCACAGTGGATCGACTATGTGCCGAGCTAGCGTGCAACAAAGCATTCACAGAGGTATTCTTACGAAAGACGTCAGTCTGGAGGGACAGAGTATTGTCAACTTCCAGTTTGACGTCCAGAAAATCAATCTGCTTATAGTCATACCTATATGTAAGTTTGATATTTAATTGATTGTCATTAAGCTCAGCCATAAAGTCCTCCAATTGCTGCACCGTGCCACGCCAAAGTAATAGAATATCATCGATATAGCGTAACCAGCACAGCACATGGTCAGCGGCCCCCGCCTCGCCAAAAATGAACCTCTCCCAGTAACCCAGAAAGAGGTTAGCGTAGGCGGGCGCGCAGGCCGCACCCATGGCTGTGCCACGCTTCTGATGATAAAAGCCATCTTTAAATGTAAAAAAATTGTGCGTTAATGCAAAGTGCAGCAATTCGAGGAGAAATCCACAGAGGGGGCCGTCCAAGTCGGAGGCCTCGAGGAAATGGCGGACTGCTTGTAAACTGTCATCATGGTTGATACACGTATATAGTGTCTCAACGTCAGCTGTAACCATAGAGTGCCGGCTTCCACAGAGACCCCGTCAATCCTCCTAAGGACATCCGTTGTGTCTTTAATGTAGGATGGTAATGTCTCCACTATTGTCTTTAGGTAAAAATCAACAAATTTACAAATGGGGTCACAAAGACCACCCATCCCAGACACAATCGGGCGTCCAGGTGGGCTGACGGGATCCTTATGGACCTTAGGGAGGAGGTAAAATGTAGCAATTTTGGGAAAAGGTACAAATAATCCCTCAAACATTTTTTTATTGATAATACCAGAGTCAAACGCTCCCATGAGGATCCTGTGTAGCTGTGCCGAGAAAGAGGCCATGAGATTATGGGTAAGTTTGTCATAGACTTGGTGGTTTTTTAATTGCCGAAAGGCTTCACGTTCATATTTGACTATAGGCCAAATCACAATGTTTCCCCCCTTGTCTGCTGGTTTAAATATAACATCATCCCATGATTGATTAGGCGGATACCCTCCCTCTCTTTATGGGTGAGGTTATCAAAACGCCGTTGTGTGGACAACTTTTTTAAATCCTCTGATACTAATCTCGTAAATATGTCCACAGCAGGGCAAATGGACAAGGGGGGAAACCTCGTTGACCTGGGTAACAGTGCTGTTGGAAACCCACCTTGATTTTGTGGGGATTGCTTCTCCAATAATTCTTCAAGTGTCTGAATGGCCTCTCTCTCAGCAGGACTCCACAGTTCCCCATCAGATCCACTCTTACCATGTAACTTTTTCAGGATTAGTTTCCTTGAGAACAGGTGTAGGTCTTTCAATGTACAAAATAATTAAAGCCGTTAGTGGGAGAGAACGATAGACCCTTCCTCAATACTTGTATTTGAACATCGGTCAATATATGATCGGACAAATTGATCACCTGTAACTCGCTCTTTGACCCGTCCTCACTAGATTTACCAGCTGTCCCCTTCTTTGTATTGAATCTTTGTTTCATCCTTTTATTACTAGATGATGCTCCATCATTTGGTATTTTTTGGTGTTTTTTTGAATTCTGATTTTCATCATTAGACATCATGGATTGAATTGAGGTAGATCGTGAGCGAGAGCGTGACTCATTACGAAATCTGGATCGCGATCTCTCATTATTAGTTCTCCATCTATAGACCCTATTCAATTGTTTGTCGTTGACATCACGTTGAAATTTTTTTGCTTTCACGCATTTGTAAATTTGTTGATTTTTACCTAAAGACAATAGTGGAGACATCACCATCCTACATTAAAGACACAATGGATGTCCTTAGGAGGATTGACGGGGTCTCTGTGGAACTCGGCACTCTATTGGTTACAGCTGACGTTGAGACACTATATACGTGTATCAACCATGATGACGGTTTACAAGCAGTCCGCCATTTCCTCGAGGCCTCCGACTTGGACGACCCCCTCTGTGGATTTCTCCTCGAATTGCTGCACTTTGCATTAACGCACAATTTTTTTACATTTAAAGATAGCTTTTATCATCAGAAGCGTGGCGCAGCCATGGGTGCGGCCTGCGCGCCCGCCTACGCTAACCTCTTTCTGGGTTACTGGGAGAGGTTCATTTTTGGCGAGGCGGGGGCGGGGGCCGCTGACCATGTGCTGTGCTGGTTACGCTATATCGATGATATTCTATTACTTTGGCGTGGCACGGTGCAGCAATTGGAGGACTTTATGGCTGAGCTTAATGACAATCAATTAAATATCAAACTTACATATAGGTATGACTATAAGCAGATTGATTTTCTGGACGTCAAACTGGAAGTTGACAATACTCTGTCCCTCCAGACTGACGTCTTTCGTAAGAATACCTCTGTGAATGCTTTGTTGCACGCTAGCTCGGCACATAGTCGATCCACTATGGGGGCCGTCCCGGTCGGACAGTTCTTGAGGATGCATAGGATTTGATCATCCGGCCAGAAATTTGAACATCAAGCATTGGACCTTAGGAGACGCTTTGAGCAGCGCGGATACAGCAAGCGTAGCATTAAAAAAGGCTACAATCGGGCCAAAACTACTTCACGCGAACGTTTGCTGTATCATCCTGCTTCAAAGCAAAAGGAGGATAATAATATTCGTTTTATATCGGTGTTCAACCACGAATGGGATAGTATGAGGGACATATTCACTAAACATTGGTCCGTTTTGAAAACCGAGCCCGCTCTGAGATCCGTCCTCACAGAGAGACCTCTTATGACTCCTAGGAGATCCAGAATTTAAGAGATATGTTGGTCCAAAGCCATTATATTGCACCCATAACAAATCCATTTGGGAGTACTAGACGACAGAAGGGATGTTACAGCTGTGGCCATTGTGTGGCTTGCGCAAATGTCTCTCGTAGTTCTAATTTTCACTCAAGTGATGGGACGAAAGAATATGACATCAGAGAATATATTTCATGCAGCACGAAGAATGTGATCTATTATGCTACATGCAGCTGCCCGTTAATTTACGTAGGTTTAACATCGCGTGAACTCAGAATACGAATACGTGAACACGTTAGACACATTTGCGCAGCCAGTAAAATGGAAGATATATCTAGTCTTAAGACTATCCCTAGACATTTCAGGGATAAACATAACTGTGATCCCGTTAACTTTATGGTCAAAGGTATTGATGTGGTACATCCCGGAATCAGAGGTGGCAATATAAAGAAAATGTTGGCACAACAGGAGTTAAAGTGGATTGTGACTCTCGACACAGTGACACCGAAAGGGCTTAACGAGGCCCTTAATTTTGACCCCTTTTTATGACTATCTCGCAAATTTTATTTTTTATTTTTTATGTTTTGATTCTCCTTATATGCTTGCATCATCTTTTAAGTGTGTTGTTTTTAAATTGTATTTTTTCCTTTTTCTATTTAGTCTATATTAAGTCTTGGAATGTCATTATCCGCCAGATGCTCAGCCTCTATCCCTTATCACGGGGATTATTATACTCAAATGCGATATGTGACGGATAGTAATCGGATCCATGAAGATTTGCACCATTGGGATAAAGATCCATGGATGCCCATATTTTGATGATCTGAATTGTGGATTCAATTGTATGCCATATTGTGTATATGTACTTATAGCTGCGGCGCGCGTGCGCACGATTGTTCTCTGCTGCCACCCGCCGCTGACCGGCACAGTTATGCTGGCGCATTGCCGTGGTTCATTTTTGAACCTAGGTCCTGTGATCAGCTGATGCGTCCGGACTGTGGCAGCTGGAGGGACAGCGTCGGGCGCATGCGCCATTAACGGTGGGCTGTACATACAGCGGTCACATGACCGGTTTCTATGGTTACTTAAAGGTCCTGTGTGCGACCTACAACACACTCCCCTTGAGAAAGCGAGGTGAACGACAGCGAAACGCGCGTCGGGGACTCTACATATGGCCGGCAGTTAGTGGTGAGGACAAAATATCTCCCTTTTCTTTCTTTACACCCTGGTCTTAGATGCAATGTGACAATTTACTTTTGACAGTCTATTTGATTATGGGTGCCTTGCAATATATTCGATTGAACACACTCCTGATATAGATCTATGGTGATTGATTATGGGACTATGGTGTGCCCTAGGATGTTTTAGTGTTCATTATATATAGGGATTTTTTCTCTAGTCATTGAATTGACCTCTATACTATGTGTTACAGTGTCTTTCTGCTTGCCACATGTTTTTGTGTCTTTTTATACACATCATCTGTTTCGTTTATGTCTTATGTCTTGTTGCCTTATTGTGGCTTAATAAACTTTTATATTTTTGTAATGAAACCAAACTCCATTGTTGTCCTCCTGTTTTGTAGTAACTGCTTAAGTCCGTAGAGAGATTTTTGCATTTTACAAACAAGGTGCTCTTCACCCTTTTTAATATATCCCTCGGGTTGACTCATGTACATCTCTTCAATGTCACCATGTACGAAGGCTGTTTTGATGTCAAAATGTCTCATTGTCGTCTGTTGAACTGCAGCTATGGACATTGAAGTTCTGAATGTGGTTTGCTTCGCAACTGGAGAAAATGTAACATCATAATTTTCACCATACTTTTGCGAGTACCCTTTTGCAACCAATCATGCCTTAAACCGGTGAACTTTACCTTCAGAGTCATATATCTTTTTGAAGACCCACTTACATCCGATAGCTCTTTTTCCTTGTGGTAGCTCAGTAAGCTCCCATGTCTGTAGTTGGTGAAGGGACTCCATCTCTTCATTAGCAGCATTTATCCACTTCTGCTTCTCGTGGACAGGCAGTTTTTGCATCTTTTGAGATGACTGTGGCTCTGGTTTAGAAAGTGTTCTGACCATATAAGAAAGGTGTCTAGCTGGGATACATTTGTTTGGCATTTCTGATCTCCTGACTGGAGGTTGACTTGGTTCTTCTGTGTTTTTCTTGGTGGCTTCAGAGCTTATCCATACTTCAGTGTTTTCATTTTCGGTGTCTGGGTTTGGTGATTGATCTTGTTGTTGCTTAAGTTGAATAACTGGTGTAACTTCATGGAATTTGAGTGATACAGAGTTTTCATCAATCACTACATCTCTTCTGATTGCTACTGTGTTGGTCTATGGGTGCAGGATTTCGTATCCCTTTTGAGTTTCGCTATAGCCCACCAGGACTCCTTGCTTTGCATGATTCCCACTTGGAAAGTTTTTCTTTGGGAAAATACATAAACATTTTGCTTCCAAATATCCTGAGGTGCTTCAGGTTAGGCTTCTCACAGTACCATAGCTCATATGGAGTTTTATTTGTGGCTTTATCTGGCAATCTGTTTTGAAGATAGCAAGCTGTCAAGATGGCTTCTCCCCAATACGTTGTAGGTAGATTTGCATCAAACAACATTCTTCTTCCACTTTCACAGAGAGTACGGTTCTTTCTCTCTGCAATGCCATTTTGTTCTGGGTTGTATGGAATGGTAGTCTGGAACACGATTCCATGCTTTTTCAAAATGATTAGCACCTTACAACTTGTATACAGTTAGGTCCATATATATTTGGACAGAGACAACATTTATCTAATTTTGGTCCTAGACATTACCACAATGAATTCTAAACAAAACAATTCAGATGCAGTTGAAGTTCAGACTTTCAGCTTTCATTTGAGGGTATCCACATTAAAATTGGATGAAGGGTTTAGGAGTTTCAGCTCCTTAACATGTGCCACCCTGTTTTTTAAAGGGACCAAAATTAATTGGACAGATTAAATAAATATCATTTCTAGTACTTGGTTGAAAACCCTTTGTTGGCAATGACTGCCAGAAGTCTTGAACTCATGGACATCACCAGACGCTGTGTTTCCTCCTTTTTGATGCTCTGCCAGGGCTTCACTGTGGTGGTTTTCAGTTGCTGTTTGTTTGTGGGTCTTTCTGTCTGAAGTTTAGTCTTTAACCCCTTCCCGACCCATGACGCCACATAGGCGTCATGAAAGTCAGTGCCAATCCTACCGATGACGCCTATGTGGCGTCATGCTGAGATCGCGCTCCTGCGGGTCGGGTGAGCGGGGTCAATCAAATGTCACCTGACCCGCTGATACAGGACGACCTGGACTTCACCCCAAGGGGGGTGGATTTGCCCCCCCATGGCCAAGATCGCTGCAGATGACCTTTTTTTCACCTCCTCCACATCTGATTGGAGGGAGTGTCCATGTGACGCTCTCCTTCCAATCAGATGTGTAGGGGGTGGAGTAAACTATGGCTGATCTCGCTCTTCAGCTTCATCCGTTCCTGGAAGCTGAAGAGCGAGGTGCCTGCTGCTGCTCTGCCACCGCCTGACCTGCGATCGCTGCTGCTGCCGCCGCCTGCCACCACCGCCGCCACCGCCACCGCGCTGCTGCTGCTGCTGCTGCTGCTGCATCTGGTACTCTTCTCTGCTCACCCCCATCCCAAAACACTCCCCCGACCTCTGTTCCCTTCCCACTTCCCCCCTGATCTTCCCCTGCCCCCCCCTGCCCCTTGATCACTCCCCCTTGCTGCTGCTTCTGACAGCATTTATAGTTCCATTCATCTGCTGCATCTCCCCCGCTCCTGACAGCCCCCTCCTGCCCCTGTGATCATTCCCCAGCCCCAGTGATCACCCCGCTCACCCCCTGCCCCCCCAGATCGCCCCCTGCCCCCCCAGATCACCCTCTGCCCCCCAGATCATCCCCACCTGCTGCTACTTTTGACAGCTTCCATTTGCTGCACCTCCAACTCCCCCTCACCTGACAGCCCCCTCCTGCCCCCGGTGATCATCTCTCAGCCCCAGTGATCACCCCGATAACCCCCTGCCCCCCTGATCACCACCTGCCCCCCAGATCACCCCCTGATCACCCCCTGCCCCCTGATCACCCCCACCTGCTGCTACTTCTGACAGGTACAGTACATTTGCTGCGCCTCCAATCCCCATCACCTGACAGCCTCCTCCTGCCCCGGTGATCATCCCTCAGCCCCAGTGATCACCCCGATAACCGCCTGCCCCCCTGATCACCCCCTGCCCCCCTGATCACCCCTGCCCCCCTGATCACCCCCACCTGCTGCTACTTCTGACAGGTACAGTACATTTGCTGCGCCTCCAATCCCCATCACCTGACAGCCTCCTCCTCCCCCCGGTGATCATCCCTCAGCCCCAGTGATCACCCCGATAACCCCCTGCCCCCTGATCACCCCCTGCCCCCCTGATCACCCTCTGCCCCCTGATCACCCTCTGCCCCCCTGATCACCACCACCTGCTGCTACTTCTGACAGCTCCAGTTGCTGCATCTCCATCTGGTGCATCTCCAGTCCCCCTCACCTGACAGCCCCCTCCTGCCCCCGGTGATCATCCCTCAGCTCCAGTGATCACCCCTGCCCCCTGATCACCCTGCCCCCCTGATCACCCCTGATCACCCCCTCTGCTGCTGCTGCTAGCTCCTCTGCTTCCATCTCCACCTGCTGCTGCTGCATCTCCTAGCTCCCTACTACTCCCCACGTGCCTGACAGCCCCCTCCTGCCCCCCGCGCACCTGACAGACAACTCCTGCCCCCGCGCACCTGACAGACAACTCCTGACCCCCGCGCGCCTGACAGACAACTCCTGCCCCCCGCGCGCCTGACAGACAACTCCTGCCTCCCGCGCACCTGACAGACAACTCCTGCCCCCTGCGCGCCTGACAGACAACTCCTGCCCCCCGCGTGCCTGACAGACAACTCCTGCCCCTGCGCGCCTGACAGACAAGTCCTGCAGTACAAAGTTTCAACAAACACTCGCACATACATACGCACACACACACTATAATAAAGTTTTAGCTTTTTTTACACACGCACACACACCACACTCACGATGTCCCACTCGTCCCGTTCATCCCAGAGGATGTACTCAGCGGAGGAGGCATATGCTTATATTGCCTCCGATGCTGATAGCCAAGGAGAGGACCCTACTTTTCTGTATTCCTCCCCCTCTTCCTCCTCCAGTGACACAGACGTACTAACACCAAGACGTCGCAGCACAAGAAGTCGTCCGGAGGCCGGAGAAGAAGAGCTGGAGGCCAGGGAAGAAGAGTTAGAAGCCGGGGAAGAAGACCCACAGCAAAATGTGAGTAACCCCCAACCTAGTGCTAGTCAAGCCCAACCTAGCACTAGTGCCCTCTCCTGGAACCCGTCCCTGAAAATTTTGCTCCACGGATTCCTGATTTTGTTCCCCAATCAGGAATCCAGTTCGAGACTGCCAACTTCAAAGAAATAGACTTTTTCAAAGTCTATTTCTCGGAGTCAATTGTCAGTCTTATGGTGGAGCAAAGTAACTTGTACGCCCTGCAATTTTTTGCTGAAAACCCTAATTCATCATTTACTACTTGGAGTCCCATTGACTCAGTAGAAATGATGAAATATTGGGGACTGGTCCTTCACATGGGGATTGTGAAGAAACCGGAAATTCGCCAATACTGGAGTACTGATATTTTATATCAAACTCCAGTATTTGGTATGGTTATGTCTCGCAAACGTTTTGAGGCGATTCATAAGTTTCTTCATTTCAGGGACAACACTGACAGCCTTCCCCGCAATGACCCGAATTTTGATAGACTGTTCAAAATTCGGCCGGTCATCGAACACTTCAGCACCAAGTTTGCTGAAGTGTACATTCCCCAAAGGGAAATTTGTGTGGATGAATCCCTCGTCCACTTCAAAGGGAGGCTTCAGTTCCGTCAGTACCTGCCCAGCAAGAGGGCGAGGTACGGGATAAAACTCTACAAGCTGTGTGAGAGTACCTCAGGGTACACTCACAGCTTTAGAGTTTACGAAGGGAAGGACACCAAGATCCAGCCCCCAGAATGTCCACCTGCTCTGGGGGTGAGTGGGAAAATAGTGTGGGATTTGGTCCACCCACTGCTTGATAAAGGTTACCATCTGTACGTTGATAACTTTTATACAAGCATCCCACTATTTCAATCCCTCTCTGCCTGAGCTACCGCAGCTTGCGGTACTGTGCGCAGAAACAAGAGGGGTCTCCCTTTGACGCTAATTGAGCAGGCTCTCCCAAAGGGTGAGAGCCGAGCCCAATGTAGCGGCAACATGCTTGTGGTCAAGTTCAAAGACAAAAGGGAAGTCTTTTTCTTGACAACAATCCATGGTCCCAGCACCACGGCCACCACCGTTCGTGGTACCCCAGCACAGGTTCACAAACCGGTCTGTGCCCTGGGGTACAACAAACACATGGGGGGAGTTGATCTTTCTGATCAAGTCCTCCAGCCCTATAGTGCCTTGCGGAAGACGAAGGTGTGGTATAAAAAACTGGCTGTGCACATCGTGCAAATGGCACTGTATAACGCATACGTGCTATCACGATGTGCAGGCCAGACCAACAACACCTTCCTTCAGTTCCAGGAGTCGGTGATAAAGGCCATGATTTTTGGAGAGGAGGACGGAGCGCGCCCCAGCACTCCTGGAACTCAAGTTTCCCGCATGGTACCAGGGCAACATTTTCCCTGTGAGGGGAGAGCAAAAAAAAGGTGCCGGGTGTGCTATAAAAGGGGGATAAGAAGGGAAACTCGTTTCCAATGTGAAACGTGTCCTGACAAACCTGCACTGTGTTTGAATGAATGCTTCAGAATTCATCACACATCCGTGGACTAAACACATTTTGACATTCCCCTACAGAACTCACCCACACAAGCCTGATATACACACACACACACACACACACACCAACCTGACGTACACTACGCCACACATACCAACTTGACGTAGTATGTCAGGTTGGTGTGTGTGGCGTAGTGTACGTCAGGTTGGTGTGTGTGGCGTAGTGCACGTCAGGTTGGTGTGTGTGGTGTATGCTACACCACACTCACTAACCTGACATACACTACACCACACACAAACCTGACATACACTAAACCACACACACCAACCTGACGTACACTACACCACACACACCAACCTGACGTAGTGTGTCAGGTTGGTGTGTGTGGCGTAGTGTATGTCAGGTTGGTGTGTGTGGCGTAGTGCACGTCAGGTTGGTGTGTGTGGTGTATGCTACACCACACTCACCAACCTGACATACACTACACCACACACAAACCTGACATACACTAAACCACACACACCAACCTGACGTACACTACACCACACACACCAACCTGACGTAGTGTGTCAGGTTGGTGTGTGTGGCGTAGTGTACGTCAGGTTGGTGTGTGTGGCGTAGTGCACGTCAGGTTGGTGTGTGTGGTGTATGCTACACCACACTCACCAACCTGACATACACTACACCACACACAAACCTGACATACACTAAACCACACACACCAACCTGACGTACACTACACCACACACACCAACCTGACGTAGTGTGTCAGGTTGGTGTGTGTGGCGTAGTGTACGTCAGGTTGGTGTGTGTGGCGTAGTGCACATCAGGTTGGTGTGTGTGGTGTATGCTACACCACACTCACCAACCTGACATACACTACACCACACACAAACCTGACATACACTAAACCACACACACCAACCTGACGTACACTACACCACACCAACCTGACAAGCAGTACGTCAGGTTGGTGTGTGTGTGTTGTAGTGTTTGTCAGGTTGTTGTGTGTGTGTGGTGTATACTACACCACACACACCAACCTGACGTACACTACACCACACACCAACCTGATATACACTACACCACACACACTAACCTGATGTACTGTATGTCAGGTGGTGTGTGGTGTATGTCAGGATTGTGTGTGTGTGTTGTATCCACACACACCAACCTGATGTACACTACACCACACCACACACCAACCTGACATACACTACATACTTTCCATACGTGAAATGGTGTCCGCTAACAATTGTGGCGCTCCTTCCCTTCCAGGCCCTGCCGTGCGCCCAAACAGTGGTTTATGACCACATATGAGGTATCGGTGTACTCAGGAGAAGTTGCCCAACAAATTTTAGGATTCATTTTATCCTGTTGCCCATGTAAAAATGAAAAAATTGAGGCTGAAAGAAAATTTTTGTGAAAAAAAAAGTACTTTTTCATTTTTACTAAAAAATTTGTGAAGCACCTGGGGGTTAAAATTGCTCACTATGCAGCTAGATAAGTTCCTTGGGGGGTCTAGTTTCCAAAATGGGGTCACTTGTGGGGGTGCACCAATGTTTAGGCACACAGTGGCTCTCCAAATGCGACATGGTGTCCGCTAACAATTGGAGCTAAATTTCCATTCAAAAAGTCAAATGGCGCTCCTTCCCTTCTGGGCCCTGTCGTGCGCCCAAACAGTGGTTTATGACCACATATGAGGTATCGGTGTACTCAGGAGAAGTTGCCCAACAAATTTTAGTATTCACTTTATCCTGTTGCCCATGTAAAAATGAAAAAATTGAGGCTGAAAGAAAATTTTTGTGAAAAAAAAAGTACTTTTTCATTTTTACGGATCAATTTGGGAAGCACCTGGGGGTTAAAAATGCTCACTATGCAGCTAGATAAGTTCCTTGGGGGGTCCAGTTTCCAAAATGGGGTCACTTGTGGTGGTGCTCCAATGTTTAGGCACACAGGGGCTCTCCAAATGCGACATGGCAACCGCTAAATATTCCAGGATATTTTCCATTCAAAAAGTCAAATGGCGCTCCTTCCCTTCCGGCCCTGCGTGCACCCAAACAGTGGTTTATGACCACATATGAGGTATCGGTGTACTCAGGAGAAATTGCCCAACAAATTTTATGATCCATTTTATCCTGTTACCCATGTGAAAATGAATAAATTGATGCTAAAAGAAATTTTTTGTTGGAAAAATTATAATGTCCGTTTTTTCCTTCCACGTTGCTTTACTTCCTGTGAAGCACCTGAAGGGTTAATAATCTGTTTGAATGCAGTTTTGAGTAGCTTGAGGGGTGCAGTTTTTATAATGGTGTCACTTTTGGGTATTTTCTGCCATATAGACCCCTCAAAGTGACTTCAAATGTGAGGTGGTCCCTAAAAAAAATGGTTTTGTAAATTTTACTGCAAAAATGAGAAATCGCTGGTCAACTTTTAACCCTTATAACTTCCTAACAAAAAAAAATTTTGTTTCCAAAATTGTGCTAATGTAAAGTAGACATGTGGTAAATATTATTTATTAACTATTTTGTGTCACATAACTCTCTGGTTTAACAGAATAAAAATTCAAAATTTGAAAATTGCGAAATTTTCAAAATTTTCGCCAAATTTCCATTTTTTTCACAAATAAACACAAAATTTATCAACTTAAATTTAGCACTATCATGAAGCCCAATATGTCACGAAAAAACAATCTCAGAATCGCTAAGATCCGTTGAAGCGTTCCTGAGTTATTTCCTCATAAAGGGACACTGGTCAGAATTGCAAAAAATGGCAAGGTCTTTTAGGTCAAAATAGGCTGGGTCATGAAGGGGTTAACAAGTGAAATGCATGCTCAATTGGGTTGAGATCAGGTGACTGACTTGGCCATTCAAGAATATTCCACTTCTTTGCTTTAATAAACTCCTGGGTTGCTTTGGCTTTATGTTTTGGGTCATTGTCCATCTGTAGTATAAAACGACGACCGATCAGTTTGGCTGCATTTGGCTGGATCTGAGCATACAGTATGGCTGACTACCTCAGAATTCATTCGGCTGCTTATGTCCTGTGTCACATCATCAATAAACACTAGTGACCCAGTGCCACTGGCAGCCATGCATGCCCAAGCCATCACACTGCCTCCGCCGTGTTTTACAGATGATGTGGTATGCTTTGGGTCATGAGCTGTACCACGCCTTGACCATACTTTTCTCTTTCCATCATTCTGGTAGTGGTTGATCTCGGTTTCATCTGTCCAAAGAATGTTCTTCCAGAACTGTGCTGGCTTTTTTAGATGTTTTTTAGCAAAGTCCAGCCTAGCCTTTTTGTTCTTGATGCTTATGAGTGGCATGCACCGTGCAGTGAACAATCTGTATTTACTTTCATGCAGTCTACTCTTTATGGTAGATTTGAATATTGATACGCCTACCTCCTGGAGAGTGTTGTTCACTTGGTTGGTTGTTGTGAAGGGGTTTCTCCTCACCATGGAAAGTATTCTGTGATCATCCACCACTGTTGTCTTCCATGGGCGCCCAGGTCTTTTTGCATTGATGAGTTCTCCAGTGCTTTCTTTCTTTCTCAGGATGTACCAAACTGTAGATTTTGCCACTCCTAATGTTGTAGCAATTTCTTGGATGGGTTTTTTCTGTTTTTGCAGCTTAAGGATGGCTTGTTTCACCTGCACGGAGAGCTCATTTGACTGCATGTTTCCTTCACAGCAAAACCTTCCAAATGCAAACACCACACCTCAAATCAACTCCATTATCTGCACGTGGGGCTTTTAGCATTCTTCCAAATTTGTTAAACACTACAGGCAAGATATTCTTCAAGTTTCTGTGAAACTTCATCCTTACTATGAAGCAGGTAGGCGACTGTATATCTGGAGCAGTCATCAATAAATGTGAGAAAATATCTCTTCTTGCTAGGAGTTTGAACACTCATTGGACCACATACATCTGCATGTATCAGATCCAGAGACTGTGCAGATTCTAGTGGTGCTTATTTTAGGAAAGGATTTTCTGAATATTTTCCCTTTAAGACAGCTAGTCCACTTCATCATTTGACTACACTGGTTGATTTCAATACCTTTTGCAAGCTGAGCTAGCTTCCTTACTGCTTCTGGGTCTCTGTGCCAAGACTTCTGTGCCATATATGGATACAGTTCTTATGTAGATCTTGTCTAGCATTGTACACTCTTTCTTTGCATTTTAGCTGATAAAGTTTATCTTGAATTTTTCTGTCTGCAAGAGTGTGACCCTTCTTTGAGATTATGCTGCTGTTATCTTTAAAAGTAAGTACATTCCTTTTTGTAGGAGTTTCTTTACTGACATAAGATTGCTTTCAAGGCTGGGAACATAGAGAACATCCTTTATTGGGATCTTTCTGTTTTGTGCTGAGGAAACTGGACAGTGGAGGTAGAAGTCTCCTACTCCTTCTGAAGTCATATAGTGACCATTAGCTAAGATGATCTTTTCTGACTTGATTTCATTAAGGTCAGTGAAGAAATCCTTGTTATTTGTCTTATAACTAGTGATGAGCGAACGTGGTCGCCACTACTTGTTACTCGCCCGAGTTTCAATGTATTCGGTGTACTCAGCGAGCACCAAGCATTTCCAGGATTACGCGGCGGGAACTCGGGTCTGCACCCAGCTTTTTTGGCGGACTTTACAGACCCAATCACGATGCAGGGATTGTCTGCCAGGCAATGAAACGCTGCAGCCATCTTTGTTGTGGTCGTGCAGTAATTGGCTGGCCGCACAACATCATAAGGGGTATAAGAGACCGGACGCCGCCCTGCTTGGCGCCTTCAGCTCCGGATTTAGATAGTGTAGAGAGAGCTGTGTTATGAATGTGCTAGAGATGGTTTCTGAGCAGAGGCTCCCTCTGGTGGTTACAGACAGTACTGAACCTTTCAGCAAGGAATGGCAATCTGGAATCACTGACTGGTCTGATATAAGGGAGGTTCCCTCCCATGATGGTTGCCGGTGATCAATTGTTCTTGTCTCAATTGTGGTTCCTGGTTCATTTGGAAGTTTGCTGAGTCTTGCCTGCATCTTCTGCTATCAGATAAGATATTTTCTGCTTTTATTTTTGTGCTTGCTTTTTGCATAGTTCCCTGCACTTCTGTGGAGGTCAGCCAGGTCCCCTCCGGGGGCTTGTGCTCCTCTCAGTTTATCTGAAGCCCCTGTTATTTGTTCATTTGCTTTTTCCTGTTTTTTCAGTGGCTGCGGCTTAGTTTTGTTACACCAGAGATCTGATTTAGGTGGTAGAGATCGTGTGATCTCAGGTGTTTTTGCAATCAGAAGAGTTGGTATTTTTTAGGGTTTTTTTTGGATTGCAGTGAGAATCCTTTCCTGCACTTTTCTGTCTAGACAGATTGGGCCCCAGCGTTTGCTCATTCTATTTTCTGTCTGTGTCCGTGCTTCTTCTTGTCTAACCGCCATTACATGTTTGGGGGCTTCCTATTTTCTTTGGGGATCTGCTCCGGGGCAGATAGCTTCCCTCTTTCTGCCTTTAGGTGTAGTTATCTCTCAGGCTGTGATGAGGAATCAACGTAGGAACGCTCCACGGCTACCTCTAGTTGTGTGGTTAGTTCAGGTTACTGCTATTCAATAGGTTCCAGCCTCTCTGGTGTATTGCCGTAATTGCTTTTTCTCCTCAGCTACCAAAACACAACAGTATCACTAGCCCAAACTGAAAATTATATGGTACTCACAGAAGGGAAAAATAGTGTGGAAAGAAAAAAAAAAAAGTTGTCAGAGTTGTAAGATTTTTCTTTCCTGTTTGTTGCATTTTTTCCCTCTTTTTCTCTGGGTGCTGAGGAGGATTTTTTTTTCTCTCAATGGAGCTTGCACAGTTGTCTGGCCATGTGGATCAGCTTGCCACTGAGGTTCGGAGTATTGCTACCTATCTTGCTAGGTTGCCGGTTGTGGAACCTAGGATTCCCATACCAGATTTGTTTTTGGGGGATCGGGCTAAATTTCTGAATTTCAAAAATAACTGTAAGTTGTTTTTTGACTTAAAGCCTAAGTCCTCAGGAAACGCAGCACAGCAGGTTCAAATTGTCATCTCTCTCCTGCGCGGTGACGCTCAGGATTGGGCTTTTTCCCTGACACCTGGGGATCCTGTTTTGAATGATATTGATGTATTTTTTCTGGCTTTGGGGTTATTTTACGATGAACCTAATGTCACTGATCAAGCTGAAAAAACCTTGGCATTAAATCAGGGTCTTGAAGACGCTGAGTTGTACTGTCAGAAATTCCGAAAGTGGGCAGTCCTGACCAAATGGAATGATGATGCTTTGACAGCCCTTTTTCGGAAGGGGCTGTCAGAGAATGTAAAGGATGTTATGGTGGGATTCCCTGCTTCCTCTGGTCTCAATGATTCTATGTCATTGGCTATTCAAATTGACAGACGTTTGCGTGAGCGCAGAGGTATGCGTGAGATAGTGTTGCCTTGTGTGCCAGCTTCTGAGCCCATGCAGTGTGATAGAGTGACTTCTGGGGCACAGCATCATGAGTTTCGAAAGCGCAATGGGCGATGTTTCTACTGTGGTGACGCCTCTCATGCTATTTCAGTCTGCCCTAAGCGGGGAAGACGTTTTGCATGCTCAGTTGTCTTGGGTAGTGTTCAGACTAAATTTCTGTTGACTGTTACCCTGATTTGCTCCCTGTCCACATTTTCTGCTCAGGCTTTTGTTGATTCAGGAGCAGCTATTAACCTGATGGATTTTGACTTTGCCAAACGTTGTGGGTTTCCCATGATACCCCTGCGGAAGTCTATTCCCCTACTGGGCATTGATTCTACCCCTTTAGTGGAGAATAAACCCCAATTTTCTACTCAGGTGATAATGAGGGTGGAACCAGATCATCAGGAGAGTTGCAAATTTCTGGTGCTGCATAATCTGCATGACATTATTGTACTAGGTTTCCCTTGGTTACATGAATAATACAACGCGTGCACAGCCGGATGTAGTGGTGCCAAGTTAGGTTCCCAAACCAGAATATATAGAAAAGTAAAACTAGGCACTCAACTTTATGCTCAGAAAGGAAGAACAAATTTATTGTGATCCAAAAATGGTTGGTTTTCAAATGTGTATGGCAAAACGTTTCGGCTAGTCCATAGCCTTCATCAGTTGCCAGTTGCATACATAAGGTAGAAAACCGGACAAGCGGCGGATCCCTCGTCAGCAGCACTAGGCGGCTGCATATTCAAATTGCGCTAAGCACCACGAATATATCCACTCCACCGCAAACGGCGGCATATCCAGACTGAACTAGCACCTAAACCACCAGCGTATCTATTCTATCGCAAGTGTGTTCTTCCTCTACTCTTGATCTGTTAGGAGTATATATTGGTTTTGACTTCCTATAATAACGGTTTTCTACCTTATGTATGCAACTGGCAACTGATGAACGCTATGGACTAGCCGAAACGTTTTGCCATACACATTTGAAAACCAACCATTTTTGGATCACAATAAATTTGTTCTTCCTTTCTGAGAATAAAGTTGAGTGCCTAGTTTTACTTTTCTATATATCCCTTGGTTACAGTCTCATAATCCTGTTTTGGATTGGAAATCTGTATCTGTAACCAGTTGGGGCTGCCAATGTGTTAATGCTGACACTCCTGTTTTTTCTGCCTCTCCCCAGTCTCAGGATGTTCCTGACTTTTTGACTGATTTTTCGGATGTATTTAGTGAAAGTAAATCTGCATCCTTGCCCCCTCACAGGAGCTATGATTGCGCTATTGAATTAGTGCCTGGTGGTAAATTTCCTAAAGGTCGCTTTTTTAACTTGTCTGTACCTGAACACGATGCTATGCGATCTTATATCAAGGAGTCATTGGAGAAGGGTCATATCAGACCATCCTCTTCACCCTTGGGTGCCGGTTTTTTCTTTGTGGCCAAAAGGATGGTTCATTGAGGCTGTGTATTGATTATCGTCTCTTGAATAAGATCACTGTGAAGTATCAATATCCGTTACCCTTGATTTCTGACCTGTTTTCCAGGGTGAAAAGTGCTAGTTGGTTTCCAAGCTTGACCTCAGGGGGGCATATAACCTTATTCGCATTAAGCACGGGGATGAATGGAAGACGGCGTTTAATACCCCAGAGGGGCATTTTGAGTACCTAGTGATGCCCTTTGGGTATGCGTGAGATAGTGTTGCCTTGTGTGCCAGCTTCTGAGCACATGCAGTGTGATAGAGTGACTTCTGGGGCACAGCATCATGAGTTTCGAAAGCGCAATGGGTTATGTTTCTACTGTGGTGACGCCTCTCATGCTATTTCAGTCTGCCCTAAGCGGGGAAGACGTTTTGCATGCTCAGTTGTCTTGGGTAGTGTTCAGACTAAATTTCTGTTGACTGCTACCCTGATTTGCTCCCTGTCCACATTTTCTGCTCAGGCTTTTGTTGATTCAGGAGCAGCTATTAACCTGATGGATTTTGACTTTGCCAAACGTTGTGGGTTTCCCATGATACCCCTGCGGAAGTCTATTCCCCTACTGGGCATTGATTCTACCCCTTTAGTGGAGAATAAACCCCAGTTTTCTACACAGGTGATAATGAGGGTTGAACCAGATCATCAGGAGAGTTGCAAATTTCTGGTGCTGCATAATCTGCATGACATTATTGTACTAGGTTTCCCTTGGTTACATGAATAATACAATGCGTGCACAGCCGGATATAGTGGTGCCAAGTTAGGTTCCCAAACCAGAATATATAGAAAAGTAAAACTAGGCACTCAACTTTATGCTCAGAAAGGAAGAACAAATTTATTGTGATCCAAAAATGGTTGGTTTTCAAATGTGTATGGCAAAACGTTTCGGCTAGTCCATAGCCTTCATCAGTTGCCAGTTGCATACATAAGGTAGAAAACCGGACAAGTGGCGGATCCCGCGTCAGCAGCACTAGGCGGCTGCATATTCAAATTGCGCTAAGCACCACGAATATATCCACTCCACCGCAAACGGCGGCATATCCAGACTGAACTAGCACCTAAACCACCAGCGTATTTATTCTATCGCAAGTGTGTTCTTCCTCTACTCTTGATCTGTTAGGAGTATATATTGGTTTTGACTTCCTATAATAACGGTTTTCTACCTTATGTATGCAACTGGCAACTGATGAAGGCTATGGACTAGCCGAAACGTTTTGCCATACACATTTGAAAACCAACCATTTTTGGATCACAATAAATTTGTTCTTCCTTTCTGAGCATAAAGTTGAGTGCCTAGTTTTACTTTTCTATATATCCCTTGGTTACAGTCTCATAATCCTGTTTTGGATTGGAAATCTGTATCTGTAACCAGTTGGGGCTGCCAATGTGTTAATGCTGACACTCCTGTTTTTTCTGCCTCTCCCCAGTCTCAGGATGTTCCTGACTTTTTGACTGATTTTTCGGATGTATTTAGTGAAAGTAAATCTGCATCCTTGCCCCTCACAGGAGCTATGATTGCGCTATTGAATTAGTGCCTGGTGGTAAATTTCCTAAAGGTCGCTTTTTTAACTTGTCTGTACCTGAACATGATGCTATGCAATCTTATATCAAGGAGTCATTGGAGAAGGGTCATATCAGACCATCCTCTTCACCCTTGGGTGCCGGTTTTTTCTTTGTGGCCAAAAAGGATGGTTCATTGAGGCTGTGTATTGATTATCGTCTCTTGAATTAGATCACTGTGAAGTATCAATATCCGTTACCCTTGATTTCTGACCTGTTTTCCAAGGTGAAAAGTGCTAGTTGGTTTCCAAGCTTGACCTCAGGGGGGCATATAACCTTATTCGCATTAAGCACGGGGATGAATGGAAGACGGCGTTTAATACCCCCGAGGGGCATTTTGAGTACCTAGTGATGCCCTTTGGGCTCACTAATGCTCCTTCTGTCTTCCAATCCTTCATGAATGATATTTTCAGGGTTTTTGTGGATAAATTTCTGATTGTTTATTTGGATGATATCTTGATTTTTTCCAATGACTGGGACTCTCATGTGAAACATGTTCGGACTGTGTTCCAGATTTTGAGAGAGAATGCACTGTATGTGAAGGGATCAAAGTGTCTTTTTGGCGTACAGAAGGTCTCATTTCTGGGATTCATTTTGTCTCCGTCTGTTATTGAAATGGACCCGGTCAAGGTTCAGGCCATCTATGATTGGATCCAACCTACTTCATTAAAGGCTCTTCAGAGATTTTGGGGTTTTGCCAATTTTTATCGTAAATTTATTGGTAATTTCTCCGGTATTGTTAAACCATTGACTGATTTGACCAAAAAGGGTTCTGATGTGGTGAATTGGCCTCCTGAGGCAGTTTCTGCGTTTCAGGAACTTAAGCAGAGATTCACTTCTGCTCCTGTTCTACGGCAGCCTGATGTTTCTCTACCGTTTCAGGTGGAGGCTTATGCCTCTGAAATTGGGGCAGGTGCCGTTTTGTCCCAAAGAGATCCAGAGACCTCTAAGAGTAACCCTTGTGCCTTTTTCTCTCGAAAATTTTCTCCAACTGAACGTAATTATGACGTGGGTAATCGGGAGTTATTGGCCATGAAGTGGGCCTTTGAAGAGTGGAGACATTGGCTGGAAGAAGCCAAACATCAGGTGGTGGTCCTCACGGACCATAAGAATCTGGTTTATCTCGAATCAGCCAAGCGACTTAATCCTAGACAGGCCAGGTGGGCCTTGTTTCTCACACGTTTTAATTTTGTGGTTTCTTTTCTTCCTGGCACTAAGAATGTTAAGGCGGATGCCCTCTCGAGGAGTTTCTTTGCGGACTCTCCTGAGTTATCTGATTCTACTGTTATTTTGAAAGAGGGTGTAGTTCTTTCCACCATCTCGCCCAATTTGAGACTGGCTCTGGAAGGGTGTCAGGAGGATAAACCTGAGCGCTGCCCTATTGGGAAATTGTTTGTCCCAGACCAGTGGAAGAAGAGTGTGATGTCTGAGATTCATTGTTCCGCGTTGGCTGGTCATCCCGGGATTTTTGGTACCAGAGACTTGGTGAGTCGGTCCTTTTGGTGGCCTACTTTGTCTCGTGATGTCAGGGAATTTGTGCAGTCCTGTGGGACTTGCTCTCGCTCCAAGCCTTGCTCTCGCTCTAGTGGTTTGTTAATGCCATTACCTGTGCCCAAGAGGCCATGGACCCATATCTCTATGGATTTTATTTCCAACCTCCCTGTTTCTCAGAGAATGACCGTTATCTGGGTAATCTGTGATAGGTTTTCCAAGATGATACATCTTGTGCTATTACCTAAGTTACCTTCCTCCTCCGAATTGGTGCCTTTGTTCCTTCAGCACGTGGTTCGGTTACATGGCATTCTGGAGAACATTGTGTCTGACAGAGGAGTCCAGTTTGTTTCCAGATTTTGGAGGACATTTTGTTCTAAACTTGGTGTTCAATTATCTTTCTCCCCTGCTTTTCATCCTCAGACCAATGGACAAACCAAGAGAACAAACCAGACCTTGTAGACTTATTTGAGATGTTTTGTGTCTGCTGTTCAAGATGACTGGGTCTCTTTTTTGCCTTTGGCTGAGTTTGCTCTTAATAATAGGGCTAGCTCTACCACCTTGATGTCTCCATTTTTCTGCAATTTTGGGTTTCACCCTCGATTTTCTTCAGGACAGTTGGAGGCTTCTGTCTGTCCGGGTGTTGACTCTATTGTGGAGCGAATGCAGCAGATTTGGGACCAGGTAGTGGAGAGGTTGTCTCACTCTCAGGAGAAGGCCCAACGGTTTGCCAACCGGCATAGGACTGATGGACTTGGTTTGGTTGTCCTCAAGAAATATCCCTATGAGGGTTGCATCTCCAAAGTTTAAGCCTAGGTTCATTGGACCTTATAAGATCATGGAGATTCTTAATCCTCTTTCCTTCCGTTTGCTTCTTCCAGGGACATTTAAGATCCATAACGTGTTCCACAAGTCCTTATTGAAGAGGTTTGTCGAGCCAGTGGTTCCTATGGCTGCGCCTCCTGACCCTGTTTTGGTTGAGGGCAATCTGGAGTATGTGGTTGAGAAAATATTGGATTCTCATTTTTCTAGACAGAAACTCCAATATCTGGTTAAGTGGAGAGGTTATGGTCAGGAGGACAATTCTTGGGTGTTTGCTTCGGACATCCATGCTAGAAGACTGATCCGTGTCTATCACCGAACTCATCCTGATCGGCCTGGTTGCACAAGTGAGGGTTCGATGACCCCTCCTCAAGGGGGGGTACTGTTATGAATGTGCTAGAGATGGTTTCTGAGCAGAGGCTCCCTCTGGTGGTTACAGACAGTACTGAACCTTTCAGCGAGGAATGACAATCTGGAATCACAGACTGGTCTGATATATGGGAGGTTCCCTCCCATGATGGTTGCCGGTGATCAATTGTTCTTGTCTCAATTGTGGTTCCTGGTTCATTTGGAAGTTTGCTGAGTCTTGCCTGCATCTTCTGCTATCAGATAAGATATTTTCTGCTTTTATTTTTGTGCTTGCTTTTTGCATAGTTCCCTGCACTTCTGTGGAGGTCAGCCAGGTCCCCTCCGGGGGCTTGTGCTCCTCTCAGTTTATCTGAAGCCCCTGTTATTTGTTCATTTGCTTTTTCCTGTTTTTTCAGTGGCTGCGGCTTAGTTTTGTTACACCAGAGATCTGATTTAGGTGGTAGAGATCGTGTGATCTCAGGTGTTTTTGCAATCAGAAGAGTTGGTATTTTTTAGGGTTTTTTTTGGATTGCAGTGAGAATCCTTTCCTGTACTTTTCTGTCTAGACAGATTGGGCCCCAGCATTTACTCATTCTATTTTCTGTCTGTGTCCGTGCTTCTTCTTGTCTAACAGCCATTACATGTTTGGGGGCTTCCTATTTTCTTTGGGGATCTGCTCCGGGGCAGATAGCTTTCCTCTTTCTGCCTTTAGGTGTAGTTATCTCTCAGGCTGTGACGAGGAATCAACGTAGGAACGCTCCACGGCTACCTCTAGTTGTGTGGTTAGTTCAGGTTACTGCTATTCAATAGGTTCCAGCCTCTCTGGTGTATTGCCGTATTTGCTTTTTCTCCTCAGCTACCAAAACACAACAGAGCTGCTGCTGAGATAGTGTCAGAATTGGGGATTTATTAGTTAGTGTGTGGTCTACCATCGTAAACTACTCAAATCCAGATAAACCAACAGTCCTTCTAAGGACTAATTACGGAGTATTTAGGTTCCAGTGTTGTTAAGCAGGGTAGTGTACGTTGCTCTGTACACATCAGTGCAAGGCCTGCAGGCACTGTATATGTGTATATAGATCATTGCATACATCAAGAGGGTCCATTCCCTTCCTGTGTTCTGATACTGCTGCAGCTAGCCACAGGTGTAAAAAAAATACAGGCCACACATTTTTCGGTGTGGTATCTCCGTGGCAGGTCATATCTGTGTGTGCTCAAAGTTTGGCCAGTTTACGGCCTTTTTCTTTTTTTGTCCTGGGTGAAACTACTTATATACAGCACTATTTAGCGATAAAAAAGAAACAAAAAAACACATTTGTCGTAGAGGTATCTCCCTGCCAGCTGATATCTGTGCATGCTCAAAGTTTGGCCAGTTTAGGCTGGTTTTCCTTTTTTTGTCCTGGGTGTCACAGTATTTATATACAGCACTATGTTGTATTATTTTAAAAAACAGGCCACATTTTACAGTTGAGTCTATCTCTAACATGCCTCATACATCCGTGTGCCAAAAATTGAAGCACTTTAGGCCTAAATACCCTTTTTTGTGAAGTCTGTCACTCTCGTTATATCCAGCACTCTTTTGCATCCACCAAAAAAACCAAAACATTTTACAGTGTGGTATATCTGTGAAACGCCTCATACGTCAGTGTGATAAAAGTTTGAAGATTTTAGGCCGGTACTCCAGTGTTTTCCTATCTGTTACTCAAGTTATATACAGCACTATGTTGCATTATTTTGAAAAACAGGCCACATTTTACAGTGGAGTCTTTCTCTGACACGCCTCATACATCAGTGTGCCAAAAATTGAGGCATTTTAGGCCTAAATACCATTTTTTGGGCAGTCTGTCACTCTAGTTATATCCAGCACTTTTTTGCATCTACAAAAAAAAATAAAAAATTTACAGTGGGGTATGTCGGAAAAAGATTTCTGTTTCAAGTTGTTATGGCAGCTTCATGACTGTGTTAAATGCTCCAACTACTACCACCATCATCTTCAGCCTAGTCACTGCGCAGATGGAAAGTCTGAGTAGCAGAGGGTGAACGCTTAGGTGGTGTTGTACTCTGTATTGTACTCTGTCTCTGTATTATGAAGGCTAAATCTTCTTGATGAAATCATGCTTGAAAGAGACACAGCAAGATAACGTTGAAGATCACGGTGACAGGACTCGCAACTTCTGAAGCCTGGTGTTCCTGGGCAGGATTCTGACAAGCCCTCATCTACTAATACTGAACTGGTTGGACGCAGACGTTTAAAAGGAGCCCATGCATTTTCTATAATTGAAGTTAGAAATTTTGACATTTCGGATGCATTTACAGAGATGTCAATTGGAGAGCGTGGTGGTCGGAGATGTGACTTTTACACCACCACACGCAGAGGCGTATCCAGGGGAGGGCAGCCGGGGCATGTGCCCCGGGTGCAGCCAGCATGGGGACGCAGTCGGGCCGCCTAATGTGGCGATCCACAGTGTCTCCCCTGCAGCTGCATTCTGCCGCCCCCGGCCTGAGAGTCGGCGATTCCCTGTGCCCGCTGTCAAGCTGACAGCCGACGCAGAGAAGCTGCTGCGTGCCGGCTCCCAGGGATCAATTGTACTGAAGCTCTGATCGCCGGGTCAGAGTGACGCCAGCAGCGTGATCAGATCATGTGATCACGCTGCTGATGTCACTAGCCGGCGGCGTCCAGAAGGAGGAACATGGGTGGTAAGGGTGCTCCACTGTGGATTTAATGTGTGTGGGGATTTGAGGACACTGAAGAGTATGTATGAGGAAGCAGTATGGGGATGGGTGCAGACAGTATGGTGAGTGAACGGGTGAATGTATGTGGACAATATGGGGAGTGAGGGTGATGGGATGTGTGCAGACACAGTATGGGAAGTCAGGGGTATCTGTGTGAAGAGAGAATAGAGAGTGAGGGGGTAAATATATGAGGAGACAGTATGGTGAACGGGGGTATGTGAGAGGAGACAGTATGAGGAGGGAGGGGAATAGTGTGAGGTGACAGTATATTGCAGATATTTTTATTTAGGAGCATTATAATGACACTTCTGTCTTTAAGGGCATTGTGTGGAGAGTTGGTGCAGAAGACCGGAGAAGATGGAAGTCTGCATAGACTGCTGTGGATGAGAAAACTCATCATGGGATCTGGACAAGAAGAACAAAAGAAGACGTCATCTATAAGGTACCTGGATGTTAATATTATTTGTGAAACTGACTATTTCTTATGTTATGTTAGGAGCATTAAAGGGTTGTCCAGGTTTGTTCTGAGTCTGCAGTCATTCTATGTGACAGCAGACTTCTGACTTCTCACAGTGCTCACTGCACGCTGTTAGAATTCTCTCGTGATGGTGATTTACATACATGTGGTCACATGCTGACTAGACATGTGTGGCCTCAATGAAAATGAACAGAGCAAGGCCGGGCACGTCTAGTCGGAATGTGGCCAAAAGTATATAAAACACATGCCTGTGCTGACATGACCGTGTACTCTTGCCACCGGTAAGGGAGAATCTTAAAAGTGTGCAGTGCATTAGTTGTGAGAATTCAGAAGCTGCAATGTCAGGATTCAGCTCTGCACGTTCCAGTAGTCATCACATGGACACTTCACTCATATGCGATTTTCATACTTATGGTCCTGTGACAACGAGCTTCTCTTCCTGCTTCTCTGTTTTTCACTGAACATTGAAAGCATTAGGGAGAGCAGCTCGTCGGTACATGACTAAGTGTGCAAATTGCATGTGTGCTGGGGGTGGGGATACACCTCTGACCTCACGAGCTGCCACCTCTCCACCACCCGAGGTGCCGCACCCACCACGTGTCATGTGTGCATTGCCACGAAGATCGTCGCGGTTGCACATTTTGACTTCTCACAGCTGAGCTGCTGTTTCTTTGTGTTTGGCAGCTAGGGAGTTAATTCTGTCTGTGCTCGGTGCTGGGACTGGGTGCAGTTTCTCCCGGCTGCAATTGATTATTTGTTGATTGGTTTCCTTTAAATTCCTGGTTGTCTGCTTGGGGAGTTGCCAGTGAAACCTTCATGCAGACCACAGATAGGAATGAATCTGTATAGACTTTAGTTGTGAGCTCCTTAGTTGTTCTAAGCTCAACTTGGTTAGAGTTTATTTCCCAGACCATTTATGTTCCTTTGGTGTTTGAGTGTGTATGCAAGCGAGTGTTATCCTGTCTGTCTTATATGTCTAATCTGTGTATTTAGCTAAGATCAGCCCATATCCCTTTGGTGGTAGTCAGGATCCTTCTTAGGACTGATTACAGGGTTCAGGGTCTGATAGGAGACAGGGTTAGGTTGGAGACTTGGACCTCTGAACCATTATCAGTACCTCCAAGGTGAGGGATTAGTTAGGACCCCAGTTTAGGGTCAGGTTAGATCCCGGTCCACCTCTTTCCTGTTTCAGCTCATCAAGTCCTCAAGATTAACCCTGAGTTCAGCAGATATCGTGTCAGGTAAATCTATTCTATACTTACATGCTGATGTTGCTATACTAGTTGTTATATAGAGTGTTGTTCCTGTATTAATAGTTTACTGACATTGTATACATATCATTAGACAGCGTGACATTTTCACTGGCCCTAAAAATTATCTCCAGTTACCATGGATCCAGTAGCCCAGCTGGCTCTGCAGTTGCAGGGATTATCCATGGAGCTGACGGACATTAAGTCCAAAGTTTTGTCTCCCCTGGAGCAAACCAGAGTTGAACCTAAGGTTGCTCTCCCGGACAGGTTCACTGGTGGGCGAGACAAATTTTTCACCTTCCGGGAGGCATGTAAATTGTATTTTCGGCTTCGGCCTCGATCATCAGGGAGTGAGGAGCAGAGATTGGGAATTGTTATCTCACTTCTGCAAGGGGACCCTCAATCCTGGGCATTTTCCCTTCCTCCGGGATCCCCGGCTCTACTGTCTGTAGATCAATTTTTTACTGCCCTGGGATTGGTATATGATGACCCAGATCGGGTCTCTCTTGCTGAGACAAAATTACGTAAGATACAGCAGGGAGATCGTCCGGCAGAGGAATTTGCTTCTGAGTTTCGTAGTTGGGCCACAGATACTCAGTGGAATGACCCAGCTCTTAGGAGCCAGTTTTGTCATGGGCTTTCTGATAAATTAAAAGACGTTTTGGCTCAGTATGAGTCTCCTCCTTCTCTGGAGGCTGCTATGGCCTTAGCTATCCGTACTGATAGACGGCTTCGGGAGAGGGGTGAGGTAACCCCACTCCCTGTTGTTTCTCCACCTACCACTAAAGTCCCTTATGTTGAGGTTCCCCTTGTCTGTTCGGATGAGCCTATGCAGTTGGGAGGGACATCATTTCGTAGGAGGGGATTGGCGGTACGCCGCAGGACTAGAAGATGTTTTTTCTGCGGGAAAGAGGGACATTTTGTTGGAGAATGTCCATCCCGTGCCTTGTTGAGCCAAAAGTCGCCGGAAAACTGTTAATCCCAGGTTGTGTGGTGGACGACAACCTGGGAGTATGTATTTCATCCGCCAGTTCTTCTCAGTTCCTTGTACCAGTGGAGGTGGTAGTTGGTACGAGAGTGGAGAGATTGTCTGTTCTTCTTGATAGTGGTTCCGGGGCTAATCTGGTTGACGCTCAGTTTGCTCAGGCTCAAGGTATGCATCTGAGTGTATTGGTCAAACCGATCCCTATATTCTCCATTGACGCCAGGCCTCTCGGCCAAGGTAGCTTTGTTCATGAGGTTCATAACATTGACCTTCGGGTAGGGGCAATACATAGGGAACAATTATCTTGTTATGTGTTGGAGGGTCTACCTACTCCCATTGTGTTGGGACTTCCTTGGTTGGTTAAACATAACCCTGTGATTAATTGGCAGTCCAGAGAAATAAGCCAATGGGGTGAGTTTTGCAAAAGCAACTGCATGAACACAGTCATCAGTGCGGTCGTGCCTAGTACATTGCCTCCTTTTTTGGAGGATTTTGGGGATGTTTTCTCTGAGGAGGGGTGTCAGGAGTTGCCTCCTCATCGCGTGTATGACTGCTCTATTAATCTCCTTCCTGATGCTAAGTTGCCTAAAGCTAGGTTGTATAATCTTTCTGGTCCTGAGAGGCAGGCTATGAAAGATTATATTTCTGAAAGTCTGGCCAAAGGGCATATTAGACCTTCATCTTCCCCAGTAGCCGCGGGGTTCTTCTTTGTGAAGAAGAAAGATGGAGGCCTACGCCCTTGCTTGGATTTCCGCGAACTTAATCGGATTACTGTTCGAGATCCGTATCCACTCCCTCTTATTCCTGATCTCTTCAATCAAATTGTTGGCGCCAAATGGTTTTCTAAATTGGATCTCAGGGGGGCGTATAATCTGATTAGGATAAAAGAGGGGGATGAGTGGAAAACGGCGTTTAACACGCCGGAGGGACATTATGAGAACCTAGTCATGCCTTTGGTCTGACTACTGCACCAGCAGTATTCCAACATTTTGTTAATGACATTTTTCGTCACCTTGTGGGGCTGTTTGTGGTTGTATATTTGGACGACATTTTAATTTACTCGCCAGATCTTGTGTCTCATCAGGAGCATGTGAGACAGGTGTTGCAGATCTTGCGAGACAATAAATTATACGCCAAACTGGAGAAGTGTGTATTTGCCGTACAGGAACTTCAGTTTTTGGGTTTTTTGGTGTCAGCCTCCGGTTTCCGTATGGACCCTGAAAAGGTGAGAGCAGTGCTTGAATGGGATCAGCCAGGGGATCTTAAGGCTCTGCAGCGTTTTTTGGGGTTTGCTAACTACTACCGGAAATTTATTTGTAATTTCTCATCTGTCGTCAAACCTCTCACTGACATGACAAGAAAAGGGACGGATTTTTCTAAATGGTCGGACAAAGCTTGCCAAGCCTTTTCCTCTTTGAAGAAATGTTTTGCTTCGGCACCCGTTCTCATCCAACCAGATGCATCTCAGCCGTTCATTGTGGAGGTGGATGCGTCTGACGTAGGGGTGGGTGCTATATTGTCCCAGGGTCCGTCCCCTGGTAAATGGCATCCGTGCGCTTTCTTTTCTAAGAAATTGTCGTCCGCCGAAAGGAATTATGATATCGGCAATAGGGAACTTTTGGCCATTAAGTTAGCTTTTGAAGAATGGCGTCACTTTTTGGAGGGGGCAGTCCACCCGGTTACCGTTATTACTGATCACAAGAACCTGTTGTATTTGGAATCCGCTAAGCGTCTGAATTCCAGACAAGCTCGATGGTCGTTGTTTTTTACCAGGTTTAATTTTGTCGTCACTTATCGCCCGGGGTCTAAGAATGTAAAGGCTGATGCCTTGTCTCGCAGTTTTCCAGGGGCCGGGAAAACGGATGACCCGAGTCCTATCCTTCAGGAGGGGGTGGTAGTGTCGGCTGTATTTTCTGAGCTTGAGGAGGAGGTGTTAGAGGCTCAGGGGGACGCCCCTGCAGGACCTCCAGGGAGACTGTTTGTCCCAAATCTGTTGAGACAAAAGGTTATTGAGGCACATCATAATTCTGCTCTAGCAGGACATCCAGGGAGTAAGGCTACTTTAGATCTCCTTTCTCGCCGGTTTTGGTGGCCTAATGCTAATAAAGATGTTATAACTTTTGTCGCGTCATGTGGGGTGTGTGCTCGCTCTAAAACCCCTCATACCCGTCCGTCTGGGACCCTTTTACCCTTGAAACTTCCGGAGCGTCCATGGACTCATTTATCTATGGACTTCATTACGGACCTTCCTCCGTCGTCAGGGAATACTGTCATACTGGTGGTTGTTGACAGGTTCAGTAAGATGGCACATTTCGTTGCTCTTCCTGCACTCCCTAATGCTAAAACTCTGGCGCAGGTGTTCATTAGGGAGATCGTTAGACTTCATGGGTTGCCTTCTGATGTGGTGTCAGATAGGGGGTCTCAGTTTGTGTCCAAATTTTGGAGGGCATTTTGTTTACGTCGGGGGATGCAATTGTCATTTTCCTCGGCTTTTCATCCGCAGACCAATGGTCAGACAGAGCGTCTGAATCAGAGCTTAGAGACATATCTCCGGTGTTTTGTCTCAGAGAACCAAGAGGACTGGTCTTCTTTCTTGCCTCTGGCAGAGTTCGCTCTTAACAACAGGCGGAGCGAGTCCACTGGTAAGTCCCCGTTTTTTGGGGCATATGGTTTTCATCCCCAGTTTTGTACTTTCAATGGGGGGGGCCCTTCTGGGGTTCCTGAGGAGGAGCGTTTCTCGTCGTCACTTGCTTCTGTGTGGAGAGGTGTATTGAATAATCTGAGTGCGATGGGGAACCGTTACAAACGTATGGCTGATAGGAGGAGAGTTTCTGGTCCAGATCTGAATGTGAACGATCTGGTATGGTTGTCTACCAGGAATATAAAACTTAAAGTGCCCTCCTGGAAACTGGGTCCCAGATTCATCGGGCCGTACAGGATCAGTTCCATAATTAATCCTGTGGCATTTCGTCTGGACCTCCCTCCTACGTTTAAAATTCATAATGTGTTCCACAAGTCATTACTTAAAAGGTATGTGGCACCAGTCATACCGTCACCTCTACCTCCTCCTCCTGTGTTGGTCAATGGTAACTTGGAATTTCAAGTATCAAAGATCATTGACTCACGTCTGAATCGCCGGTCCCTTCAGTACTTGGTGCATTGGAAGGGGTATGGTCCAGAGGAGAGGACGTGGGTCCCTGCGTCTGATGTTAACGCAGATCGTTTGGTTCGGACCTTCCACAGAACTCACCCGGGCAGGCCTGGCCCTGAGGGTCCGGAGGCCCCTCGTAGAAGGGGGGGTACTGTCATGTGTGCATTGCCACGAAGATCGTCGCGGTTGCACATTTTGACTTCTCACAGCTGAGCTGCTGTTTCTTTGTGTTTGGCAGCTAGGGAGTTAATTCTGTCTGTGCTCGGTGCTGGGACTGGGTGCAGTTTCTCCCGGCTGCAATTGATTATTTGTTGATTGGTTTCCTTTAAATTCCTGGTTGTCTGCTTGGGGAGTTGCCAGTGAAACCTTCATGCAGACCACAGATAGGAATGAATCTGTATAGACTTTAGTTGTGAGCTCCTTAGTTGTTCTAAGCTCAACTTGGTTAGAGTTTATTTCCCAGACCATTTATGTTCCTTTGGTGTTTGAGTGTGTATGCAAGCGAGTGTTATCCTGTCTGTCTTATATGTCTAATCTGTGTATTTAGCTAAGATCAGCCCATATACCTTTGGTGGTAGTCAGGATCCTTCTTAGGACTGATTACAGGGTTCAGGGTCTGATAGGAGACAGGGTTAGGTTGGAGACTTGGACCTCTGAACCATTATCAGTACCTCCAAGGTGAGGGATTAGTTAGGACCCCAGTTTAGGGTCAGGTTAGATCCCGGTCCACCTCTTTCCTGTTTCAGCTCATCAAGTCCTCAAGATTAACCCTGAGTTCAGCAGATATCGTGTCAGGTAAATCTATTCTATACTTACATGCTGATGTTGCTATACTAGTTGTTGTATAGAGTGTTGTTCCTGTATTAATAGTTTACTGACATTGTATACATATCATTAGACAGCGTGACACCACGTTCTCTTTCCCATTCTCCCGCAGAATGAAAGTCGGCAAGGACAACGTCCTCTCCCCTCTCTAACAGTCTGTCATTGTAATTTTTTGGGGGTAAACGATATCTATTACTATGTATGTAACCCTTTATCATGTACAGCACCATGGAATTAATGGCGCTATATAAATAACTAAATAATAATAATACTATATGGGTGTTTCGACTAGACAATCCATCAAACATGTTATTGAAGGAATTTTTTTTTCTGAACTCTGTTCAGCTGCACAAACTATGTCAACTTGATAGCTATACTCCAGTGGTGTTGGCACAGAGTCATGTTAACTACAGTCCCCAGATGTTATGTAGGTCCCTAATCTCACCTCTACTTCAGCAGCATGATGAATTAATAGGAAAAGCACGTGGTATTGGTGTAGCTGTTGTTTTCTTGGCAAAGAAACTCAATAACATCAATGAGGTGGTTAGCTGCACACGGAATGGAGAAATAGTAAAGATGACAATTGACAAGTAGTTTCACATTGGAGGTAAAACACACTTCAACAAGTTGCTTTAACTCTTACAACATTATATTCCAAAGCGTTGAAGAAAAAGATGAATATATTGTGAACTAAAATAGGTATGAATAATTAATCACACAAATGTTGTAACATATTTCTAAACATGCACAAGCTATCAGTGGGGAAATTATTTTCCACCAAAAATTTTAAGTATGAGACTAGTGTCATCTTGTGGAATGATATGAACCACAAAGTCCTTCAAGTTGAAACTGTTCTGGATGTACTGTACAAATTTTCTCTAGAAAATTGGAAGCACATGCCTTCTATGCAGCTAGCATTAAAGAACTGATTTACCAGATATGTACAGAGTCAAGATGAGCAGGCTACGAGTACCTGTGCTGTGCCGTGTCCGGAACTGTCAAGGCTGCTTCTCATGTTTCCCGTGGAAGTAATAGGGTAACGGACAGGCCTCATTACACCGAAAGAGGGGTCGTGTTTAGATAGAGAACCTGTCCGGAAGCTGATGGAAAAAAAAAACAAAGCAGAAGTGAGTCCCCAGCTGTGACCGTGTGAGCAGCAATGGGGGCAGTGCACTATGCACCCGAACCGCACCTGCACCTGACAGATCCGGTGACCTAGAGGCATGGGCTAGCTTAAGAGAAAGCGGGTAAGACATCAAAGATTTTTGTAGTGGACAAGCAGTGCATAGGTGGCTGAGCAGTGTGCTCTGTTCTTAGAGCACTGCCACTGCAAAGGACTGTTCCCGTTGGCTCCCGCCACTAAAAGTGGTACTGCCATTTAGCGAGGTGCTGTGTGACCAGTAACCGCCAGAGAGCAAGGCGCCGTGCGCTCCTTTACTATGAGTACAGCGCACGTGCGCAGTACAGAGAGCCAGGTCATGCCATGTGTTTAGCCTGGATAACCAATAATTATAAGGCACAGAGGAATGAGAGAGGACGTTGGTACGGTCAGTAAGTTACTCCCTCAGCATTTTCACAAACTTTTTAATCCTTGTGAGAGTCCACCGTGCTCAGGGCCAGGGCAATGGGAGGGTCTGAGAAAACTCTACCCAAACTTTGCCAGTGCTCCACTGCCTCTGCTGGATTGGAGTTGTGTCTCTCTCACCTGTACTCCTTGCTTGGCCAACAAACTGTGACCTCTGCTGCCAGCATTTTCATATGGGAATTTTTTTAATAATTCCGCAAGAAGAGCCCTCTGGTCCTCCAACATTTTAGTACACATGTCTGCCTCTGGAATAAGAGATAGAAAGTTCTCCTGGTAGCGTAGGTCTAGATGTGTCACCAATCGGTATTGTCAGTCACCCAAAATTTTGAAAACGTGAGGGTGACGGGAAAGGCAGCGGAACATAAACTCAGCCATGCATGCAAGACTGCTGTCGATACTTCCGTGTCCTCACCAAGAGGACGACTGACCATGCTCTCTTCCTCCTACTTGTCCTCAGGGCTCCTCGACTTTCGACTAACCTCAGTAATATAATTGTAAATACATTATTGTAAATTCACCCCTGTAGTTCTTATCTCCCCCACCTCATTGTAGATTTTAAGTTGTCACGAGCAGTATTTTTTGGGGGTTTAATTATTGTTATTGTTGTTACTTTGTGTAGATTGTAAGCTGTCACGAGCAGGGTCATTTTATTTTTGTATAATTATTGTATTATTGTTATTGTTACTTAGTGTAGATTGTAAGCTGTGATGAGCAGGGTCGTTTTATTTTGGTTTAATTATTGTATTATTTTTATCGTTGTTACTTAGAACTGTTGTTTTTCAAAAGGTTAAATTGTAAATATGTTTGCGCTATATAAATAACTACAAATATTCAGATTAGAACACAGAGAAGCAGGATGGAGACGTTAGTGATGGCGTCATTTACGCTCACCATCTTGTTGGATTCCTCAAAGTTTTGGAGGATGGCACATATGTCTGACATCCATGTCCACTCCTGACATCTTATGTGTGAAGTCAAAACTGAATACCGATAACCTTGTTGATGTTGGTAGACTAGTCACCAAATGCCCTCTTCAGCTCACAAATCCTTTCCAACATCTACAGTGTAGAGTTCCAACCCCTGGGGACATCACACACCAGTCGGTGAGCCAGAAGCTGCTAGCGCTGCTGAAGCACAGCAAGGGCACATGAAGCTGTAGCTGACTTTCTAAAATGGATACGAGGAGCAATGTACTTTTCCTAGCAGATCTGGCAGCTCCGTGTCGCTTTTCAGAAAACGTTGACCAATGAGGTTAAGTGCATTTGCCATTCATGGCATTTGTCTGTGCTCGCCTCGCCACAGAGCAGCCACCAGGTTCCAGCCACACGCAACCATGCCTGGCTGTGGGTTCAGCGGTTTAAGCCACAGATCTGCCTGCTCTTTCACAGATTTCCACAACTCTTCATCATTGTGCCTTTTGTCACCTAAGCATAGCTTCAGCACTGCCTTTTGCTGCTTTGATGAGGCAGTGCTGCAGTGCTTCCAGCGCTTGAGGTGCTACTTTTGGAGATGGAGGAGGAGAAGGAGGAGGAGGTGCAGGAGCTGTAGACTGTGGGGGCAACCCAGATTTACGTAGGGCCCGCAATACTAGAGGTTGGGAGGACATGCACCATACCAAGGTCAGAGTGGGTCCCGGCTTCCACTACGTTAACCCAGTGTGCCCTCAGTAACATGTACCGCCCCTGACCACAAGCACTTGTCCACGTGTTTGTAGTTAGGTTGAGTTTCCAAGTAACAGCATTGTGGAGGGCACAGGTAATGTTGTGGGACACGTGCCTGTGTAATGCCAGGACGGCACAACGTGAAAAATAGTCCCGCTTGTTCGTGGCCTTGGGGTGATTCTTGACTTTGCCCTCTCTTTCAAGCTACATAGCCAAGTCCTTGCCTGCTCCGGCCCACTAAAACTCAAAGACATTTCCTGGATCCGTACATTCCAAGAAACTTCAAAAATATTTGTGCACGCCCTCATGATCTCCCGCCTCGACTAGTGCAAACTTATACTCTCTGGCCTCCCCTCTAGCACTCTTGCACCACTCAATTCTATCCTAAACTCTGCTGCTAGAGTAATCCAACTGTCCCTCCATTATTCCCCAGCCTCTCCTCTCTGCCAGGCCCTTCACTGCCTTCCTATTGCCCAGAGGCTACAGTTCAAAAGCCTAACTATGACATACAAAGCCTTCCAGAAACTGTCTCCTCCATACTGTGACATCGTCTCCCAATGTCCAACTGGCTCATGACTTATTCAACGCTAACCCAGTGTGCCGTCAGCGAGATGTACCGTCCCTGCCCACTAGCACTTGTCCACGTGTCCGTGTTTAGGTGCACTTTCCCTGTAACAGCATTGTTGAGGGCCCGGGTAATGTTGTGGGACACGTGCTTGCCTGTGTAATGTCGTTACGGCAGACCGGGAGAAATAGTGGTGGGTGGAGACCGAGTACCTTGTTACGGACACCGCCATCAGGTTGTTGAAAGCTTCCATCTTCCTAAAATGCAATATTTCCATCGCAAACAGACGAGAAATGTTTGAATTTAGTACTGTGGCGTTGGCTGCGTATTTCCGTTTGCGTTCCTGGAGTATGGACAACTGAACGCTGCGTTATGACAAGGACATGCATGTGATTGTTAATGGTGCTAGTTGAGTTGGTGTGCAACTACAGATGCAGGGCAGGAGGCATCTTTGCATGCAGGGCCGCCATCAGGGCATTACAGCCCTTACTAATGTATGGGGCCCGGTGCTTTAGGGGGGCCCGCCGCCCGAGCACGCTGGCAGCACGGTCCGGCAGCAGGTGCAGTGCTTCGCTGCTTTATATTCCCCACTGTCCCCAGTCCTGACCTCCTGGCTGGCAAATTAAATGGGCAGGCACTGTAGCTTTAAGCTACAGCCCGCCTTGATGCATCATGGTCCAGCCGTGACGTCACACGCTGCTCTGCTCCACTTCCTCATTCTGGAGCAGAGTGAGCAGCGTGTCACGTCGGTGTGCTGTGCCAGACACACACTGCCATCTGGCTGGGAGCGGCGGACCGGACCGGGTGCAGGCGGCAGGCAAGCTCAGCAGGGTGAGTAGTCTGTCGCAGGGGGGCCCGGCCAGGACAGCCGCAGCGCCAGCATCCACCAAGCACCACCAACAGGGCCCAGGGCAGGAAGGGGGGGCCCAGCATCCACCAAATGGGCCCCCAGGGCAGGCGGGGGGGCCCGCAGGCGCAGCATCCAGCAACAGGGGCCCTGGGGACCCTGTTGGTGGATGCTGCGGGCCCCTCCTGCCTGCCCTGGGCTGGGGCCCTGTTGGATTGCTGCGTGTGGCCGCCCCCCCCTGCCTACTCATCATATGGGGCACAAAATCTATGGAGCATCATATGGCGGCATAATCTTTGGAGCATCATATGGCAGCATAATCTATGGAGCATCATATGGGGCATAAAATCTATGGAGCATCATATGGGGGCATATACATCTATGAGGCATCATATGGCGGCATAAAATCTATGGAGCATCATATTGCGGCATAATCTATGGGGCATCATATGGCGGCATAATCTTTGGAGCATCATATGGCGGCATAATCTTTGGAGCATCATATGGCGGCATAATCTTTGGGGCATCATATGGCGGCATAATCTTTGGAGCATCATATGGGGCATAATCTATGGAGCATCGTATGGGGCATAAAATCTATGGAGCATCATATGGGGCATAAAATCTATAGAGCATCATATGGCGGCATAATCTTTGGAGCATCATATGGCGGCATAATCTATGGAGCGTCATATGGCGGCATAATCTTTGGAGCATCATATGGCGGCATAATCTTTGGAGCATCATATGGCGGCATAATCTATGGAGCATCATATGGGGCATAAAATCTATGGAGCATCATATGGCGGCATAATCTTTGGAGCATCATATGGCGGCATAATCTATGGAGCATCATATGGCGGCATAATCTTTGGAGCATCATATGGCGGCATAATCTTTGGAGCATCATATGGGGCATAAAATTTATGGAGCATCATATGGCGGCATAAAATCTATGGAGCATCATATAAGGGGCATATACATCTATGGGGCATCATATGGCGGCATAAAATCTATGGAGCATCATATGGGGGCATAAAATATATGGAGCATCATATGGGGGTATAAAATCTATGGGGCATCATATGGGGCATAAAATATATGGAGCATCTTATGGGGGCATAACTTTTATGGAGCATCTTATGGGTGCATAACTTTTATGGAGCATTATATGGGGCCCATCATTAACTGAATACAATAATCTGCAATCAGAAATACAGTGTGTGTGTATGTATATATATATATATATATATATATATAATTTCAATTAGTTAAAAATGTATGTGACACATTCCCTTGAAGAAAGAAATTAAAATATACAAAAAAAAAGTTACCGAATGTTTAAGAGGTTAGAGTAGAGTAGGGCCCTGCCAATAGATTCTACCTTGTCGTGGTAGGAAGAGCAAAATTCACCGCACACTACAATTGATTACTATGCAGAAAAATATTTTTATTTGAAAAATTATCCAATCCAAAAGAAGAAAGTGCCAGTGCCGTAATAATAATATGTACAATATACAGATACCCAACGTTTCGACCCTCCCGGATCTTAATCATGGGGTACTAGAGAAAAATAGAAGAAACATAGTGTGAGGCAATTATATAGTGATTACATATACATATATAACATATATACAGATATGGGCTGGATCATATATAATTGATTGCGAAAAATGTCATGTAGATAATAATCCAGAAAGTAGAATATATCGTTAAAGTACATATGGAGCCTCATTATACAATCTCAACATGGAGATATATAGAGTAACAATTTATATAATCATAGTAGAACAAAAGCACAATGATATAAGAAACAAAGAAGTAGCGCATTTCTACCTTGTAAAATTAGTACAACAGAGATATGGCACATAGTAGAGGCAATAAATTCCTTGTAAATTCCCTTATAGCAGAGCCAGATGCTGCAGATAATATCAAAATGATTAATTAAATAAATATAGGGAAATAGGGGTCGCCATCATTGAAATGTCAGAGATTACCTGCTGTGTACAAAGAGCAGGAGTTAAATGTATCCAGAATAGGGTAAAGTTGTCCTGAGTGGCGTCCTGATAGCCTGTACAGGGCAAATGGAACACAAATTATAGCCCATTATAGTGGCAGATGGAGTGGACTATTTAAATGAAAACATACCTTTGGAGGTGGATGAAATGAGAATATAGGCGGCGCACCTGCGCCCTGCCGTGTATAGAAAGTAGGGGTTAAATGTGCCCTGGATGGGGTTAAAACGTCCTGGATGGCGTCCACAGAGCCTACATGGGGTAAATGTGGCATAAGTTGCAGCCCAGAGTGATGGCAGATGGGGTGAACCGCTTTGAATCAAAGACATACCTTAAGAAGCGAATGTACAGGTTTACAGGCGGCGCTCCTGCGCCATCCAGGACATGTTTTAACCCCATCCAGGGCACATTTAACCCCTACTTTCTGTACACGGCAGGGCGCAGGTGCGCCGCCTATATTCTCATTTCATCCATCTCCAAAGGTATGTTTTCATGTATCAGGACGCCACTCAGGACAGACTTTACCCTATTCTGGATACATTTAACTCCTGCTCTTTGTACACAGCAGGTAATCTCTGACATTTCAATGATGGCGACCCCTATTTCCCTATATTTATTTAATTAATCATTTTGATATTATCTGCAGCATCTGGCTCTGCTATAAGGGAATTTACAAGGAATTTATTGCCTCTACTATGTGCCATATCTCTGTTGTACTAATTTTACAAGGTAGAAATGCGCTACTTCTTTGTTTCTTATATCATTGTGCTTTTGTTCTACTATGATTATATAAATTGTTACTCTATATATCTCCATGTTGAGATTGTATAATGAGGCTCCATATGTACTTTAACGATATATTCTACTTTCTGGATTATTATCTACATGACATTTTTTTGCAATCAATTATATATGATCCAGCCCATATCTGTATATATGTTATATATGTAATCACTGTATATAATTGCCTCACACTATGTTTCTTCTATTTTTCTCTAGTACCCCATGATTAAGATCCGGGAGGGTCGAAACGTTGGGTATCTGTATATTGTACATATTATTATTACGGCACTGGCACTTTCTTCTTTTGGATTGGATAATTTTTCAAATAAAAATATTTTTCTGCATAGTAATCAATTGTAGTGTGCGGTGAATTTTGCTCTTCCTACCACGACAAGGTAGAATCTATTGGCAGGGCCCTACTCTACTCTAACCTCTTAAACATTCGGTAACTTTTTTTTTGTATATTTTAATTATCTTTCTTCAAGGGAATGTGTCACATACATTTTTTTTAACTAATTGAAATTATATTTAATATATATATATAAATATATATATATATATATATTGTGAGACAGTGAGGGCATGTGTGTTGAATGGGGTGTACATTTCACCTAGGTACTTTGCTGACGGGTATAAGGGAAATGTGTGGCTTTGTGAACCTAGTGGTAGAGAAAGGTCACTACACCTTGCATTCATTGCACACTTGCAGCTCAGGCCTGAAATCACTCAGGTGTTGATTAGGAGACTAGAAGTAGGTGTGTGAAAACACAATCTGAGAGCTAGTTTAGCCTGGACACAGGAAGGTGTCCTGGCACAAGAAACAGTCTCCAAGAGTGTTAGAGCTGTCTTTAGCCTGGACACAGAGAGGTGTCCTGGCACAAGGAAGCAGTCTCCAAGAGTGTTAGAGCTGTCTTTAGCCTGGACACAGAGAGGTGTCCTGGCACAAGGAAGCAGTCTCCAAGAGTGTTTGAGCTATCTCAGTCTGGGTGCAGGAAGGACCCCGGACATAGGAGTAGTCTCAGTGCGAATCCGTGTGAAGAGCGGCTGAATAGGAGTGGATCTCTCTCAAGTCTGGACGTTGGAGTTACCTTCAGACACAAGGAGGAGTATCTGGGAAACTCCATACTGGTAACATATTTCATATGTGTTGTTTTGGGCACAGACTGGTAGAGTCTGTACCCGGATAGACAGGGCAATCTATCTATGTGTAATTAGTGGCTAGACAAGCCTAGGTCTTTTGTTTATGCTTTGTTTTTATCTGTGTGCTGTGGACTTTAATAAAACTGGTTGCGGCCAGTTTTCACCAAACTGCTGTCTGAATGAACTGTTTCCGTGCCATTCTGTCTACCCAGACAGCGATCCTAGAGCTAATACCCCTGGAAATGTGACAATATATATATATATATATATACATACACACACACTGTATTTCTGATTGCAGATTATTGTATTCAGTTAATGATGGGCCCCATATAATGCTCCATAAAAGTTATGCACCCATAAGATGCTCCATAAAAGTTATGCCCCCATAAGATGCTCCATATATTTTATGCCCCATATGATGCCCCATAGATTTTATACCCCCATATGATGCTCCATAGATTTTATGCCCTAATTCCTAGAAATTCCTAGTGGCAGCCCTGTTTGCATGCACCATGGACAGGGGATTGGCTTGCACGCACAACACTATTCATGGAGCCTGGTGTTCAACCAACAAAGTCAGGTGCATTGCTGCCATGTGCCTGATCATGCTGGTGGTGGTTAAGCTTGTAGTTTTGCTACCCCTGCTGATGCGGGCATGGCTGGTGGTGCAAATGGCCTTTTTGGGGTTATCGGCAGAGTCTTTAAAAAACAACAAGACTGTTAGGGGAATATTCATTGTCTTCCTCTCCCACACCACCTCCTCACCTTGAAACCTGTCTTTCTGTGTTCCCCAAGGCTCTGTTCTAGGACTCTACTCTTCTCCATCTACACCTTCAGCCTGGGACAGCTGATGTAATGGCACGGTTTGCAATATTATCACTACGCCGATGACACGCAGATCTACGTATCTGTACCTGACATCACCTCCTCACTGACCAAAATCACATGTCTTCCTGCTATATCATCCTTCTTTTCTGCTCACTTTCAAAAAGTAGACATGGACAAATCAGAATACATCATCTTTCAAGCATCTCACGCTGAGTAGACATGAGAGCTGTGTATGCATCATTCGGTACCACTTTAGTAAGAGGGTAACTTAGCCATAGAGAAAATGATTTTACAGACATTCACGGCCTTTTCTGCACATTTTTTGCAGTTGTGATCTTCATGTTCTTGGTGTGGATGCGGTAAATTCAAAGTCATCCTCAATACCATCATCGTCCATATCTTGTAAAGAGGAAATCTGGTGTTTCCAAGGGTCGTGGTTAAGTACGTTTAGTAGTATTCCTTTAACAGTATTCATTACACTATGACAAATAATTTTCAACTGGGACATTTGGATCTTATTGGTAATATGTATGGGTGAAGATGAAGAAGCTTGTGCCACGGGTGTGTTTATAGTTGCGGACGGTGCACTCCTTTTTAAACTTAGTTTTTCACGAGCATCCATCAGTTTGTTTGGTTTCCTCTGACACTGATCTGCTTTCTGTAATTCAACATCTCACAAACATGTTGCACTTTGCCCTTTATACAGACATGTGCATGTTTGGCTACATGTTTTAGACGGGCATTTCTTAGGCCAAGTCTCATACGCGCATCTGTTACACCGATCTTCTGACGGGCATGAAACCGATTCTGGTAATTGATGGTGGCTAAACAGCGAATCATTGTAGGCTGTATCCTGGCTCTCATACCTCCCATAGCCACTGCTGTTATTAATCATGTACTTTCCCATTCCTGTCATCACCATGCCCCTTTTCCTGATCACTTCATCCAACGATTCGTCCACCATATTTTTACTAAAAACCTGCACCTTCCCAGCTGCAACTGTGTAGGAAACCACATTACAGTTTTGCAAGATGTTTATGATGCCTCTGAAAAATTTTTTACACACTATGTTGATATCTGCCCCAAGGGGAAATGTTTGCCAGCCAGTGTATGGGCATTCCAAGTCTAGGAGACCCGCTCCTTTAAATTGGGCATAGTTTTTAATCAGGCCATCCTCCACGGCTCATCATCCACTGCTACTAGATCACCAGGGTTAAAGTGTTCCATGCTGCTACAGCCAGTGTCGAATTCCTAACAAGGGTGGGTGGTTATGTTCGGCGTAAAATACTTGTTATGGAAAAAATTGAATTGTACCCCACAGGGGAAAATGTTTGCCAGCCCATACAGTACACTTAGTGTATGGACATTCCAAGTCTAGGAGACACGCTCCTTTAAATTGGGCATAGTTTTAAGGGTATGTTTCCACGTAGCGAAAACTATCAGTATTAGCTGCAGATTGAACGCTGCGTCCTACCGCAGCGCTTAATCCGCAGCTGCCAGATGTTACAGCATAGTGGAGGGGATTTTATGAAATTCAGTCTCCACTATGCGTCCGATTACGCTGGTGACACATCCGCTAAACCAGACATGCGGCATGTCTTTTTAGACCACAGCATGTCTATTTACCTTGCGGCGACCCTCCGTTACCGCAAGGTAAATAACACAGTTCTATGTGTATGGTACGGTGGTTCTGGTTCCGCTCCATCCAAAGTGCAGAGAATCCGATACGCGGACACATACCCTTATTCAGGCCTTCCTCCACGGCTTATCATCCACCATCACAAGATCACCAGGGTTAACGTGTTCCGTGCTGCTACAGCTAGTGTCAAATTCCTAACAAAGGGTGGGTGGTTATGCTGGTGTTAAATACTTGTTATGGAAAAGTTTGAGATGAACCCCACAGGGGAGAATGTTTGCCAGCCCATACACTTAGTGTATGGGCATTCCAAATCTAGGAGACCCGCTCCTTTTTATGGCACATTTTTTTATGAGGCTCTCCTCCATGTTTCTTTCAAGGGGGAATTGGGGTGCATATGACTTGGTAGCAGAGCAGGCCTTGCAGTCAATGCATAAGAAAAGGGAATGGGAGTACAAAGTGAACAATGTGAAGTGGATTTTCCTGTGCCCATCCAGTACCAGGGTTCAAAGGCATATTGGGGTGCATATGACTTGGCTGCAGGGCAGACCTTGCTGTCAATGCATAAGAAAAGAGTATGTAAGTACAAAATGAATAATGTGAAGTCGATTTTCCTGTGCCCATCCAGGATGTGGGTTCAAAGGATTATTGGGGTGCTTATGACTTGGTAGCAGGGCAGGCCATGCAGTCAATGCATAAGAAAACAGAATGGGCGTACAAAATGAATAATGTGAAGTGGATTTTCCTGTGCCCATCCAGTATGTGGGTTCAAAGGCTTATTGGGGTGTATATGACTTTGTATTGGTAGCAGGGCAGGTCCTGCAGTCAATGCATAAGAAAAGGGAATGGGAGTACAAATTGAATAATGTGAAGTGGATTTTCCTGTGCCCATCCAGGATGTGGGTTCAAAGGCTTATTGGGGTGCATATGACTTGGTAGTAGGGCAGGCCTTGCTGTCAATGCATAAGAAAAGAGTGGGGGAGTACAAAATGAATAATGTGAAGTGGATTTTCCTGTGCCCGTCCAGTATGTGGGTTCAAAGGCTTATTGGGGTGTATATGACTTGGTAGCAGGGTAGACCTTGCAGTCAATGCATAAGAAAAGGGAATGGGAGTACAAAATAAATAGTGTGAAGTGGATTTTCCTGTGCCCATCCAGTATGTGGGTTCAGAGGCTTATTGGGGTGCATATCACCTGGTAGCAGGGCAGGCCTTGCAGTCAATGCATAAGAAAAGGGAATGGGAGTACAAACTTAATAATGTGAAGTGGATTTTCCTGGGCCCATCCAGTATGTGGGTTCAAAGGCTTATTGAGGTGCATATGACTTGGTAGCAGGGCAGGCCTTGCAGTCAATGCATAAGAAAACAGAATGGGAGTCCAAAATGAATAATGTGAAGTGTATTTTCCTGTGCCCATCCTGTACTTGGCTTGAAAAGCTTATTGCGGTGCATGTAACTTTGGGGCAAGTCAAGCCTTGCATTCAATGCAACATTTTTTCTGGAAGCCTTCCTGTGCCTCTCATGAAAAAGGTATTGTGGTGCGTCGTAATACTTGGCAGCCCATCCTCTCACTGATTAGGTGCAAAAATTAAAGATGTGTCTGACAGGATATCAGGACTCTTCAGACATAAAGATGACTACCCATTCCTGCTAATACATGTGGGGACAAATGACACCACAAGAAGTGACCTGGAAACCATCTGCAGTGACTTTGAAAACTTAGGTAAGAAAGTGAAAGAACTGGGAGCGCAGGTGGTCTTCTCCTCCATCCTTCCAGTGGATGGCCATGGAACAAGGAGGTGGAATAAGATTCTGCAGTTGAACAACTGGCTACGTCGATGGTGCCGTCAGCAAGGATTTGGATTTCTGGATCACGGAGTGAATTACCTGTACGATGGACTACTTGCTAGAGATGGGGTGCACCTTACGAAGACTGGAAAACATGTATTTGGAAGTCGCCTTGCTACACTCATCAGGAGAGCTTTAAACTAGAACAATGTGGGAAGGGAAGCAAAACGCCAGCAAAAGCCATACACCTGAAAAATGCTATTGAGAACTCTGCTATTAGAAGTGAAGGGGAAGAACAAAGACAAAAAAATCTACATAATAAAAATATTGAAGAAAGAGAAACCAATCACAAACTAAAGTGTTTCTATACGAATGCACAAAGCATGGGCAACAAACAAGGAGAACTGGAGCTACTAACGCAGGAGAAGAAATATGATGTCATTGGAATCACTGAGACTTGGTGGGACGATACACATGATTGGAATACAAGGCTAGAAGGTTACAACTTATTTGCAAGAAACAGACTTGATAAACGAGGAGGAGGTGTTGCATTGTATGTTAGAAAAGCGTATATCTGCACAGAGATTGAAGCTTCAGAGACTGGGAGTTCTGTGGAAACTGTTTGGGTAAGAATACAAGGACAGAACAATGGAAAGGACACCATTGTAGGCATTTACTACAGGCCGCCTGTGCAAGCTGAAGATATGGATGAACTCTTTATGCATCAAATGGCCAAGTTCTCCAAAAAATATGACATAGTGGTCATGGGAGATTTCAACTATCCAGACATTTGTTGGGAATCTCTCTCAGGCAAAACTAACAGGTCCATGAAATTCTTATCCTCTCTTGCTGACAACTTTATCTTCCAAAAGGTAATGGAGAAAACAAGGGGATCAGCTACCTTGGATCTAATCCTCATAAACAGGGAGGAAATGGTGGAGGAGGTAAGAGTGGCTGGGACCCTAGGAGGTAGTGACCATGCTATTTTAGAATTTTGGATAACAAGAGGAGGAAGACCTGTGAAGACTCAGACGTCAAGGTTAGATTTCAGAAAGGCAGATTTTAAGGAACTCAGAAAGAGAATTGGAGGGATCCAATGGCTGGATATCCTTAAGGACAAAAATGTCCAGGAAGGATGGAAAATCTTGAAAAATGAGATTCTCAAAGCACAATCGTTAACAATTCCGAAAAGAGGGAAGAATGGGAAGCATTTAAGGAAACCAGGATGGATGAACATAGAACTTAAACACATGCTAAAAAGGAAGAAAGAAATGTTTATCAAATGGAAAGAGGGAGGCATATCTAAAGAAGAATATAATGCCGTCTGCAGAACCTGCAGGGCACAAATCAGATTATCTAAAGCTGACAATGAATTAAGGCTTGCAAGTGACGTCAAAAGCAACAAAAAAGGATTTTGGGGATACGTCAAAAGTAAAAGAAAAGTCAAAGATGCTATAGGATTTTTACAGGATGAAAATGATGAAATGGTAAGTCAGGATGTTGAGAAGGCTGAACTTTTAAATTCCTATTTTGCATCTGTTTTCTCTCAGAAAGGAAATGTAACATCAACTGATCTTCACTGTCCTATTAAAGGAATAGAAGAATCCAGGATATCTATAAACAGAAAGACAGTGAGGAAACACTTAGCTAACCTAAATGAATTCAAGTCTCCAGGTCCAGATGAATTACACCCCAGGGTACTGAAGGAGATAGCAGAAGAAATTCTTGAACCACTGTCCATAATCTTTGAAAATTCTTGGAGAACAGGAGAAGTCCCAGAAGACTGGAGAAGAGCAAATGTTGTTCCTATCTTAAAAAGGGGAAGAAGGTGGACCCAGGGAACTACAGGCCGGTGAGTCTGACTTCTATACCAGGAAAGATCTTTGAACAAATTATTAAAGAACATGTATGCAAGTACCTGGATAAAAATGAAGTGATTAAACAGAGTCAGCATGGGTTTGTAACTAATAAGTCATGTCAGACTAACTTAATTTCCTTCTATGACAGAATCACTGACTGGGTGGATCAGGGAAATGCTGTAGATATAGTATATCTTGACTTCAGCAAAGCATTTGACAAAGTATCTCACACAATCCTTATTGAAAAAATGACTAAGTATGGAATGGACAAGGCAACTGTTAGGTGGATTCATAACTGGCTTAGTGATCGGACCCAAAAAGTGGTTGTAAATGGCTGCACATCCAGTTGGAAGAATGTCTCAAGTGGGGTACCACAAGGCTCTGTTTTGGGCCCTGTATTGTTCAACATCTTTATCAATGATTTAGATGAAGGAATTGAGGGTAAACTGATCAAATTTGCTGATGACACAAAGCTAGGAGGGGTAGCTAATACTAGAGAAGAGAGAGAGAGGATTCAAAAAGATATACATAAACTGGAGCAGTGGGCAGCAACTAACAGAATGGATTTTAACAGGGAAAAATGCAAAGTACTACATCTGGGCAATAAAAATGAAAAAAGCATATACAAAATGGGAGGAATAGGGCTAAGTAACAGCACATGTGAAAAAGACTTGGGTATACTAATTGATCACAGACTTAACATGAGTCAACAGTGTGATGCAGCAGCAAAAAAGGCAAATGCAATTCTAGGATGTATCAACAGAAGCATACAGTCTAGATCACGTGAGGTCATTATTGCCCTCTACTCCTCTTTGGTCAGACCTCATCTGGAATACTGTGTCCAGTTTTGGGCACCACATTTTAAAAAAGACATCAACAAACTGGAGCAAGTTCAGAGAAGAGCCACCAGAATGGTGACCGGTCTGCAAACCATGTCCTATGAGGAACGGTTGCAGGATTTGGGAATGTTTAGCTTGCAAAAAAGAAGACTGAGAGGAGACTTAATAGCTGTCTACAAATATCTCAAGGGCTGTCACATTGTAGAAGGATCATCTTTATTCTCATTTGCGCAAGGAAAGACTAGAAGCAATGGGATGAAACTGAATGGGAGGAGACACAGATTAGATATTAGAAAAAACTTTTTGACAGTTAGGGTGATCAATGAGTGGAACAGGCTGCCACAAGAGGTGGTGAGTTCTCCATCAATGGAAGTCTTCAAACAGAGGCTGGATAGACATCTGTCTGGGATGATTTAGAGAATCCTGCTTTGAGCAGGGGGTTGGACCAGATGACCCAGGAGGTCCCTTCCAACTCTACCATTCTATGATTCTATGATTCTATGATTCTATGATTAATGCCGCCTGATGCCCCGGTAAAAATAGGCTCTGTGACTTTGAGTACCTCAGTCATAAATGAAACAAGATGTGTCTGCTTATGTGTCACACACCACATAGCCAGCTAGGATTGTTAAATGTTACAATGGTATTTCCAAATAAATACATTTGTATTGGTTGAAAGCAATGTTAAAGTTGAAAAACGCTTCAAAAACGCTGCCTCTGAACATAGCTCAAGTGGGGGAGGAACATTTTGGTCTGAGGTTAATTATTTTGCCTTATATACAAGTCATTAACCTCGAAAGTATGTACCTTTACATATTTCCCTGCAAAATCCATTTTGGTTTCATTTTGGTATGTTTTATGGTGCATCGGTAAAAATGGCATGAAACTCTGACAACTTTGTTTAAAGCTGTGAACTAGGAGTCAGAAATGCTTCCAGAGGCGATCCCCATGATGCCCCTGTGACATTTGAGCAGTGTTTCCTTCATTTTCAGACATTTTTAGAATTTAAAAGGACTTCCGGGGGGATCGCGGTAAAAATGCTCAGGTCTCCTATAGACTTACATTGGGCTCGTTGTTCTGTCCAAGTACCCGAGTATTCCAATTTGCTCGACCCGAGCAATGAGCACCCGATCAATTTAATGCTCACCTATCACTACTTATGACTGCTTGCACCAGAATCTATACACCATATATGCTTTGCAGATGGGTCTGTACTGGCATTAAATGCAGCTTCAACACATGCAGAATCTTCCTTTACAGCTGTTTTAACTTTTTGATGACTTTTCTGCTTTTTAAGCTGACTCATTCTTGCTTTGCAAATTCTGCAGTCTGCTTTAAGGTCACAGGGCTTTTTACAGACAAAATATTCACGATTTTCTCTTAGATTGCTCTTATATTTAGAGAAATTCTGTCTTTAATGCTTTTTCTGCTCTGGATTCATTACTGCTGCTTACATGCTGAATTTTTCTCTTGAATTCATCCACAAATTAGCCTTTAAAATACTCTAGTGTCAGCTCATCATTTGGCCATGCATCTAGTGCAGTCACAAGTGTGTCATAACTATATAGTAAAAAAATGTACCACAACTCCAGAGTCTGCTAAATCTTTCTGAAGTTTTTTTTTAAGTTAAGGGTATGCCACACTAAGCGAGATCGCTAGCGAGATCGCGCAAGCGACGTCGATTTTATGACACAGCAGCGACATCGTTAGCGACGTCGCTGTGTGTGACATGTAGCAGCGATGTGGCCCCTGCTGCGATGTCGCTGATCGTGCACGAACTGTTTGGGCCGTATTTTGGCATCCCGCTGGTGAGCCTGAAACGCTGTGTTTGGCAGCTTTTGTGAACGATGTGCGACCTCGTTGACGACTCATATGTCAGCGGCGCAGGCTGAACTGAGTTTTCTTTAGTAACGCCCTACTGCTCCGATTGGTGGCCACAACGTCACCTCAGCAATAATAACTGCGCCACCTCAGCAATAATAACTGCGCCCCCATCCATTGTTCCAGAGCGCTTTGTGGATGACTCCAACGTTCTGTCCTTTGTGCATTGTTGCGAGGATAGTATCGAGTGTCGGGGTTTTGCGATCCTGTCAGAGTCGCTACAGTGTCCTTTGTGCATTGTTGCGAGGATAGTGTGTGGGTTTTGCGATCCTGTCTGAGTCGCTACAGCGCTTCATCTTTGCCATTTGGATCTTCTGGCTATTTGGATTACACTTTCAAGGTACATATTGTTTGTGATGTTGTGTGATGCGTTTTTTTTGTTACACCTTTTATTTTTGTCTGCTTTTACCTCCAATATTTATACAGACATGTTGCCGTGAAAATTTTTATTTTTTTATTTTTCCGCGCCCACCACTGCAATTTTAAGAACTTTGTTGCTTTTTGAGGTAATTTTTTTTTGGTTAGATTTGATCCTCCATTACATTGAATAACTTAGCTATCTTTTGACAGACGCGCCCACCCCCCACCATTTTAGGCTTTTGTAAACTGTTTTTTAAATGTTAACTGAAATGGTAACAATAAACAATTACTTTTTTTTTATTTTTTTTTTAATTCTTTTTTTTATTTTTTTTTAAAACACTTTAGTAATTGTAATTTAGTAATTAACTTTTCTCTTCTTTACCGTGCAGGTTGCACATAATGAACCTGACCACCGCGGAGCGTGTGAGGCCGGGGTCAGACACAACTACAAAAAATCGGACCGTTTTAGTCGGTCGATTATCGGAACAAAATGAAAACATCACACATCCGCCTGGCATCCGATTTTCCTTCAAACATGCGATTTAGTCGCATGTGTGTGCACCTTGTAACATCCGATTTTCATCCGACCACCGTTTTTTTGTCGCAGCTTTCCAAAAAGGACCAATAACGGTTTTGAGGCCTGATACTCATTTAAATCATCAGGCAGAGCTATATATAAGTGCTCTGCTACAGCTGTGAGTCTCCCACCTTTGCACTGGTGTCATTTTGTTCCTTGTGCTTAGTGCTTGCTAGCTGCTTTATTCAAACATGAGCAACACACTCAGATTTACTCCCACTGAGCGTGTGCTGTTCCATTGGGTTATATCCAGACGTTTTGGGGAGCCATATCCTGTAATAGCAGATCCCAGAAGACGCACAAGAATGTGGGTACATCCACTTTTGACAAGAAGGATAACTAAAGGCCATTTTCACCGTCTATATTTGTCACTGCGTAGGCATGGAGATAAGTTTTTCCAATATTGTCGAATGAGTATAGCTACCTTTGATACGTTGCTTGACATTGTGCGCCCTGGGATCACATTTCAGGACACCAGGATGAGAAAAGCAATTTCTGCAGAGGAACGCCTTCTCCTAACAATAAGGTATGTGTGTCAACGATATGTTGATGATGTTTTCCTCGACATAGTGACTTTGCAAGTGTTTGAGCACACTTCTTGGAAACTTATAATGTGAGTAATGTATTTCTGAAGCTTACCTATCGAAATGATTGGCTTTGGTGTATTCCACAGAAGCCATGGATTGTAATCTAATTTCCAGCATGTGTGGTCTAACAAACTCAAGCATTGTAAGTGTTGTGCATGCTGTGTTTGTTGTTTTTGGTGCTGATTTCTCCATGTTCTATGTGTGTTACAGGTTCCTTTCTACTGGCATGTCCTACGCTGCTCTGCACTTAGAGTTCTTAATAGGCCGATCAACAATTTCAGGCATTGTGCGGTCAACTTGTGTTAAAATTTGAACAGACTACATGAAGACGTCATGCCTGAGCCAAGAATGAGTGGCTGGTTGAGGATAGCACAGGGTTTTGCCGAAAATTGCCAGTTTCCACACTGTATAGGAGCCCTGGACGGCAAGCACATACGTGTTCGTAAACCTCCTAACTCAGGCTCCCAATTCTTCAATTACAAACAATATTTTTCAGTAGTTTTGTTGGCCTTGGTCGACACAAACTACATGTTTATAATTGTAGACATTGGGGCCTATGGAAGGACTGGAGACTCAAGAGTCTTCAATACTTCCATAATGGGTAGGCGGATACGCAATAACCAACTGGACCTACCACCAGCAAGTCAACTTACAGACTCTATTCCAGAACATGTGCCTTATGTTATATGTTGTGAATGGGTTTGAGATGAGTTCTGAGCAGAGGCTCCCTCTGGTGGTTACAAGCGGTACTAGTGAGGATTGTGAGGACTGGGAATCAGGTGTTACTGATTGGTCTTTTATAAGGGAGTCATTTTCCCATCAGGGTTGCCGGTGATCAATTGTTCTGGTCTGAATCCTTCTTTCCAGTTTCCCTTGTAGCCTGCTGTGTCGTGTCTGCATCTCCTGCTATCAGATAAGACAATTTCTTATTTTGTGTTTTTGCTATATTTTTGCATTTTGTCCTGCACTTCTGTGGGGGCCTTCAGGGTCCCCTCCGGGGGCTTCTGCCCTCTCAGTTTAGTTCAGCCACTGAGTTTTGTTCTTTTGCTTTTTCCAGTTTTTTCAGTGGCTGCTGTTTTTATTTTGTTACACCAGAGAACTAATTTAGGTGGTAGAGGTCGTGTGATCTCAGGTGATTTTGAAATTAGTAGAGTTGGTGTTTTTTCAGGGTTTTCTGAGATTGCAGTAAGTACCCTTCCTATCCTTTTCTATTTAGTAAGTTTGGGCCCCAGCGTTTGCTCATACTATTTTCTTTCTGTGTCAGTATTTCCTCTTGTCTAACCGCCATTACATGTTTGGGGGCTTTCTATTATCTTTGGGGTTCTGCTCCGGGGCAGATAGCTTTCCTATTTCTATCTTTAGGTGTAGTTAGTTTCTCAGGCTGTGACGAGGCGTCTAGGACCAACGTAGGAACGCTCCACGGCTGCCTCTAGTTGTTGGTGTGGTTAGTCAGGGTACTGCAATCTCATAGATTCCAACTGCTCTGGTGTATTTCCTTTTTTACCTGTACTCCTCAGCTACCGTAACATAACAGTTATAGTAGCGGATGAGGCATTTCAATTAAGCCGTAATGTAATGAGGCCATATCCCGTTATCTCACCCATCGGCGTAGAATATTTAATTGTCGCCTGTCACGTGCTCGGCGGCTGGTGGAGTGCACATTTGGAATTCTTTGTGCTAAATGGCGGGTACTTCAATCTGCAATTCAACTCAGTGAACAGAATGTTAATGTGGTCCTAAAAGCATGTGTGGTCCTACATAATTTTTGTAGAATACATGAATGCTCCTCACAACATGTGGGTGAGTTAGCCTCTGTGAATGTGTCTTTGCCTATGTCACCACCCATCCATCCCCGTCGTCACCCTTCAGGCCTAAAAGTACGTGATGTGTTGACTCAATATTTTGTGTCTCCTGAGGGTGCTACTGCCTGGCAAGAGGAGGCATTATTACACATGTAGTGTGCCTATGTTGCTGTGTCATAAAGATATTTATGCTCACTTAATTGTATATGTTGTGTTTGTTTTTGTGTCATATTGTGTGTAAGTTAGGCACACCATAACATTTTTAACTAAACAGCTACATATTTAAATAATCACATACAATTAATGCGAGTCAAAACAATTTTTTATGTAGTAGATCATGTTTTGTCGCTGTAAACATAATGAACAATTACAACTGGCTCATAAATTATTTTAAACATATTTCCTGAGAAAATTGAAGGACTATAACAAACTATAATGTTCATAACTTAAAACAAATAGAACAAAAATACATTACACCTATAACTGGTGGTAGGTGTTGGGTGGTGAAGGTGGAGGGCCAGATTGTGAGGGCTGCCTTGACTGCTCTCCAGACACTGTGTCACCATGAGTGGTGGCTGACTATGTATTTTGCTGTCAGCTTGTTGCTGGCTCTGTATGTGGGTTTGGGTAAGGGAAGGTTGGGAACTGTTGTGGGTAGTCATAATATGACTGCCCACTTACACTGTAGCCCCCAAAATGCCCATGTCGACCATACCCATGTTGTGGCCAGCTTTGAACATTGGGTATGGTGGAGTGGGCATATTGTGAATGGGCACTCTGTCCCATGGCTTGGAGCTGGGGAGCTCCGTATAAAGAAGGAGCTGCAGTAGGATGAGGAGGAGGAGTTGGGTTCTGTTGGACACAAGGAGGAGGTGGAGGAGGAGGATGATGATGAGGAGAAGGATCAGAGGCTGAAGCAGATTGTGATGGATTTGGTCCAAACAACCTTAAGACATTTTCCGGACCAACCAGCCATCTTTCTAGATAATCTAGTAGGTTGCTTGGATCATTAGGCGCTGTTCCAGCATCCAAAACAATCTGCAGTCCGCTTCTGATCCGCAGTCTGTGCTGTCTTGGAATAGCCCGGAGGTAACGGGCCAGACTGCGGCAAAATCCCTCCTCCCCATCATCATTTGCTACAGTGGACAAATAGTCCAGAACTCCTCGGTCCACCTGCCTCCTTGTGCCAAAACCAACTCCTTCTCTTCTACGCCTGGCTCGCCGTGCCACAACTGCAGGAGGCGAAGCCACATCCAGGGGCCTACCAGGGCTGCTGCTGAGGGGAGGGTCTTGGGACTCAAGAGGCAAGCTCTCTGACTCCACTGCTGGTGGTGGTGGTGGTGATGCTGCTTCTGCACTTGCTGCTGATGACGGCCCAGCCTCCTCAACATCCCCACGGGGTCGATCACTGCCTCAGAGTCAGAAGCTGGGTCTCTCTCAGTAAGGTTTGACTCGGTGCTAGAGAATAAAAAAATTCTATTACAATTTATTCTTAAAAATAGCAATACACTTTGTACAGACATTAACTTACGGTCGCAAATCCATAGCTGGAGCCAGAAAATTCAGTCTATCATAATAGACATATTTGCGTTTACTGGTTGCTGCTGCCCCACTGCGCCCCCTCAGCTGTCTCTCTCGCCTGTAGCAGTCTCTACAGCTGCGCCAACGCCTTGTAACATCTGAGACTGAAAAAGTAACGGATAAATATAATAAATTTTACTTATCTGCCCTTGTTATGTATTTTAAAAATAAATACCGTACAACAGCAATATTATATTTTTTTGGCGTGTTAGGGGTACAGAACACCACAACATATTGTATGTAGATAAAATAACAACTTAATATTACAAGGGGTGATACATACAAAGCTCTATGACATATGTGTCACAATAATGAGCATTTATTTGTGACACAGCGATGGGATTAACAAAAGGGACACATATTAAGTACTTCACCTAGGCATTTATTGCATACGCACACATTTTTAACTTGAAACTTGGCGACCATTGCAGTTGGAGCTAAATATCACACCACCATGACGGCACCTGAACCTTCATCCTACCAGGACCTTCAGTTGGTCCCTGCCCTGTGGGATTCCCGTATATATGGGCTGGAGCCTTTTAAAGTTCTCATATCCCACAGTGGCCTCCTCTGTTCCTTTTGTGGTATCTTCCTTAAGGTTTGAGAAAGACCCATTGCAGGGTCGAAACGTTACCTCTACACCTTGTTGATGCTGTGCTGTTTTAAATTTAAACTTTTTGCACTTGCATTTAAAGATTGTTGGAGTGCGGCAGTTGTTAAAATTACAGGAGCTAAATATTAGATGTGCTTGGAGTACTCACATAGCACTGGGGGTTCAACAGGCATAAGTGTTTTTTTGGCCACATTTATGTTTCACATATAAGGGTACAGGGACATTCTAACACATTGTTGTTGG
>JARQOD010000001.1:211413390-211492528 GCA_033576555.1 Oophaga sylvatica
CCCTCTGGATACTCGGTCCCCTTCTTTAAAGCACTGTGTGTGAGGTATTCGGCGGTCAGTGCGCGCTGACGCAGGGGTAACGTCGGTGGGTTCCCCGCCATGTTCGGGCCCTGGCCTTTCCCCCGACGCGTCCCTCCGAACTTCTGGTGAGGCGGAGGTGACGCGCGTGGGGGGGCGTGGCCTGAGACGCCGGACCGGAAGTGGGATGTCGGCCGGCGTTTTCCCCCTCCTGTGTCATCAAAAAAAGCACGGCCAACCTCCGATGCACGGAGCGGTCAGGCCGGTAAGCTTGGGGGCACGAGCGCTGCAATTGGGGGAGGGGAGGTGAGTTAGACCAGCAGGGGGAGGGGCGGATCGTGGACCTAACGCTGCTACACCGGATCCCCGGGGTTAAAAGGGGATGCCCAGCTGCACGGGACGCTTCTGATCCAGCATGGAAGGATCAGAAGCTCCCTCAGAGCAGAGCCTGCAGGTCGAGCAGGAAAACTCGCTCCAGGACACAGCCACTGAAGGTGAAAGGACATGGGTCCGTCCGCAGAGGTTCCTCCAGGGCAGTGGAGGCATCTATCACCCGTCCCCCCTGATCCAGTACCTATTACTGCTGGCGGGTAAGAGGATCTTCGGTGAAAGTAACCGATGATGCAGTTATTCCTCTGTGTTTCCTTTATTAGGGAAAAAAGTGTGCAGGAAAAACGAAACATAGAGAATGTCCCCTTTTGCAGTCAGCCCCTACCCGACGCATACCCCAAAAGGTTATGTCAACCTTGTGTTCAACAGACGGTAGGGGGAGAATAATATAGGGGTAGTCATTGGTCCTTATCAGAACGGGCAATGCCTTAAAAATTTCCCCGAACTCCCTACAGGTAGCTGAAGAAACTCCGGATTTTGCTTCAAACCTGAGGGATATGATTAGAACAGAGATGAGAGCCATTTTAAAGGAGAATATTAAAGTCTAAAAGAGGTTCGAGGATCTCGGACTCAGATTCCCCTGTCAGGCATAATAAAGGCGAAGATTCACTGAGGTCCACTTCATCATCCCCTTCGCATTCATCTTCCTCATCAGAAGAGGAGTCTACAAGATTTGCTTTCCTTAGATCAGATGGATAAGCTGGTCAAGGCAATAAAATCTACCATGGGGATTGAGGACACAAGGCTGAGCGGTCCATACAGGACTTTATGTTCAAGGGATTAGACCCAAAGAAACGTAGGGCCTTTCCTTGAATGATTCTGTAAAAAACCTGATTAATAAGGAATGGAGAAAGCCAGAGAAAAAGGGTTCGGTGGCCCCAACTTTCAAGCGCAGATACCCTTTGAGGATACAGCGGTAGATAAGTGGGACAAAGCCCAAAATTAGATGCCGCGATAGCTAAGGCCTCCAAAAAATCCTCTAACCTTTTGATGATATGGGAAGCCTGAAAGATCCACTAGACAAAAAGGCTGACTCTTTTCTAAAGGGAACTTGGGAAATGTCAGCTGGAGCTTCTAAGACCAGCAGTGGCTGCCACTTATATGCCAGATCCATAATGGTCTGGTTTGATCAACTAAAATCGCAGATGAAAGAAGGCGCCTCCAGAGAGTCCATGATAAAAAACCATTCCGATCATTCAAAATGCAGCAGCTTTTTTAGCAGATTCCTCGCGACTCTGTAAGGATGGCTGCCAGGGCTGCGGGTCTATCGAATGCAACACGAAGGGCACTATGGCTCAAATGTTGGCCGGGTGACATTCAGGCCAGATCCGTCTCTGCTCTATCCCTTGTGAGGGCGAATACTTATTGGCCCTGTCCTAGATGAACTCTTGGAAAAGGCAGGGGATGATAAGAAAAAATTCCCTAGTATTCCAAACCCTCATATAGACGCCCCTTCGGCAGAAAAAGATTCTATCGCAGAAGGTCGTCTAGAGAGCGAGGCACATGGGAAGATAGAAAGAAGAAAGGTACGGGATATATGTTCAGAGGCCCACCTCGAGATGCCAAGAAGACTTCTAAATGACTAGCGGCTCCGGTGGAAGGTAGACTGTTGGCCTTCTACCCAGCCTGGTCCAGAATCTCCAACAGCAGTTGGATTTTGAACCTGGTAGAGTCAGGACTTAAGCTGGAATTTTCTGAATTACCCCGAGATTCCCTTTAAGGTTACCCCATCCGGTCTTCCTCATCAGAACAGGCCGTGCTGGAGGCAGAAATTTTTGATTTGCGCCGTAAAGAGGTTCTGGTACATGTACCCGAAATGGAAAAGGGCAGAGGCTTTTACTCCCCTCTATTTTTAGTCCAGAAGCCGGACGGCTCCTTCAGGACAAAAATTACTTGAAAGCCTTAAACAAGTTCCTGGTAATACGGCCATTTAAAATGGAAACAATAAATTCCACAATAAAATTATTGTTTAAAAACTGTTTTATGGTGGTATTGGACTTAAAAGACGCCTATTACCATGTCCCCATCAATGATAATCATCAGCGTTTTCTTAGAGTGGCAGTATGGTTGGAAGGCTCACTGCAACATTTCCAATATTTAAGGCTCTACCATTCGGTCTTGCAGTCGCCCCTCGGGTGTTTACAAAAATTGTAACAGAATGATGGCCACCTTCGGGAATTTAACATCTTGATAGTTCCCTACCTCGATGACTTCCTGATCATAGGCAAAACAGCGGTCCACTGTCAGGAACAGTTAGACAAAACAATATCTGTTCTAGAACAGTTGGGGTTTGGCTACTAAATACCGCAAAATCTCGGTTACATCCGATCCAGGTACAGCAGTTTTTGGGCCTAACTTTAGATTCCCAGAAACAAGAATGCCGTCTTCCAACCGACAAACTAATACGCCTGCGCTATCAAATTCTTAATGCCTCCAATAACCCCACCATGACCTTAGGAAAGCCATGTCCTTGTTGGGGTCTTTCCTCTTGCATCCTGCGGTACAATGGGCACTGGTTTCATACCAGGACTTTACAAACTGAGGTTCTGCAGTACGACAAGAGCCTAGGAAACCGCCTGGAGAACCAACTAACCTTAATCCCGGGCCCAATTAAGTCTTTAGATTGGTGGCTGGGTAATCGTAACTTATCCAAAGGGGTGCCATGGGAGTATGATGTATCCAGAGTAGTCACCACGGATGCTAGTCCTACCGGTTGGGGGGCCCATATGTCTGATTAGTTGTGCAGGCTTGTGGCAGCATCATCAAATAGACATGTCCTCTAACATGAAGGCTTACAGCAGTAGAATTGGGAGTTAAAGAACTCCTTATTTATCTACAGGGTCATCAGTACGAGTTTTGCCGACAATCAGGTCGCGGTAGCCTATATCAATCACCAGGGAGGCACTCGATTGGTCCTCTCATGCAAGTGTCAGAAGTCTGTTCCATCTGGCAGAAAGACATTTTCTATCACTAACAGCATTGCACATAAGAGGAGAGGAAAACACCACCGCAGACTTTCTAAGTCGCCACCTTCTAAGACAAGGGGAATGGTCACTGAAAAGTGTCGTCTTCGACAGGATCGTGCGCAGATGGGGGCTACCAGATATAGACCTTTTGCCACCAGAAGGAATCGGAAAATAGAACAGTTTGCTCCCTAAACCCCAGAGAAAATCCGCTGGCAGTGGATGCCTTTCTGATACAATGGGATTTTTCTTGGCTTATGCCTTTTCCCCCTTGTCTAGATTTCCTCTGGAAAGTCAGAAAGTCAGGAAGACAAAGCGAATGAATTTTGGTAGCGCCCTTCTGGCCCAAGAGAACATGGTTCTTGAGCCTCAGATCCATGTCAATAACCGACCCATGGATTTTGCCGGACATTCCAGATCCCTGTCCCAGGGTCCAGTATACCATCCTCAAGTTACTGGCCTACATCTGACGGCATGGAATTTGAGCGGTCGTTATTGTTAAATAGGGGGTTTTCTCATGATTTAAAATACCCTTCTTAAAAGTAGGAAGGAAATAACAACTAAGTTTTATGCCAGGACCTGGAGAAAATTTTTACGGTTCAGGAGTCACGGCTAGAGATTCAGTTCCGATATCTCAAATCCAGGAGTTTCTGCAAAAGGGGTTAGATATGGGTCTTTCACTAGTACCCTTAAAGTGCAGGTTTCTGCCCTGGGAGCCCTTTTTCACTGTAATATGCTAGGAACTATTGGATCAGTAGATTTATCAAGGCGGCAGCAAGATCGACACCCCCAGTCAGAAATAGATTTATGCCTTGGGTTTAATTTAGTATCACAGCTTTTGACAGAGTCTCGTTTGAACCCATCTCAGTCGCCTCGATTAAAACCCTTTCTATCAAGGTAGCCTTTTTGGTAGCTTTAACATCAGCCCGAAGGGTGAGTGACATCCATTCACTCTTAGGCTTCCTCCATATACACAAACCCAAGACGATAGAGTGATACTCGGGGCTGATCCAGCATATCTACCTAAGGTGGCACCACCTTTCATAGATCTCAGGAGATAGTCTTACCTCTTTCTTACCTAATCCTAGTAACCAAAAAGAAGAGAAACTCCATACCCTGGACGTGAGGAGATGTCTTTAGGAGTATCTTGCTGTTACTAATCCCTGGAAAAAAAAATAATGCCTTATTTGTTTCTTTCCAAGGTCCCAGAAAGGGCCTTAGAGTATCAAAATCCACATTAGCTAGATGGATCAGGGAAGCTATTACTTAGCATACACCTCGAAAGGCAGGTCGGCTCCAGAAAAGCTGAGGGCACATTCCACTCGAGCCATGGCAACCTCGTGGGTGGAAAGGTCGGAAGTCTCCATCGACCAGATATGTAAGGCCGCCACTTGGTCCTCTCCAAGCACTTTCATAATCATTATAGATTAGACTTGGGTGCTTCCTTGATCTCTCTTTTGGGGTAAGGGTGCTGCAGGCTGTAGTCCCTCCCTAGTAGTTATTACTCTCTGTAATTCTCTGTTGGGTGCTGTCATGGCTTCGAATAAAGTCTAAGTTTCTTACCGTTAACGGGATTTTTCGAAGTCCATGACAGCACCCCTTGTATACCCTCCCTTTATCTTATCGGCGCGCACTTCTTCCTCTTATAAGTTTCACATAAAATTAAATTTTCGTTACGCAATAAAGTTATATAGAGCTTGTGATTGTCATTAACCTGGCTAGTCCTCTTGTGCTCTGTAAACAACTGATGCGTGTGGAGAGGTGCCGCCCTTTTGTATCTGTAGGTTTCCTTTCCTGAAGGGCGGATCCCCTCTCTCGTTGGGTGCTGTCATGGACTTCGAAAAATACCGTTAACGGTAAGTAACTTAGACTATCTCTCCAGTCTGCGTTCAAAATCAAGTCACAGTGATGATACTACAAATAAATTTTATAGTTTAAAATGGTCAGGTATATCAGGTATAATAAAAAGTGACAAATGTAGTGCATCCACAAATCACTATTTGTAAAAAATCGGCCAGGGGACACAAATATTAGCTGTTTTATGTCCACCGTTGCTGCACATTGAACCCAAAATGGAGAGATGATAAAGGTCATACAACTTGTGTGGTGTGTATGTATAGTCACCTGGTCAGGATTACTAGTTAATTCATGATGCACAAAAAGCACAGCATCATGAATTCACTGGTAAACCTGGCCAGTTGATTATGTATTTGAGTGTAAAAACACAAAGTGCACTCAGTACAGGTATCAAAACAGTTATTTTATTAACTACACACCAGAAAACTTTTTTACACCATTTGTTCTTGCCATTCCACCCGTCCTCATCTGAGATGAAGTAGGCCGCAAATTGGTCCCTCATTTGGCAAAAATTCAAACGGATGACCTGAGAGGGTGCTAAGTGAATTCAGGCAATGGGTTTGGAGCTGCATCATCAAGTTCAAAGTTTGGGGGCTCTTTAGCCATCACAAAATGATTAGAACCACACAGGCCTTCACGACTTCATCCAGTGTTTCCAGTTTCAGATGAATTTGGGTGTGCCGAGAATTCGCCATCTGGAAACAAGTATACCGAAGGCACACTTTACTGTTCATCTGGCCCTGGTCAGCCTGTAATTAAAAATTTTTTGGTGTGGTCCAAGTCCCGGCTGGAGTTTGGGTTTGAGCAGGTGTTTGGGACATCTGGAATGCCTCATCCCCCACGATTTACAAATGGCTGTGGCAGACCTTCAGTGTTGGGAAGAGGCCGTGGCATGGGAAATTGAAATGGTTGCCATACAACCGCCGGCCCATGTCCAAGTTCTTAAAAGCCTGTGAGTCATTCCCACGGCCAAATGCCCCAATGTTCCACTGCAACAAATATACAGCTGCATCTGCAATGGCCATGAGAACTGTAGAGAAGTACTTTTTCTAGTTGTAGTACTCCGAGCCTGTTCTTTGGGTTTGATTATCTGGATGTGTTTTCCATCAACCGCTCCCAAACAGATGGGGAAATTGCAGGTTGTCCAGAATTTTTCAGCTATTTCATCCACTGTTCGGTGGTGGACAGGGGCATAAAATCTGGACAAAGAACATTCCACAATGCCCGGCAGGTGTCCACAACAAGAGAAGAATAAGCACGTCACTCCTTGTAGTAACCGTGGTGCCCGGATATGGATGCCAATCCCCTTATCATATGATAAAAATTGATCCGGCACTCAAAGAGACATGCTCAAAAAATATATTTATTGAATAATCCAACATATAACATGTGACATTTCGGTCAATCACCTGACCGTCTTCAGACCGGTTGTGGTGAAATTAGAAAATAATAGAATGGATCTATGTAGATCAAAAAGGTACCGCAGTCAGAGGTAGTGATGTAGCACTATATAGATAAATATACAACTCTCCATTATTAACCCAACCACACCATCACACCTCCTCCTCCATACTTCACGGGGGGAACCAGGCATGTAGAGTCCATCCGTTCACCTTTTCTGCGTCGCACAAAGACACGGTGGTTGGAACCAAAAGATCTCAAATTTGGACTCATCAGACCAAAGCACAGATTTCCACTGGTCTAATGTCCATTCCTTGTATTCTTTAGCCCAAACAAGTCTCCTCTGCTTGTTGCTGTCCTAGTTAGCAGTGGTTTCCTAGCAGCTATTTTATCTTGAAGGCCTGCTGCACAAAGTCTTTTCTTAACAGTTGTTGTAGAGATGTGTCTGCTGCTAGAACTCTGTGTGGCATTGAACTGGTCTCTAATCTGAGCTGCTGTAAACCTGCGATTTCTGAGGCTGGTGACTCGGATAAACTTATCCACAGTAGCAGAGGTGACTCTTGGTCTTCTTTCCTGGGGGGGGTCCTCATGTGAGCCAGTTTCTTTGTAGTGCTTGATGGTTTTTGCAACTGCACTTGGGGACACTTTCAAAGTTTTCCCAATTTTTCGGACTGACTGACCTTCATTTCTTAAAGTAATGATGGCCACTCATTTTTCTTTACTTAGCTGCTTTTTTTCTTGCCATAATACAAATTCTAACAGTCTATTCAGTAGGACTATCAGCTGTGTATCCAACCGACTTCTGCACAACAGAACTGATGGTCCCAAACCCATTTATAAGGCAAGAAATCCCACTAATTAAACCTAAAAGGGCACACCTGTGAAGTGAAAACCATTTCCGGTGACTACGTCTTGAAGCTCATCAAGAGAATGCCAAGAGTGTGCAATGCAGTCATCAAAGCAAAAGGTGGCTACTTTGAATAACCTGGAATATAAGACATAGTTTCAGTTGTTACACACTTTTTTGTTAAGTATATAATTCCACATGTGTTAGTTCATAGTTTTGATGCCTTCAGTAGAATTTACAATTTTTCATTGAAATGAAAATACAGAAAAATCTTTAAATGAGGTGTGTCCAAACTTTTGGTCTGTACTGTATAAATATAAATATATATATATGTCATAATGACATGTTATATATATATTATATATATATTATAATGCATTATATCTATACATATCTATTTCTTTCCATTCTTTATTAAACCTGTCAGTGTGAATTTACAGTATAGCCAGGGATGAATTGCCGGCTTTTCTAAAGGACACCGGTGCGTATTTCTCACAAGTCACACTGATGGTCCGTGTGTAATCCGATGTTTTCACGCTGTTAGGGTTGCGGAATGCACCAAATATATGATGTAAAAAGGTGCGTTCGCAGCCCGGGGTCCACCGTGCAGGCGGAGCCTGCTGCTAGTAAATGGCGCAAGAAGCGAACTTGTTATCCCGCAGAGTCGCCAAAAATAAACGCCGTAACGCGCTGTGGCAATATGTGCGAACTCTGTTATTCCACAAAGCCGCTAGAAGGAGTGCCGCAGCGCTATATGGCGATGTGTGCGAACTCACTTAACACCACTGAGTCGCAAAATAAACACGCTAGGGCGCTGTCTAGCGTTGAAAGCGAACCCTGTTACGTCACAGAGCCGCTGAGACAAATTCTGTGTCCTGTCAGGCACAGAGGTACACAGTTGACTGCTAAGCGAACATAGAACGTGATCATGCGCTAATGTCCTCGCGGGAGTCACCCGCAATCTATGGCGTCTGAACGCCAGGCCCTGAATATGGCAATCAAATCCTCACCGGTTATGCCGGTAATCTAAGGCATCTAGGATACCGACCCTGACCAGCTAGATACCAAACTCCTCACCGATTAAGTCGGTATTCTAGGGGCTTATTTCAGCGGGCCCTAACCACACACACGCATGACCACACTGGCGCAAAGCATATGACGATTGATACTAGCGCATGGCGGCCCAGCCATGCTACCCTTTTATAGTAACAGCTACAGGACCTGCCAGAAACAAGGACCAATGAAAATTGTTCCAGAACACCAGTAGTCACAGGACCTTCCTGGCGGACCAATAGAGCTGCTGCAGTACCTGAGCATGTGACCCCTGATCTCCAATGAGAGATCTCATCTGGGCATGCTCAGAAGGGGAAACAAGGACTTTGTCCTAAAGACGTCTGCTCGCCGCTAACCAGTATGGCCACAATAGCAGAGCCTGGAGGAGCAGCAGTAATCCTCTGCACACTGTTAGACTGGGCGAGACGCTGGGGCTGACGTCTAAGCTGAGCAAGGCTATATTGCGGACGGAGATGAATGGGGGACTGCAGCGGGACTGGTTCGAGACTCCCCTTTTGCAGCAGTGTGAACTCAACCCTAACATTACTCCCCTTCTTTGGGCTCGATGCGCTCAAAGGCAGCGATGAGCTGCGGAGTGTGAACATGCTCGGCAGGCTCCCAGGACCTATCCTCAGGCCATAACCCCTCCAATCCACCAATATAAAATTTTTTTGCCTCGTACCACCTTGCACCCAACAATGGCGTTCACCTCATGATCATCAGTAGATGAACCCGACGTCCCGGCAGATGACTCGAAAACCGGGAAATGGCCACGGGTTTCAGGAGGGAAAGGTGTCAGTGATACCAAGGCGAGGCGGAAGGGCTAGGCGGTAAACCACCGGGTTCACCTGCTCAAGAACTTTAAAGGGACCAAAAAAGCGAGGTGCCAACTTGGTGGACCTCTACACGTAGCCTGATGTTTCGGGCAGAAAGTCACACTAGGTCACCCGGTGCAAATGTAGGATCGGGGCGCGATGGGCATCAGCCGAAGACCTCATCATCTCTTTGGAGGCCTGAATGGCAACCTGAGTGCGGTCCCAAATGTCCCGTGCCTCCACAAGCCCAGTCTGCCACCCTGGAATCGGCGGAAGACACCGTAGTTCAGGAGGAATGGGGTCTGTCCGGTGGAGTCAGCCACAGCATTATTTAGAGCGAACTCAGCCCACGGTAGCATGGCTGCCCAGTCATCCTGCCTGGCAGAGACGAAATGTCGCAAGTTATGTGACCAAGGTCTGGTTGGCCCTCTCTACCAACCCATCGTCTCGGGATGGTATGCAGAGGAGAGATTCAATCAATGCTGAGTAAACGACACAGCTCTCTCCAGAACCGAGACGCAAACTGGGGACCTCGATCACTGACAATTTTGTCCGGCATACCGTGTAGGCGGAAAATATGCCTAATGAATAATGCTGCCAAGGCCTGTGCAGACGGTAACCGTGGTAGCGGCACCAAGTGCCACATTTTGGAGAAGTGGTCGGTTATCACCCAGATGATGGTGCAGCCCCGAGACTTGGGTAAGCCCACCACAAAATCCATCCCGACCATCTCCCAGGGCCTGCCTGCCACCAGTAAAGAAAAAGTAACCCAGCTGGCCGTTGTCGAGGGGAACTTATTCTTGGCGCAGAGACGCACGCCTGAAACGTATTCCCTGACGTCACGGACCATATGTGGCCACCAGTATGTCCTCGCCAGCAACTCAGATGTCCTCTTTGCCCAAAATGTCCACCCACCCTGGACGAGTGTGCCCAAGAGAGTATTTCCGGTCGCAAATTGATGGGCACAAATGTCTTGCCCGGAGGCACAGACTCAAGCGAAACCGGGCCACAGTTCTTAGGCTCTCTGTTGGAACAATCAGCCGAGGCTCCTCCACCTCCTCAGAGGACACCACGGAGCGAGACAGAGCATCAGCATGAATGTTCTTCTCCCCTGAGAGAAAATGGAGGGTGAAAAGGAACCGGGAGAAGAACAGGGACCATCTGGCCTGACGGGAATTTAGCCGTGGTCAGTGAACACTTGGAAGGGAAAGCGAGCCCCCTCCAGGAGATGTCTCCACTCGGAAAAGGCCAACTTCATGGCTAGCAACTCCTATCCCAAAAGGAATAATTCCTCTCCGCTGGTGTGAAGGTCTTGGAGAAGAAGAAGCAAGGATGTTTACGACCTTGAGCATCCTTTTGAAAAAGGACTGCTCCAGCACCAAGGATGAGGCATCTACCTCCAATATAAAAGGCTTATCAACCTCGGGACGATGTAGGGTAGGTGCGCTAGCAAAATGGGACTTGATTGAAGTAAAGGCCTTGGAGACCTCCTCTGACCACAATTTGGGATTGGCTCCTTTCTTGGTGAGGGCTACCAAGGAAGCAACCAAAGTAGAGAGTGGGGAATGAATTGGCGATAGTAATTAATGAACCCATAAAGCGCTGCACCGCTTTAAAAGGGGTGGGGTTCTTGCCAATCCATTACAGCCTGTAGTTTGGCAGGATCCATAGCCAATCCCTGAGTGGAGATGATATAGCCCAGGAATGGCAAAGACTCCTGCTCAAACACACACTTCTCCAACTTCGCATATAAGGAATTTGGCCGCAAGAGGTCGAAGACCCTGCAAACATCTCTCCGGTGGGTGTCCATATCTGGAGAAAAGATGAGATGTCATCCAGATAGACTACCACAGAGGTGGCAAGCATGTCCCGGAAGATGTCATTTACGAAATCTTGGAAGACGGCTGGAGCATTACAGAGCCCAAAGGGCATCACAAGATATTCGTAATGTCCATCTCTGGTATTGGTATAGGAGGATGGTGTGCACTCAGGGTATAGGAGATGAGGTGCTGGTGAAATTGGATCAAAGTGATGCCAATAACCGTAAGATAGTAAATTCACCGCACACAAGATTTGATATTTGTGCAAAGAAATGTAGTTTTATTTAAACAATACTCAATCCAAAAGAGAGGAAAATAGTGCCATAGAAAAAAATTTTTTGTACAATATACTGGTACCCAACGTTTCGGCCCCTCCTGGGCCTTACTCATGGGTAACTAGAAGAATAAAATAAAATACATGGTGTAAGATACATAGTGTGAAATACATATTTACAATGGTGCAGTATATCTATAAACATTTATAAACAATATATACAATGTAATGAGAATGGTTTAGAGGTTGTACTTTGGATTAACTAGTAAAGGTTAGAAAAAGCTAGATACTCAAATTAACCAGAAAATTGATGTTGCATGTAGGTATTGCTTCATTAAATAATATAGCGTTAATCATTGTCTAAGTTATATCGTATAATGCACAATTAAAAGAGAGAACAAAGAGGCCAAGTAACAATTTACCTTAGTAGTATAAGTACAGAAAAAAATGGCACTGATGGATGATACAGGTTCCTGATAGTATCCCTTATGACACACCGTGCTGTAGATAATGTTGAAATAAGTTATTAATAGTGAACAAAAGGATAGATTCTGAAGTATACAAACAAATCTCAGTATTACCTGTGTGTAATACGGCTAAAGATAAGGTATATCCTGTATGCAGATATAGGGGATCCTGTATGTGGTATCGACCGCCTATATGTGAAATAAGCTAAGTTATAGTGGTGGAAATGCCTGCTGAGAGGGGTTAAAAAAGAGTGTATCATACCTTGGCGCTTAGGTCAGTTTAGAATTGCGGCGTTCTGAGTGTCTTGCCCACCGGGGTAGCTATAGCGGATAGCTCTAATGGATATAGCCTGTAGTAATAATATATATGGCCCATTATAGATCGGTATCCAGTCTGATGGTATGCCGATTTGTCCATATGATCGGAGATAGTAATATATACCTGGGAGAGATGTGGTCGTCGGTATCAAGGCGGCGCTCCCGCGCCCTGCCTCCTGCTGAGTGTTCAGACCACGTTGTGCGGTGGTGGGGGATTTTGAAGGCAGCGCCGTATGACGTCGGACCGGATGTGCGTCATCCGGACCGGAAGTGATGTGGCGCACGTCATGAGTCATGCGCAGTAGTGACGGTGGTAGCCATTGTAATGGTGGGAATAAGGTGACTGAATGATCCAGACATAAGCTGTAGTGCAGGCATTAATGTTACAATTGTAAGTGAAAGATTAACGAATGACATGTGAAATAAAAGTAAATGGACAGTACCACAGGAGAAGGAAATATAAAGGGGCCTAAATTAGGGAAGGAGGCACAGATTATGTAATATGTTATATATCAGATGGTAGTGGACATAATGAGAAGGGGAATGAAGAGAATAATAGTGGTGGAAAAAAGGAAGAAATGGATTGGAATAAATAAAGGCAAAATAGTGAACAAAAAATAAAAATAAAAAAAATAAAAATAAAAATAGAAAAAGAAAATGAAAAAAAATAAAAATGAAAGAAATGAAAACGGAAGGAAAATTCAAAGTGAAAATAAAGGAAAATAAAACGAAAAATAAAAGGAAAAATAAAAATAAAAGAGAAAAATGAAAAAGAAAAGAGAAAATAAAAATAAAAAATGAAAAAAATATCTGAAAAATAATGTAAGGAAATACAGAAAATTGACAAAATAGAGTAAAAATAGAAAAATAATAAAAAAAAAGATTGTAGAATGAAATGAAAAATTAAAGAATAAAAATAAAAATAAAATAAAAATAAAAATGAAAAATGAAATAAAATGAAGTAAAAATGAAAAATAAAAAAATATAAAAAATAAAATGAAAAAAAGGAATACTTACCAACGATAAGGGGAAGTCAGCGTGTCTGCAAAAAAATATTCAATACATGGATTAAAGAAAAATACAGTATATGGATTAAAGAACATATGTAATAGAATAAATTATAAAAGCCAATCCATCTCCCTGTTAAGACCACGTGGAGATAATGTGTCCAACTTATGAATCCAGTAGCTTTCTCGTAGCTTAAGTCATCTTACACGGTCCCCACCCCTACGGGACCTGGGAACATGCTCAATAATCTGGAACTTTACTTGAGCCACAGTGTGTTTAAATTTCGAGAAGTGATCTGGTAGCGGCAGCCAATTTTTACCACATCGAATCGTCGATTTATGACTCGCAATTCTTTCTTTCGCATGCTGTGTTGTCTCACCCACGTACAGGAGGCCACATGGACATTTGATTACATATATGACAAAATTCGAATTGCAGGTATAGTATCCATGAATCGGAAAGGATTTGCCCGTACGTGGGTGAGTAACAGTATCCGATCTGATGACATTAGAACAACATGCACAGTTTAGGCACGGGAAAGTGCCCCGACGTCGTGTGGTAAGATGGCTCTGTATTGAAGTAGGGCGGGAGCTGCCAATGTCAGCACGTACCAACTTATCCTTCAAGTTAGGGGCTCGTCTATTGCACATCAGGGTAGGTGTCTTAAATGCCTCAATGGAGGGATAGGCCCTAGATAGCAAAGGCCAATGTTTACGTATAGCATAACTGTTACTTGGCCTCTTTGTTCTCTCTTTTAATTGTGCATTATACGATATAACTTAGACAATGATTAACGCTATATTATTTAATGAAGCAATACCTACATGCAACATCAATTTTCTGGTTAATTTGAGTATCTAGCTTTTTCTAACCTTTACTAGTTAATCCAAAGTACAACCTCTAAACCATTCTCACTACATTGTATATATTGTTTATAAATGTTTATAGATATACTGCACCATTGTAAATATGTATTTCACACTATGTATCTTACACCATGTATTTTATTTTATTCTTCTAGTTACCCATGAGTAAGGCCCAGGAGGGGCCGAAACGTTGGGTACCAGTATATTGTACAAAAAATTTTTTCTATGGCACTATTTTCCTCTCTTTTGGATTGAGTATTGTTTAAATAAAACTACATTTCTTTGCACAAATATCAAATCTTGTGTGCGGTGAATTTACTATCTTTACGGTTATTGGCATCACTTTGATCCAATTTCACCAGCACCTCATCTCCTATACCCTGAGTGCACACCATCCTCCTATACTATTACTATTATTGGTTCGTGCACCGGGTCACCAGATGACGACAGAAACCTTTGCATATGACGCTACTACCAGCTCAAACATCCTATCACAAGTTTCTATCAGTAATGATTTTTTATTGACACCTGCACATGAATTGAGAACAAGAGACTATAGAAAGAGAGACGCAAATTGCTCTCATACGATTTACACTGTATCACATTGGCAGAGTATTACAGGCAAGGGAGGATCCCAAGGGGCCTGAGATGTAATCTACACCCTACCCTATTCAAAGAGAATGAAGAATTCTGCGATAGATATAAAAAGATTCTAAACAAATGTTCATTGGATATTATAATTCTAACTGTTGAATATTTACAGAAGGCTATAGCTGAGACCAGAGAGAGAATTAAAGCAGTTGAAACCCAACTTTCTTCTACACTTTCGTCCTCCGACTGGTCGACACTGAAGGAGAAAACCGAGAAAATCATACTAGAACAACAAAAGTTCCTACAAGAAAGAAAGCGCCAAAAATTTCAGCGTGACGCCGACGACTACACGAACAACAGAGTGTATAGATGGAACGACTACTCCGGTCCGAATACCTGGCGTCGTCAGCCGAATCGGAGACAAGGATCGTTCAGCACGGAAAGCGACTCTTCCGCCGGTTCAACGAGATCTCATTTTTTAGGACAAGGCCGCAAGGGAGGACAAAGTCGCTACGACAAACGAGACGATCGAGGCGAAAGAATGGCGACCAGGTCTCAGGTAGGACTACATCGAACCTAGTGATTAACATCTCTAATTACACACTCTCCCCAGCGGAACTGAGCGTATTGCAGAAAGGGCTCTCTTTCTGCCCCACTCCTACCTGGGACTCGTTTCAACTAGAGAAAGATCTCCAGCGGTTCTACCGAACTATAAGACTTAAGACGTACTTTGGTACCAAGGTGGATACCCCTGGCATAGGAACACCTGCCCATGAGGACGTCTTCATGGCAGAGTGCTCCATCGACAACTTAGGCCTGCGTAATCCTAGTTCATTTAATCCACCCCAGACCGCACATGCCGCCGAAACGTTTATTTCATTTGTAGAACGTGATGTTAAATCTCTAATACATGAACAGCGATTGGGTTTTTTTCCCCATCGTAAAAATTTAACACCCTCTGAAAATCAGGCACTAGTGGCATTACACAACAATAAAAGCATTGTCATCAAGCCCGCTGACAAAGGGGGAGCTACGGTTATTCTGGAACGCTCCCTCTACGTCAACGAGGTGAGGCGCCAACTCTCAGATTCCAATACCTACCAAATACTTCCAGGAGATCCCACTCTAGAAATAAGTCGTAGAGTCCAAACTCTCCTAAACACGTACCTAGATAGACGAGTTATTGATAGAAAAACAAGAACATTCCTAACCAAAGCACATCCCAGTATACCGGTATTCTACGTTCTACCTAAAATACACAAATCGCTAACAAATCCTCCAGGTAGACCCATCGTAGCATCTACGGACTCGATATTATCACCACTCTCAATCTTCCTTGAGAAGATGTTAACACCATTGGTAAAGACAACTCCATCTTTTTTGCTAGACACTGGGCATTTTTTGAGAATCATCAGGGATTTCAAAACTACCTCACCTGACAGTATACTGGTTACTATGGATATTAATAGCCTTTACACTTCCATCTCGCACACTAAGGGCATACAGGCTACCAAAACATTACTAGAGACCTCTACAATGTCACCTGAATCCATACAATTCTATTTGGATCTCCTCACTATGGTACTACATGATAATTACTTTCTATTTGAGGACACTTTTTACCTACAACTACGTGGTACTGCCATGGGCAGCAACGTAGCACCAGCCTACGCGAATGCATACATGCATGCATTTGAACTTAACTTCATATACCCAACTACAGCATATACGGGATCGATACATTGTTATCACAGATACATTGATGACATTTTCTTTATCTGGTCGGGTACTCTTGAATCATTGAAATCATTTCACTCCTATCTTAATGCTCTTGACGTAGATCTACAGTTTACGATGCAACATGATTTCAACAGTATCCCTTTTCTTGATACACTAGTACTTAAAGATTCATTGGGTAATCTCACAACGGACCTATACAGTAAGCCAACTGACTGTAACAGCTTGCTACATTACTCCAGTAGCCACCCTAGGGCAACAAAGGAGAGTCTGCCCCGGTCCCAGTTTACACGTATATCCAGAATCGTTACTAATTCGGGCCTACTTCCAACACGGCTAGACGAAACAGCTCAAAAATTTCGAGATAGAAACTATCCATCCAAATTACTGGAACTAGAAAAAACACGTATCCTAAACCCACCACCCAATGATCCTCCTGTGATCAAGACAGAGAGAGTACCCTTTGTACACACGTACCATCCTTTAATGAACAAGATACATTATGCTATACGTAAACATTGGCCTTTGCTATCTAGGGCCTATCCCTCCATTGAGGCATTTAAGACACCTACCCTGATGTGCAATAGACGAGCCCCTAACTTGAAGGATAAGTTGGTACGTGCTGACATTGGCAGCTCCCGCCCTACTTCAATACAGAGCCATCTTACCACACGACGTCGGGGCACTTTCCCGTGCCTAAACTGTGCATGTTGTTCTAATGTCATCAGATCGGATACTGTTACTCACCCACGTACGGGCAAATCCTTTCCGATTCATGGATACTATACCTGCAATTCGAATTTTGTCATATATGTAATCAAATGTCCATGTGGCCTCCTGTACGTGGGTGAGACAACACAGCATGCGAAAGAAAGAATTGCGAGTCATAAATCGACGATTCGATGTGGTAAAAATTGGCTGCCGCTACCAGATCACTTCTCGAAATTTAAACACACTGTGGCTCAAGTAAAGTTCCAGATTATTGAGCATGTTCCCAGGTCCCGTAGGGGTGGGGACCGTGTAAGACGACTTAAGCTACGAGAAAGCTACTGGATTCATAAGTTGGACACATTATCTCCACGTGGTCTTAACAGGGAGATGGATTGGCTTTTATAATTTATTCTATTACATATGTTCTTTAATCCATATACTGTATTTTTCTTTAATCCATGTATTGAATATTTTTTTGCAGACACGCTGACTTCCCCTTATCGTTGGTAAGTCATTCCTTTATTTTCATTTTTATTTTTTATATTATTTTTATTTTTCATTTTTACTTCATTTTATTTTCATTTTTCATTTTATTTTTTAGTTTTTTTTTATTTTTTATTCTTTAATTTTTCATTTTTTATTCTCATTTCATTCTACAATCTTTTTATTTTATTTATTTTTCTATTTTTTACTCTATTTTGTCAATTTTCTGTATTTTCCTTACAATTTTTTCAGATATTTTTTCAGTTTTTATTTTTATTTTCCTTTTCTTTTTCTTTTTCTTTTTATTTTTATTTTTCCTTTTATTTTTCGTTTTATTTTCCTTTATTTTCACTTTGAATTTTCCTTCCGTTTTCATTTCTTTCATTTTTTCATTTTTTTCATTTCTTCATTTTTATTTTTATTTTTATATTTATTTTTGTTCACAATTTTGCCTTTATTATCCAATCCATTTCTTCCTTTTCCACCACTATATTCTCTCATCCCCTTCTCATTATGTCCACTACCATCGATATATAACATATTACATATCTGTGCCTCCTTCCCTAATTTAGGCCCCTTTTATTTCCTCTCTCCTGTGGTACTGTGCCGTTATACTTTATTTCAACATGTCATTCGTTATCTTCACTTACAATTGAACAATTGCCTGCACTACAGCTTATGTCTGGATCATTCAGTCACCTTATTCCCACCATTACAATGGCTACCACCGTCACTACTGCGCATGACTCATGAGGTGCGCCACATCACTTCCGGTCCGGATGACGCACATCCGGTCCGACGTCATACGGCGCTGCCTTCAAAATCCCCCACCACCGCACAACGTGGTCTGAACACTCAGCAGGAGGCAGGGCGCGGGAGCGCCGCCTTGATACCGACGACCACATCTCTCCCAGGTATATATTACTATCTCCGATCATATGGACAAATCGGCATACCATCAGACTGGATACCGATCTATAATGGGCCATATATATTATTACTACAGGCTATATCCATTAGAGCTATCCGCTATAGCTACCCCGGTGGGCAAGACACTCAGAACGCCGCAATTCTAACTGACCTAAGCGCCAAGGTATGATACACTCTTTTTTAACCCCTCTCAGCAGGCATTTCCACCACTATAACTTAGCTTATTTCACATATAGGCGGTCGATACCACATACAGGATCCCCTATATCTGCATACAGGATATACCTTATCTTTAGCCGTATTACACACAGGTAATACTGAGATTTGTTTGTATACTTCAGAATCTATCCTTTTGTTCACTATTAATAACTTATTTCAACATTATCTACAGCACGGTGTGTCATAAGGGATACTATCAGGAACCCTGTATCATCCATCAGTGCCATTTTTTTCTGTACTTATACTACTAAGGTAAATTGTTACTTGGCCTCTTTGTTCTCTCTTTTAATTGTGCATTATACGATATAACTTAGACAATGATTAACGCTATATTATTTAATGAAGCAATACCTACATGCAACATCAATTTTCTGGTTAATTTGAGTATCTAGCTTTTTCTAACCTTTACTAGTTAATCCAAAGTACAACCTCTAAACCATTCTCACTACATTGTATATATTGTTTATAAATGTTTATAGATATACTGCACCATTGTAAATATGTATTTCACACTATGTATCTTACACCATGTATTTTATTTTATTCTTCTAGTTACCCATGAGTAAGGCCCAGGAGGGGCCGAAACGTTGGGTACCAGTATATTGTACAAAAAATTTTTTCTATGGCACTATTTTCCTCTCTTTTGGATTGAGTATTGTTTAAATAAAACTACATTTCTTTGCACAAATATCAAATCTTGTGTGCGGTGAATTTACTATCTTTACATCTCTGGTATTGAACGCCGTCTTCCATTCGTCCCCCTCACGGATGCGGATCAGGTTATAGGCACCACGAAGATCCAGCTTAGTAAATACCCTTGCTTCCTGGAGCCTATCAAAGAGCTCAGATATTAGGGGCAAAAGATATTTGTTCTTAACGGTAATGGCGTTAAGACCCCTATAGTCTATACACGGTCGTAATTCTCCATTCTTCTTCTGCACGAAGAAAAATCCTGCCCCTGCTGGTGACACTGACTTCCTAATAAACCCTCTTGCCAGATTTTCCTGGATGTATTGTGACATGGCCTCCGTCTCAGGAAGAGAGAGAATACACTCTTCCCCGAGGGGGCTCCGTTTCAGGCAAGAGGTCTATAGGACAGTCATAGGGGCGATGAGGCGGAAGAGTCTCCCCTGCCTTCTTGGAGAATACGTCCGCGTATGACCGATAAACCTTGGGAAGAGAATCAAGATCTATGGGTATCTCCGTTGAGGAAACCTGAACGTCCTCTCTGATACATCTGTCTCTGCAATGATCACCCCAACCCAATATTCTCCCAGAGGACAACTCAATATGGGGAGAATCCAAAAAGACCTGGAAGCATATAGCCATGTAACAAACACTTTATTGAAAAATGCATAAAAGATTCCACAAACAACATTTAAAAATGGGATGTATATCCAATAATCTCCCATAGGTAAGTATGTGTAAATAAGTCTCAATTATCGCTAAATAATACGATGGCCTAATTTAACACTATATGCCACATATGTTTGGACAAATGTGTACAGAGAATGCAGTAATATCCTAATACAGAGGAAACAGTTCCTTGTTACTCAAAGTGATATATGATGACAAGGTATAAATATATATATCGGTCCAGGAGAATATATATAAGCGTAAAGGGTTAATTGCTATGGTGTTTTTGCACCATAGCAATTAACCCTTTACGCTTATATATATTCTCCTGGACCGTGTGTATATATATCTATGCCTCATATCACTATTATGGCACTAGCTATTACACATTGCTTTTGGCCACATGTATAGAATTGCAGTCTTGGTGATATTTGCGCTAATGACATCAGCAGTCATGTATATTACTTTCTGTGCTTCTATATTCTTTTTGGTCTGATATATATATTTATACCTTGTCATCATATATCACTTTGAGTAACAAGGAACTGTTTCCTCTGTATTAGGATATTACTGCATTCTCTGTACATATTTGTCCAAACATATGTGGCATATAGTGTTAAATTAGGCCATCGTATTATTTAGCGATAATTGAGACTTATTTACACATACTTACCTATGGGATATTTTTGGATATACATCCCATTTTTAAATGTTGTTTGTGGAATCTTTTATGCATTTTTCAATAAAGTGTTTGTTACATGGCTATATGCTTCCAGGTCTTTTTGGATTTACTTGTTTGGTAGGAAGTGCCATTTCCCTAGGCTCAGATTCTTAAGATATATTCAATATGGGGAGAGTGGTGGCGAAGCCAGGGAAATCCCAACAAAACCTCATCTATTCCCTAAGGAAGAACAAAAAGGGATATATTCTCCTGATGTGAAGGAGACATAGACAGAGGTAGAGAGACAGTCTGGTGGGTGATTTGTGAGGGCAGGATTGCTCCATTCAACACTCTCACCGATATTGGCTCGGCGAGCATCACCAGCGGTATGGAATGGCGAGAAGCAAAGGAGGAGGACATAAAATTCCCCTCTGCCCCAGAGTCCACACAAAGCTTGGCAGGAAGAGTGGATGAACCTAGAGAGATTAACCCTTTAAGGAGCACTTTCGGAGCAAAATCCCTCGCGTCTAATAACCCTGCCACCATGGTCACGGAACATGTCCGTTTACTCATTCGCTGGGGACATCGGTTGGCATAATGTCCTGGCTGCTGACACACTCTACAGACCACGGATACTCGAGTGGTCCGAGACTTAGATCTCACTCGAGTACTCTCCACGGTCTCTGGGGAGTCGGACGCCTGAACGGGAAATTCCAGAGGTTTGACAAAGGTGGGTGCCAGCCGAAACCTCTGCCTACACTGGGTCCGCTCTAACCTCCGCTCGTGAAAACGGAGGTCAATGCGGGTAGATATAGAAATGAGTTTCTCCAGTGTGGCAGAAATCTTCCTGGTAGCCAAAGCGTCCTTTACATGGTCTGCCAGTCCTCTCCAGAACACTGGAATAAGAACTTTATCTGGCCACTCTAATTCAGAGGCCAAAGTCCGAAATTGGACTGAGAACTGGCTGACCATGGACAAGCTCTGTGACATTGCCAGCAGTTGGAGTGCCGTATCGTGCGTGACCTGAGGTCCTAAAAAGACCTTTTTCAGAGCCTCCAAAAATCGAGGAGCACTCCGCACCACACGATCGTCGCGCTCCCACAGCGGTGTTGCCCACTCCAACGCTCTGCCCGAGAGTAGAGACAGTACAAAACCCACTTGTGCCCGATCAGTGGGGAAACGTGCAGCCAGAAGCTCGAACTGTATAGAGCACTGACTCACGAATCCCCGACATTGCTTGCTGTCACCGGCAAACTTGTCAGGAAGAGGGAGGTGGGATAATGTAGGGGCAGAGGTGGCAGAGGACAAACTGGCTGCAGCCACGCTAGCAGCCTGAACAGCGACTGCGGTAACATCCACAGCTGAGGTTGTGCGCTTAAGAGCCGCCAACCTACCCTCCAGCTGCTGGATGTACTGCAGTAGACGCTGGTCATCTGCCATTTTACTAGCCATACCCTGGCACTAGTATTATGTTAGGGTCTGCGGAACGCACCAAATATATGATGTAAAAAGGTGCGTTTGCAGCCCGGAGTCCACCGTGCAGGCGGAGCCTGCTGCTAGTAAAATGGCGCAAGAAGGGAACTCTGTTATCCCGCAGTGTCGCAAAAATAAACGCCGTAACGCGCTGTGGCAATATGTGCGAACTCTGTTATTCCACAGAGCCGCTAGAAGGAGTGCCGCAGCGCTATATGGCGATGTGTGCGAACTCCCTTAACACCACTGAGTCGCAAAATAAACACGCTAGGGCGCTGTCTAGCGTTGAAAGCGAACCCTGTTACGTCACAGAGCCGCTGAGACAAACTTCTGTGTCCTGTCAGGCACAGAGGTACACAGTTGACTGCTAAAGGAAAATAGAACATGATCATGCGCTAATGTCCTCGCGGGAAACACCCGCAATCTATGGCGTCTGAACGCCAGGCCCTGAATGCGTCAATCAAACTCCTCACCGGTTATGCCGGTAATCTAGGGCATCTAGGACACCGACCCTGACCAGCTAGCATACCAAACTCCTCACCGATTAAGTCGGTATTCTAGGGGCTTATTTCAGCCGGGCCCTAACCACACACACGCATGACCACACTGGCGCAAAGCATATGACGATTGATACTAGCGCATGGCGGCCCAGCCATGCTACCCTTTTATAGTAACAGCTACAGGACCTGCCAGAAACAAGGACCAATGAAAATTGTTCCAGAACACCAGTAGTCACAGGACCTTCCTGGCGGACCAATAGGAGCTGCTGCAGTACCTGAGCATGTGACCCTGATCTCCAATGAGAGATCTCACTCTGGGCATGCTCAGAAGGGGAAAACAAGGACTTTGTCCTAAAGACGTGTAATCAAAAACTGGCCGCACTCATGGTAGTGTGAAATGAATTAGATTTAATACGTACTGTACAATTGGTCACTAATGTACAGACGTTTTGGTCAAAAACAGACCTTCATCAGTGTACTATAATACAAAATAAATTGATAAAGAATAAGTGATCCACAGATACATTGCAAAAAAAGAAACAAGGTATATACACAAAATTGGGTCATAATGAATGAAGAATTAACCTCTATTGGGGCTAACAAATATCTAGCCTTCTCCATATATTCAGGATAATAAGTGATAAAGAAAAATCAGTAAGGAAATTAAGAGGACATACCTAGTGACAGTATTTTTCCGTCAATACAGTGTACATATAGGACTGCGTTTATCTGTGAATTGAACAAAATGCTCATAGACCCATTTAATCATAGTGCACTATATGAGGTATAGCTATATTTAGAGGAGACATACCAGGATTTGTAGTGGTAGGAATGTTGTACCAGTAATAGCTGTGGTAATAAATATATAGTAGTGAGAACCAGTGTAGTAAATATATTGTGAATCGCATAAGAGGTAGTGGACATACCGATTGCAAAATGCCTGCTAAATGTGATGGTCAATGATATCCAAAGTTGCTAGGCTGCAAAGGAATACATCATATACGGTGTCACAGTAAGGAGCAACCTGGTTCAAAGACGGTAACAGCGTGCACTTACCAAGTGAAGACTATGGGGATTTGTGGTCATAGGACGCTATCCACCGCTAGTATCGAGGTAGGTGAAAGTGCTGGCTGGCAGTGTTTAAATAGCGATAATTACCATCTCGTGTCTGTGCACGGAGAATCGGAAGTGCTCATAGCGGAAGTGACGTCTGCGCTACAGTGAGGAGGGTAGTAATATCGTCATGCGTTCCACAGGAGACGCTTGCGTTCCATTTACAGAGCGCATTTCAGGACGTTCAGGAGAGAAGAGTGCAGATAGAATGGGGACAGTTTGGAGAAATAACCATCCATAAGCAGCACAAAGTTAGCGGTTCTGTGGGAAAAGAACATGTGTATTAAAATACAGCACTGTATGATGAAAATAAACATAATACAATAATGATGTCTCCTCATATTCAGATCACTGTATCACTATAAGGATAAGAGCATATTAATTACAGAAAGGCATGCAAGTCATAGTCTCTATTTAAACCCTTAGGATGTATGGTATTAAATTTGTGGATCCAGTAGGCTTCTCTTCGTTTTAACTGCGTTACACGGTCACCCCCCCGTCGTGGTTGGGGGACATGTTCCCAAACCTGGTAACGTAGTTGGGATATATTATGTCCTGCCGAAATAAAGTGTTGTGGAATGGGAAGAAGTGTATCTTTGCATCGTATAGTAGACTTATGCTTCGATATTTTATCCTTGACACTCTGTGTGGTCTCTCCGATATAGAGTAGACCACAAGGACATTTAATTAGGTACACCACGTAGTTAGAGTTGCACGTAAAGTAGTGATTAATAGTGTACCTTTTACCAGTATGGGGGTGATGTACAATATTGCCTTTAAGGACATTTTTGCATTGATTGCAGGAAAGACATGGAAAAGTACCTGTTTTCGGATTGTGGAGAAATCTCTGAGTCAAAATAGTTTTTTTAGGGCTATTTTGACTCAGAGATTTCTCCACAATCCGAAAACAGGTACTTTTCCATGTCTTTCCTGCAATCAATGCAATAATGTCCTTAAAGGCAATATTGTACATCACCCCCATACTGGTAAAAGGTACACTATTAATCACTACTTTACGTGCAACTCTAACTACGTGGTGTACCTAATTAAATGTCCTTGTGGTCTACTCTATATCGGAGAGACCACACAGAGTGTCAAGGATAGAATATCGAAGCATAAGTCTACTATACGATGCAAAGATACACTTCTTCCCATTCCACAACACTTTATTTCGGCAGGACATAATATATCCCAACTACGTTACCAGGTTTGGGAACATGTCCCCCAACCACGACGGGGGGGTGACCGTGTAACGCAGTTAAAACGAAGAGAAGCCTACTGGATCCACAAATTTAATACTTTACATCCTAAGGGTTTAAATAGAGACCATGACTTGCATGCCTTTCTGTAATTGATATGCTCTTATCCTTATAGTGATACAGTGATCTGAATATGAGGAGACATCATTATTGTATTATGTTTATTTTCATCATACAGTGCTGTATTTTAATACACATGTTCTTTTCCCACAGAACCGCTAACTTTGTGCTCCTTATGGATGGTTATTTCTCCAAACTGTCCCCATTCTATCTGCACTCTTCTATCCTGAACGTCCTGACATGCGCTCTGTAAATGGAACGCAAGCGTCTCCTGTGGAACGCATGACGATATTACTACCCTCCTCACTGTAGCGCCGACGTCACTTCCTATGAGCACTTCCGGTTCTCCGTGCACAGACACGAGATGGTAATTATCGCTATTTAAACACTGCCAGCCAGCACTTTCACCTACCTCGAGACTAGCGGTGGACTAGCGTCCTAGGACCACAAATCCCCATAGTCTTCACTTGGTAAGTGCACGCTGTTACTATCTTTGAACCAGGTTGCTCCTTACTGTGACACCGTATATGATGTATTCCTTTGCAGCCTAGCAACTTTGGATATCATTGACCATCACATTTAGCAGGCATTTTGCAATCGGTATGTCCACTACCTCTTATGCGATTCACAATATATTTACTACACTGGTTCTCACTACTATATTTATTACCACAGCTATTACTGGTACAACATTCCTACCACTACAAATCCTGGTATGTCTCCTCTAAATATAGCTATACCTCATATAGTGCACTATGATTAAATGGGTCTATGAGCATTTTGTTCAATTCACAGATAAACGCAGTCCTATATGTACACTGTATTGACGGAAAAATACTGTCACTAGGTATGTCCTCTTAATTTCCTTACTGATTTTTCTTTATCATTTATTATCCTGAGTATATGGAGAAGGCTAGATATTTGTTAGCTCCAATAGAGGTTAATTCTACATTCATTATGACCCAATTTTGTGTATATACCTTGTTTCTTTTTTTGCAATGTATCTGTGGATCATTTATTCTTTATCAATGTATTTTGTATTATAGTACACTGATGAAGGTCTGTTTTTGACCAAAACGTCTGTACATTAGTGACCAATTGTACGTATTAAATCTAATTCATTTCACACTACCATGAGTGTGGCCAGTTTTTGATTACACTATAGATGGTTTGGGAACCTACTGGAGCACCTCCCCAGAGCTGTGCCAGCATTTTCTACTACTAATTTGTCCTAAAGACGTCTGCTCGCCACTAACCAGTACTGGCCACAATAGCAGAGCCTGGAGGAGCAGCAGTAATCCTCTGCACACTGTTAGACTGGGCGAGACGCTGGGACTGACGTCTAGGCTGAGCAGGCTCCACTGTGGACTGAGATGAATGGGGGACCGCAGCAGGACTGGTTTGAGACTCCCCTTGTGCAGCAGTGGGAACTTGAACCCTAACACACACACCCATAAACTTGCATTGGCGAGTCTCGGCCGATATACGGTGCAAATCGCAGCATGCGGCGATTTCACTCGCACGTATAAAACGGCCGAGAATAAATCGGCTGATGGGAGCTGCCATATAGATTAACATTGGTCCGAGTGCAATGCGATTTTTTCTTGCATTGCACGCGTCCGTATTTCTCGCTAGTGTGACTCCGGCCTTATGAAGATTGCCTCTGCTAAATTGTCACATAAGATTATCTGTACCCGGATTGTGCCAGTCGCACAACTGCTAGATAAAGATACGCTATTTTTTACACCAATAGAAAATTATGATTTTTTTTAAATGCAGCGTAATGAAGATTATTGCCCATGCTAAATTGTCACATAAGATTATCTCTACCCAGATTGTGCCAGTCGCACAACTGCTAGACAAAGTTTAGATATTTTAAGTTGAAATAGCAGAGAGCTGCAGCATGTACTTGCAATGATGAGAACACCCAGCTGCCTACCTTTCATCTTCCCTCCTATTAAATATCTCCCTACTTAAACCCCCACCTAACAAACAAGTAATCTCTTGACAAACTTCAGCTCTTAAAAGAGCTTTTTGGAGCAAATAATGCTCACTATATCCTCCTACCCCTTTGGCTATGCTACTTTCACTCTCACTATGCTGAAGCTATGCTCTCCCTATTCGGTTTGCAGCTGCAATGTGCACAACATGGCGCCGGCAGTCTTTGAATAGTCTCTATGATGCTGGAAGGCAAGCCAATCACAGTAATGCCACACCAAAGATGGCACTGGCATTACTGTGATTGGCAAGCCAGCCCAGCATGTTCATTGGCTGCAAATAAATCGCCAAACATGCTGGGTGGGTCACTCAAATATACCGAGGTGAATACCTAATTGCTTGCCGAGTAATGAATAGCCCGAATACCGTACTATTTGTGCGAGCAACGAATAGTGCCAAATGTATTCACTCATCATTATTTATAAGGTAGAGCCATGAAAATAAAAATCAAATTTTTTCCACAAAAATTTTCTATAAAGCCCCATTTTTTTTATTTTCACAAGGGTAACAGGAGAATTGGAACCCAATATTTGTTGTGCAATTTCTTTTGAGTTTGCCGATTCTCCATATGTGGGTAAAAACTACTGTTTGGGCGCATGGCAGGGCTCAGAATGGAAGGCGAGCCAATTGACTTTTTGATTGCAAAAATGTCTGGAATCGAAAACATACACCATGTCGCATTTGAAGAGCCCCTGATGTGCCTAAATGGTGTATACCCCCCACAACTGATCACATTTTTGAAACCAGACATCTCAAGGAATGTATCTACATGTGTGGTGAGCACCTTAAACTCCCAAGTGCTTCACAGACGTTTATAACATAGAGCTGTCAAAATAAAAAAAATACCTTTTTCCAACAAAATTTTTCTTTTAGTCCCAATTTTTTTTAATTTTCACAAGGGTAACAGGAGAAAATCTACCCATAATTTGTTGTGTAATCTCTCCTGAGTGCGCCAATACCCCATTATATTGGAGTTCAGGTGCCAGAGCAGCAGAAACCCACCACAATTGACATAATTTTACAAACCACACCCCCCAGTGAATTGATATAGGGGTGCAGTGCAGTGAGCATGTTGACCCCACATGTGCCTCACAGAAATTTATACCTCTAAAATGTTGTTTTAGCCCCAAATTTTTTATTTTTATAAGGGCTAATAGGAAAAAATGGACCTCACAGTTAGTTGTGCAGTTTCTCCTGATTGTGCCAATGCCCTGCATGTAATCAGGAACTAGTTTTGAGGCACAGTGCAAAGTTCAGAAGGGAAAGAGTGCCAGATTATAGTGCAGATTTTACTGAGTTTGTGGGTGTAACGAGAAACTGGAAGAGCCCCTGAGATGTCAGAACAGCAGAACCCCCCATAAGTGAGCCCATTTTTTAAAACTACACCTCTCAATGAATTTAACTAGTAGTGCAGTGATCATATTCGCATCACGGATGTGTCACAGAATTTTATACCATTGGTCAGTTAAGAAAAAATAATTACATTTGGTGTAGAGATGCTCAATGACACTGCTGGTGATGGTGCTGTCACATCCTCTCGTAGCGGGGAGCAAGGTGGCCCTGTTGCTCAGGAGGGAGAGGAACAGGCCGACACTGCAGCAGGAGCAAGAGGAGGCTCAGATCTTTCCTTGTTTTTCAGGTGTGTATTCCACTGCTGCTCGTGCTTTGCATTCAAATACCGCGTCATGCAGGTGGTGCTCATGTTTAGAACATTTATGCCTCGCCTCTGTTTCTGACCATACCAAGTGCAAATCAGCTGTGTCTTGTCAAGGAGCTCCTTTGAGATGGCTTTGGTGTGCTAAGTTCATAAGCACTTTTTTTCTCGGAAAATCCCTTTATTGTATCCCAATTCCACAATGCATCCACTTCAAGCTACTAACACTGACTTTCAAAACCATCCATAATCTGTCTCCAGTAAAACCTCCCTTTCCTTCAGGAGTGGGTGAAGAATACCCTGGCCCTTAAGCACTTGCCTAGCAATGGTGGCTTACGCAAAGTGCATCTGTGACTGCACTTTTGCTGGTCAAATGCGAGTCGCTACAGAATAGCTATTCCTGCACAGAACAGTGTCCACTTCAGGCTACTAACACTGACGTATAAAGCCGTCCATAATCTGTCTCCCCCATGTATCTCTGAACTAATCTGCTGATACCTCCAATCACATAATCTCTGGTCCTCCCAAGACCTTCTTCTTTCCTCCACAATCATATGTTCATCATCAATCGCCTGCAAGTCTTCTCTCAAGAATCCCCCATCCTGTAGAATTCTGTAGCCCAACACATCAGATTATTCTCTACATTCTGAAATTTCAAGCGGATCTTTAACCCCTTCACCCCCAAGGGTGGTTTGCACGTTAATGACCGGGCCAATTTTTACAATTCTGACCACTGTCTCTTTATGAGGTTATAACTCTGGAACGCTTCAACGGATCTTCGCGATTCTGAGACTGTTTTCTCGTGACATATTGTACTTCATGATAGTGGTAAAATTTCTTCCATATAACTTGCATTTATTTATGAAAAAAACGCAAATATGGCAAAAATTTTGAAAATTTTGCAATTTTCAAACTTTGAAATTTTATTCCCTTAAAACAGAGAAATATGTCACACAAAATAGTTAAGAAATAACATTTCCCACATGTCTACTTTACATCAGCACAATTTTGGAAACAAAATTTTTTTTTGTTAGGAAATTATAAGGGTTAAAAGTTGACCAGCGATTTCTCATTTTTACAACAAAATTTACAAAGCCATTTTTTTTCGGGACCACCTCATATTTGAAGTCACTTTGAGGGGTCTATATAGCAGAAAATACCCAAAAGTGACACCATTCTAAAAACTACACCCCTCAAGGTACTCAAAACCACATTCAAGAAGTTTATTAACCCTTCAGGTGCTTCACAGGAGCTGAAGCAACATGGAAGGAAAAAATTAACATTTTACTTTTTAGTCACAAAAATGATCTTTTACAAACATTTTATTTATTTTCACAAGGGAAAAAGGAGAAAAAGGACTGATAAAGTTGTTGTGCAATTTCTCCTGAGTACGCCGATACCCCATATGTGAGGGAAAACCACTGTTTGGGCACACGGCAGAGCTCGGAATGGAAGGAGCGCAGTTTGACTTTTCCAAACCAAAATTGGCTGGAATTGAGAACGGACGCCATGTCGCGTTTGGAGAGGCCCCGATGTGCCTAAACAGTGGAAACCCCCCACATGTGACCCCATTTTGGAAACTAGACCCCCTAAGGAACTTATCTAGATGTGTGGTGAGTAGTTTGAACCCTCAAGTGCTTCACGCAAGTTTGTAATGTAGAGCCGTGAAGAAAAAAAATCATATTTATTCCACAAGCATGATGTTTTAGTCCCCAAATTTTTATTTTCCCAAGGGTAAGAGGAGAAATTGAACCACAAAAGTTGTTGTCCAACTTATCCTGAGTACGCTGATACCTGTAGAGCCGTGAAGAAAAAAAATCATATTTTTTCCACAAGCATGATGTTTTAGTCCCCAATTTTTTATTTTCCCCAAGGGTAAGAGGAGAAATTGGACACCAAAAGTTGTTGTCCAACATGTCCTGAGTACGCTGATACCCCATATGTGGGGGGAACCACTGTTTGGGCGCACGGCAGGGCTTGAAAGGGAAGGAGCGCCGTTTGACTTTTCCAAACCAAAATTGGCTGGAATTGCGAACGGACGCCATGTCGCGTTTGGAGGGCCCCTGATGTGCCTAAACAGTGGAAACCCCCACATGTGACCCCATTTTGGAAACTAGACCCCCTAAGGAACTTATCTAGATGTGTGGTGAGCACTTTGAACCCCAAGTGTTCACGCAAGTTTAGTAATGCATGGCCGTGAAAAAAAAAAATATTTTTTTTTCCACAAACATGATGTTTTTAGTCCCCAATTTTTTATTTTCCCAGGGTAAGAGGAGAAATTGGACCCAAAAGTTGTTGTCCAATTGTCCTGAGTACGCTGATACCCCATATGTTGGGGGGAACCACTGTTTGGGCCACGGCAGGGCTCGGAAGGGAAGGAGCGCCGTTTTGACTTTTCAACCAAAATTGGCTGGATTGCGAACGGCGTCCATGTCCGTTGGAGGCCCCTGATGTGCCTAAACAGTGGAAACCCCCACATGTGACCCCATTTTGGAAACTAGACCCCCTAAGGAACTTATCTAGGTGTGTGGTGAGCACTTTGAACCCCCAAGTGTTTCACTAAGTTTATAATGCCCTGGCGTGAAAAAAAAAAAAAATTTTTTCCACAAAAGTGATGTTTTAGTCCCCAATTTTTTATTTTCCAAGGTAAGAGGAGAAATTGGACCCCAAAAGTGGTTGTCCAATTTGTCCTGAGTACTGCTGATACCCCATATGTTGGGGGGATACACTGTTTGGGCACACGGCAGGGCTCGGAAGGGAACAGTGACGTTTTGGAATGCAGACTTTGATGGAATGGTCTGCGGGCGTCATGTTCCGTTAGCAGAGCCCCTCATGTGCCTAAACAGTGGAAACCCCCACAAGTGACCCCATTTTGGAAACTAGACCCCCTAATGAACTTATCTAGGTGTGTGGTGAGCATTTTGAACCCCCAAGTGTTTCACTAAAGTTTATAATGCCCTGGCGTGAATAAAAAAAAAAAAAAATTTCCACAAATATGATGTTTTAGTCCCCAATTTTTTATTTTCCCAAGGGTAACAGGAGAACTTGGACCACAAAAGTTGTTGTCCAATTTGTCCTGAGTACGCTGATACCCCATATGTTGGGGGAACCACTGTTTAGGCGCATGGCAGGGCGCAGAAGGGAAGCAGTGACGTTTTGGAATGCAGACTTTGATGGAATGGTCTGCGGGGTCATGTTCCGTTAGCAGAGCCCCTCATGTGCCTAAACAGTGGAAACCCCCACAAGTGACCCCATTTTGGAAACTAGACCCCCTAATGAACTTATCTAGGTGTGTGGTGAGCATTTTGAACCCCCAAGTGTTTCACTAAAGTTTATAATGCCCTGGCGTGAATAAAAAAAAAAAAAAAATTTCCACAAATATGATGTTTTAGTCCCCAATTTTTTATTTTCCCAAGGGTAACAGGAGAAATTGGACCACAAAAGTTGTTGTCCAATTTGTCCTGAGTACGCTGATACCCATATGTTGGGGGAACCACTGTTTGGGCGCATGGCAGGGCGCAGAAGGGAAGCAGTGACATTTTGGAATGCAGACTGATGGAATGGTCTGCGGGCGTCATGTTCCGTTTGCAGAGCTCCTGATGTGCCTAAACAGTAAAAAAAAACCACAAGTGACATAATTTTAGAAAATAGACTAACAAGGAACTTTTCTAAATGTGCCCCCCTTCTGGAACTAATCTTTCCTGTAAAGTAAATTAGTAGTGCATTGAGGTGTGGTACAATTTGAAACAATCCTTCATACACAGGCCAGGTTTTTCGGGCAGGTGTCGCATTGGTAAGTGGTGTCCTTGCGTATTCCCCTTTTGTAACACACTCGGCACCTTTTTTGCGGCTTACCTTTGCTTCCAGTTGGCGGGACCACCCCCGGGAAATGCTGACCTGGTATGATACGAGCACCTTCAGTTCCAGAAGTACTGGGGCCCGCTCTTTCCTGATCGCCAAACATCAGGGCCTTAACCACTACCTCCTGAAACTGAAGGTACGTCGTATCGCTGTTGCGTGTGACGGGGTCGTCTCGTCAAACACTCGTCCTCCAGTCACTCCAGATTAGATTATGAGCATGGGTCGACCAATCAAAGTATGAGTCAGACACAAGGCTGGTTCAAACTTAGAGCACGCTCTAGAATGGTACTAGTAGCACCGATCTCAGCAATGTCCTGTCTTTATTAGCATACACGGGATTATATAGACATAACAAACAGGATGACCCACGTGGGGTAAGCTATATTCATCTAATATCCGGCCAGCCCTGATTGGCCCATGTCTCCAGACAGATGTTGATGTCGTCTTCAATGGTTAAATGTCATTGTGGTCGTCATCAATGGCTTGATCCAACTTCGTCTCTCAGAAGTAGGTGTTGATCTGGGTCAATGTCTCAGGAGCAGATGTTGGCGGATACTGGTGCTATCTTTGAACTAAGTTTCGATATGAATCATGCGAGGTGAGGAAAATACTTGTCTTCAGAGCACACAAGCATATATATATATATATATATGAAAATATAAGAATATAGAAATGGACATATGACATTAGACATTGGGCATATTATAATTGTCCTTTGCAATTGCAATCATGGGCAAACTGTTTATGTTTAGCACCTACCATCTCTGATCAATTATGTCTTGTTCTAACAGGCTGTATCTGCAGGGAAATATAGCTGCGTGGGCTCAGTTCTACATCTATGTAACACTCAATAAGTGTGATATTTCATATTAAAGTTCAGCCTTGTAAGACTCCTTGATGTGGTCTGGCCCAGACGTCTTGACATTTCCTCAGAGGAAACAGATGTGGGTGTAGGTTTATGCTGGTGCAATCTTAGCTGAAGCATTGTTATATTTGATATATCTGGTTTCACTCGACAAGGAAAAACTTATTGTTTCTTAAAATGGCGGCGATGAAACAAAATGGAAGCGAAGCATACATATGTATGAAAGAATAACAGTATATAAATATTTACCTTGACAATTCCCCCTAAACACTAAGTTTTCCCTTGGCGTGGTGACCTTTGAGACTGTCCATGTGTGGGAGAGGGGAGGTGGATTTCTTCACCCAGCTACCTCAGAGACTGCCCCCTTATGGGACGCCCCCAGGCAGCTGAGTCCCTATGTTGGTTAACACATGGAGTTCTCCCATCTGTCCCTAAACTAACTCTTTTGATTGTATCGCGTCATAGAGGGTTTTGCCAAGAGGATCAGGCGGGGTATATTGTTCCATATCCCCTACATTCATATTCATCTCTTCCTGAAAAATGAAGGTACCTGAGGGGTCGGTACATTGGTTACAGCTTTCCTATATATGGGTACCACACAACACAGAGCTGAATACTGTAATACTAATCGGTGTGCCAAATCTATAAACTTTGAAATATTACTCATCATGCACCATCCACTAAAGCTAAGTGATGTCTAATGAACCTGTTATCATCATCATCTACACAGCTAAGTCTGTTCCAAGCATCCGTTACTGCAAGGATGCAAGCAAATGTCATTAGTAGCATCATTCCTCTTCTGGAGGCTCTCCAAGGATCTTCTTACAAGGCGATGCGTGGATCCAAGTTTCCTTGCCTTGTAGCTTGACTGCGGTATTTGTCGTCAGTAGAACTTGGAAAGGTCTGTCAAATCTCGGATCCAGACTCTCTCTCACGTGTCTTTTAATGACTACCCAGTCTCCGGGCTGCAGGCTGTGACTCCAGGATCCTGGTTTGGATCTGGAAGAGAACTGAAGACATTATCATGTACTTTCTTGAGTCTTTTATGCAAATCCCTTACATATGAGCTTAATACATGGTTACTCATTTCCAGTGCTTGGAGAAAGAAACATCCTAAACTAGGCACTTTGCCAAATAGTACTTCATACGGAGAAAGTCCAGTTTTCCTATTTGGAGTGTACCTTACTGAATATAGGGCTAATGGTAAACATTCAGGCCAAGATTTCCCTGTTTCAGCCATGGCCTTTTGGATTTTTTTTTTTTTTTTTTTTTAACTTCAATGTCCCATTTAGTCCTTCTACTTTTCCACTGCTTTGTGGATGATATGGGGTGTGGAAAGCTTGTTGAATTCCCAGAGCTGTCAAAACTTCATTCATTATTTCACCTGTGAAATGTGTACCTCTGTCACTTTCGATCACCTCTGGTACTCCATACCTGCACACCACCTCCGCAAGCAGCTTCTTTGCGGTCGCCGCAGCCGTAGCCTTGGCAATCGGGAAAGCCTCCGGCCAACCTGAGAATAAATCAAAACACACCAACACGTACTCCCATGATCCTGATTTTGGCAGCTGAATATAATCAATCTGCAGTCTCTGGAAAGGATAGAGGGGCTGAGGGGCGTGTTTGGGTGGTGTCTTGACTACCCTTCCCTGATTATGTGTAGCACATACCATGCATCCCTGGATCAAACCTTCTATACAGGTGGGAAAGCCTGGTGCCACCCAATGCTTCTGCATCATGCTCATTACAGCAGTTTTGGACTGGTGGGTTGGCCCATGTAACATCTGGGCGACCGCAGGGTACAATGCCCTTGGAAGGCATCGACGCATCCCTCTTCCCATACCCCAGTTGCTGCATTCAGACATGCACCTTCTTTTTCCCACTTTTCTACTTCCTCCTGGCGCACCTGAGCCTGCATCTGGGATAAGGCATCCTCCGACACAAAGGGATTTTTGGGAGCGCTTACCTGGTGCATCGTTACCCCTTGGAGTGGTCTACTGGCTGCTGTTTTTGCTGCTGCATCGGCCATTGCGTTTCCTTTACTCACCTGATCAGTGCATCTGGTATGTACTTTAACTTTTATGACAGCTACTTCTTTTGGTAATTGTAATGCATCAATTAACTGCTGGACTGCGTCAGCATTTTTAATGGGATGTCCTGCTGCCGTCAGGAATCCTCTAGACTTCCAAATTGGACCAAAATCATGAGCTATACCGAATGCGTATCTAGAATCTGTGTAGATGTTAACAATTCTACCTTCAACTATCTTACAGGCCTCGGTCAGAGCCGTAAATTCAGCCTCCTGGGCCTACTGATATGGGAGCATTGGTTCTGCTTTGATTACTGCATTCAGGGAGACGATGGCATACCTGGTGTGGAAGGTACCTGAGTCATCTTGGTGGCGAGATCCATCTACAAAAGATTCAAAATCAACATTAAGCTTTCAGTTTCAAACACTGTGGGTAGGCCTGCTGTTTCCTGTGCCATAAGCTGAACACAATCATAAGGAATCTCCTCTCTTGGATCTTCTTTGTACAATACCGTACAATACCTGACCTCCCCCCTAGATCCGAGAGAGGTAACAATGTGGCAGGATTAAGTGTGGTACATCTCTGCAAAGAAACATTTGGAGGCATTAAAAGTGCACATTGCAATCAAAGATGACATGCAGCTGAAAGATGTGCCGACTGCACCTGGTTCAGTATGTATATACATCATGAGGTGTAAGTGCTGTCAGTGGATAATCAAGAACGATATCTGACGATTCGTGAAGCAATAGTCCTACAGCATGTACTGCCCGTACACAGGACGGGGCACCTCTAGCCCCTGCATCTAGTCTTCCACTGAAACAGGCCACTGGCCTTTGATTGTCACCATGTAACTGAGTCAATACTCCTGCCACGTGTCCCCGCTGTTCATAAAGATACAGGATGAATGGTAGTTCATAGTTGGGGGTTCCTACCGCTGGAGCTCCCACAATCCTGTTTTTGAGGGAATGAAAACAGTCTATACCTTCAGGAGTTAGTTTAAAAATCACAATGGTGATACAGTCATAGAGAGGCTGCATGAGGATTGATACAGCATGTATCCACTGTCTGCAGTAGGAAACCAGTCCAAGAAATATCCTAAAAACAGCAACATTAACAGGAATAGGAAAATTCTGTACAGCTTCTTTGCGAGCGCTGGTCCGATGTCGTTCCCCCCGGTATAATGCAATATTCCAAAAAGATAACTGAAGATTTACAAAATTGCAGTTTATCCTTCAATGCTTTACAACCTGCTTGATACAGAAACAACATAAGTAATATTGTTGCAATACGACACTGTTTCCTTGAGGGGGCACAAATCAGTAAATCATCAACATATTATAAAAATAACATTGGCAAAATCAATAACTGTAAACTAAGCAGCATCCTGAGATATCTGGAACAAAAGTATATATATATATATATATATTAGACACCACTGGAGTTTCCAGATCAGTAGCTGCATTAACTGCCCATAATTTTTGTACCAACCCGTACACAGGGTTAAGTTGAAGGGGGGCTGGAGTTTGCTATGTGGGCACTGATAAGAACTGTCCTTGGACCTGCAGCTGCCTGCTTGCAAAATGTGGGCTAGAACTACTCCTGGCTGGCTTTTTTTTTTTTTTATGTCTGATACAGAACAAGCTGAATTCTTCTAACTTTTTTTTTTTTTTTTTTTTTACTTTTAATACATTGTTCGGAGTGGACAGGGAAAACATACAGGATTACATTCTGGACAGCTTCAGTAAGTAATTGTTGGGACCTAGGCATATTAGTAGAAGTATATCGTGATTTCATTGCATATATTGCATATTGACACGGCAACTGTCCTGCTCTGGTTGCTGGGACCTGTCCTATTTCTACCTGACCACACGTTTGTATATACGAATTAGATTCGTCCTGTATCATGGGTCCGCCTTTCTGTGAAATTGTTGCGGCCAGTCCTCCAGCATAGTGGAGTTGATTATTTGCAGCATTTACTATGACCCCAACATGTTGTTTCGTAAAATCCCCTGTCCCTATCCTAAAGAGTACATCATGACGGTGGGGTCCAGGAATAACATTGGAATATATTTCCTGAAAATCTTCTCTTTCCTCTGTACTAGCAACGTCTAGCGACATGATTTTACAAAGAGTGCTCTGCTTCAGTTCTGGTGTCATAGTGACAGTTCCAACCGGACAATACTCAATACGTGCTTGTAATTGTAACAACACATCACTTTCCTGAAAGATTACATTGACCCCGTGGTGATACCATTAACTGTGTGTGTACAGTGGTTCCTTGAATTTGCAGGGGAATCTTTTTAGTGACGGGGAGCAGGATAGTTGTCTGTAATTACTGAATTTTCTGCCCCCGTGTCCACCTGGAATTCAACCTCATGTCCCCCTAGTAGGTTCACCTGTACTGTGCAATTAGGATTGGGGGGTAAGGAGACAAGGGGGCTCATGCGCAAGCCACCTTATCCTATGGGTGTGGCGCTAATTGGTCTTGGGGGCCTCCTGCAGGCGGGTCATTTGGATATGGATTAGTTGGACAGGCTGGATATGGATTAGTTCTGCAATCCCTCCTGAAATGTCCTGGTTTCTTACACCCGTAGCACAATTTCTGTCCATCTCCTGGCACACGTCTCCTCTCCCTGTTATTTGCAGGACGAGTACCTACAGCGTGTATCCTTGCTCCTCTTTTTGCCTGCGCCAAATCATGCCGTGCCCCCTGTGCCATTCTGGCCAGATCCTCCGCTTCAACTGATCTCCAATCCGGTCTACCCACTTTCAGCTTTCTGTCACTTCCTTTCTCTGCCTGTCTATCTTTCTTCTCACATACACTGACCTTCTATTCACATGCCTAGCCCTTCGATTCTTACGTACTGTGTCTATTCCAAAAACCTATTCAACAAAATCTGAAAACTACTGCACTCTGGCTCTGCGTCTCTATGCTGAATGCCTGATGGGAGGGGTAAGTCGGGTCGCTGCGCAGTTTGTCAGTGTGCTCTCCCTCAGCCTTCAGCTTCCTTATCTGTAGAATGACCTTGGTGTACAGCAAAATACCATCTCGCTGCTACCAGCACTTCCTCCCTCCCTTATACCTTTGCTTGCTGTCACTGACTCCTGCATTCTTAGATCCGTTCCTACAAATATAATACTTGTATATCTCATTTATCAATCTATTGTATCTAGCTTCATTTGCCAATTTTTCCCTTAAATTTAGTGTGTTGATCCCTTGAAATCATTCCTATCACAGTTGAATATTTGATAGAAATCGAACTTAAAGATAACCACAGGGTTGTAATATTAACCCAAAGGTGGGCATACTGGCACGAGGTCAGGATATAGCTCAAAGGATATGTAACAGAAGGTTCATGACTGCTGGCTAATCTTGTCCTTCTTGTAGTGGGAGGCGTGAATCCAGGTGCTCTTGCCCTCGAGCTTCGGGTAGTATGGGTGGACAGGACCACAGTGTAGGGACCCTCAAATCTGGGCTGGAGACAGTCTCTTCTCATAAATTTTTTTTTTTTTTTATATATATAAGGTCATCAGGCGAGAAATCATGCACCGTGTCACCTGTAAATTCTGGGAGAGAAGCAGACACTGCAGAGTGGGTGTTAGTTAACTCTTTAGACAAAGCAATCACAAATTTGCTATTTTATCATTGGTTTCAAATAATTCCTGGTGCCTAATGTCTTCTGTTTTTAACATACCAGCATGATGGAGTATTGAATGTATAGTGGCCCGAAGGGTGGCCCGTGACTCATTTGAGTTTAGAGGATCATGGACTGGACCTACTGCATGGATGATGATATCAGCGGGAAGGTCCCCTGCATGGGTTGTCAGAGTCTGTCCAGGTGGCAAAGGGCCATGAGTGTATATATGAGCCATGCATTCTGCAGTGACGATGGGACCACCTGCTTGGGCTAATAATAGAGCCAGACCCCCTTTCTTGGAGCAGTTGGAGTTGGCAGGACTAACTATAGCACCAACCCGATGTGTCAGGATATCACCGTACCCTATGGATAATGTCACTGGATTTCCGTTGCGGTCTGTGTAATGCTGTGAATGGCTGGGATACCAGTTTTCAAGTACACAGGGAGCTGGGGGCCTGACCGGGGTTTCCGTGAATCTTACAGAGCGACTGTCCTCTCTGAGGATTTGTGAAGGAGAGGAAGGTGCCTTATCTCTAAAGTAGGGGTGGAATAGGCCCTAGGACCAGGGGTTGACAATGATGGTGGGGGAATGGAGGAGGGAAGAAAAGATACTGGTGCTGCTGGGGATAGTGGTGGCTGTTAAGGGGCCCACCCCTCTTCTCTCTCCTGATCCTCCTTCCCTTCATTAGATCCCATAATATCATGGCGGCGGCTCCTGATCATTGTTTGAAAAACTGAAGATTCATGCATTGCAGCAATGGCCGGGTTGGGGTGTGTGAAAGGGAACAATGGTGTTGCATCTGGTGCCATATTGGGAGCTGTGGCCTGCACAGGTGCGGGCGGGGGCTGGTAGTAGGCCCTGGTTGGTATCAGCAAGGGATATAGGCCTGACTGGGTGTGCTTGGGTGTCTCAAGATGGCCGCCGGAGGAGATGGGGTGTTGGTCATTTCCAGGTGTATTAAGATGGCCACTGGGTTTACCAAAATGGCCGCTGGGTGTGGGAGGGGCGATGGGCTGGGCATTACACCAGGAGCGACCCGCCCCACAAACACGGCAGGTCTCCGCCCAGGGCGGATTCTGTTCACCACACACATGACAGGTCCAACCTCCCTTTGTTCTAAGATCGGCACCATTATAGGGCGGTGGCCGAGGGCTTGGAGCGGCCATTTTAGTTACATCAACAAGATCATATTCTGAACATTTTATATATCCAAACAAGGGCTTGGCACCTTCTGATCCTCCTTCACCGTCTACCTCTCTCCAGCCTTCAACTTTCAAATCATTTGCTACTCTGAGATGTGCTTGTGCTTGGTGCAGGAGTCCCTGATCACTTAACATTCCTTTTCTCTGGCTTACAAAATCTTTCCACACTGAAGGCTGAAGCCTCCCTGTACTGGGTAGGCCCATCATTTTGTATAAACTCCTCACATTTTTAACAGCCTTCTTGCCATCCCGTGACTGAAACAATCTCACCAACTCCCAAAGCACCACCCTCTAACTTGTGGGGTTTTTCTGATTTAAACATGTGCATCATGATGTTAACAGAGTGCAATGATCTGTCGCGACTCAGACCACCGGCGTCACTTGCAGGTCACCACCCGTCAATACAGAGTCCCCGCTCTATGCACTGACAAGACAAAGAGTCCCTGCTCTATCTGTCTCTTCCCTAACTATGGATGGTGACTTTACAGCACAGTTCGCCGTGACACCTCTTCACAGCACAGAGTCCCCGCTCTATGTGCTAACACCTGGGCTTCTCCTAATGAGACTTCCCAGGTTAGACAAAGAGTCCCTGCTCTATTTGTCACCTCCCAGACGAAGAGCCCTACTCAATTCGTCCTTTTCCCTTGGAGGAATTTGATTATTTTCCCCCCCCACCACAATTCTCTACAAGATACTAGAAATTTGGACACTTTCAAATTGTCACGTGAGGCAGCTATACCCACATCAACACTATACATCTACAGTCACGGGAGACAGCTATCTAGAACAGAGTACAGTGACCGGAGGAGGAGGAAGTGGTGCACACGAGTACGCGCAGGCACGCGACATCACTCGGTCTGACAGTGCTGGTTCGGGACGTGGCGCGGGGTCGCCCCCAGTCTCACCACTCGACTGGTCACTCACCCAGACCCAGACAGAAAACACGACAGGACCTACAGTGACTGACACACAGGCAAGTGGGACATATAAATATATGCCCCAACTTACCGTGCTCGACGGAGGGTGATCAGTCCTCAAATTCAGTCACCGCGGGTACCACCGGGAAATCTATGAGACGGGTCTGGCAAGTAGCGAGCCGCTGGCCACGCCCCACGTTGTGGCGCCAATTGACGGGGTCGTCTCGTCAAACACTCGTCCTCCAGTCACTCCAGATTAGATTATGAGCATGGGTCGACCAATCAAAGTATGAGTCAGACACAAGGCTGGTTCAAACTTAGAGCACGCTCTAGAATGGTACTAGTAGCACCGATCTCAGCAATGTCCTGTCTTTATTAGCATACACGGGATTATATAGACATAACAAACAGGATGACCCACGTGGGGTAAGCTATATTCATCTAATATCCGGCCAGCCCTGATTGGCCCATGTCTCCAGACAGATGTTGATGTCGTCTTCAATGGTTAAATGTCATTGTGGTCGTCATCAATGGCTTGATCCAACTTCGTCTCTCAGAAGTAGGTGTTGATCTGGGTCAATGTCTCAGGAGCAGATGTTGGCGGATACTGGTGCTATCTTTGAACTAAGTTTCGATATGAATCATGCGAGGTGAGGAAAATACTTGTCTTCAGAGCACACAAGCATATATATATATATATATATGAAAATATAAGAATATAGAAATGGACATATGACATTAGACATTGGGCATATTATAATTGTCCTTTGCAATTGCAATCATGGGCAAACTGTTTATGTTTAGCACCTACCATCTCTGATCAATTATGTCTTGTTCTAACAGGCTGTATCTGCAGGGAAATATAGCTGCGTGGGCTCAGTTCTACATCTATGTAACACTCAATAAGTGTGATATTTCATATTAAAGTTCAGCCTTGTAAGACTCCTTGATGTGGTCTGGCCCAGACGTCTTGACATTTCCTCAGAGGAAACAGATGTGGGTGTAGGTTGATGCTGGTGCAATCTTAGCTGAAGCATTGTTATATTTGATATATCTGGTTTCACTCGACAAGGAAAAACTTATTGTTTCTTAAAATGGCGGCGATGAAACAAAATGGAAGCGAAGCATACATATGTATGAAAGAATAACAGTATATAAATATTTACCTTGACAATTCCCCCTAAACACTAAGTTTTCCCTTGGCGTGGTGACCTTTGAGACTGTCCATGTGTGGGGAGAGGGGAGGTGGATTTCTTCACCCAGCTACCTCAGAGACTGCCCCCTTATGGGACGCCCCCAGGCAGCTGAGTCCCTATGTTGGTTAACACATGGAGTTCTCCCATCTGTCCCTAAACTAACTCTTTTGATTGTATCGCGTCATAGAGGGTTTTGCCAAGAGGATCAGGCGGGGTATATTGTTCCATATCCCCTACATTCATATTCATCTCTTCCTGAAAAATGAAGGTACCTGAGGGGTCGGTTACATTGGTTACAGCTTTCCTATATATGGGTACCACACAACACAGAGCTGAATACTGTAATACTAATCGGTGTGCCAAATCTATAAACTTTGAAATATTACTCATCATGCACCATCCACTAAAGCTAAGTGATGTCTAATGAACCTGTTATCATCATCATCTACACAGCTAAGTCTGTTCCAAGCATCCGTTACTGCAAGGATGCAAGCAAATGTCATTAGTAGCATCATTCCTCTTCTGGAGGCTCTCCAAGGATCTTCTTACAAGGCGATGCGTGGATCCAAGTTTCCTTGCCTTGTAGCTTGACTGCGGTATTTGTCGTCAGTAGAACTTGGAAAGGTCTGTCAAATCTCGGATCCAGACTCTCTCTCACGTGTCTTTTAATGACTACCCAGTCTCCGGGCTGCAGGCTGTGACTCCCAGGATCCTGGTTTGGATCTGGAAGAGAACTGAAGACATTATCATGTACTTTCTTGAGTCTTTTATGCAAATCCCTTACATATGAGCTTAATACATGGTTACTCATTTCCAGTGCTTGGAGAAAGAAACATCCTAAACTAGGCACTTTGCCAAATAGTACTTCATACGGAGAAAGTCCAGTTTTCCTATTTGGAGTGTACCTTACTGAATATAGGGCTAATGGTAAACATTCAGGCCAAGATTTCCCTGTTTCAGCCATGGCCTTTTGGATTTTTTTTTTTTTTTTTTTTTTAACTTCAATGTCCCATTTAGTCCTTCTACTTTTCCACTGCTTTGTGGATGATATGGGGTGTGGAAAGCTTGTTGAATTCCCAGAGCTGTCAAAACTTCATTCATTATTTCACCTGTGAAATGTGTACCTCTGTCACTTTCGATCACCTCTGGTACTCCATACCTGCACCTTTGAACTAAGTTTCGATATGAATCATGCGAGGTGAGGAAAATACTTGTCTTCAGAGCACACAAGCATATATATATATATATATATATATATATATGAAAATATAAGAATATAGAAATGGACATATGACATTAGACATTGGGCATATTATAATTGTCCTTTGCAATTGCAATCATGGGCAAACTGTTTATGTTTAGCACCTACCATCTCTGATCAATTATGTCTTGTTCTAACAGGCTGTATCTGCAGGGAAATATAGCTGCGTGGGCTCAGTTCTACATCTATGTAACACTCAATAAGTGTGATATTTCATATTAAAGTTCAGCCTTGTAAGACTCCTTGATGTGGTCTGGCCCAGACGTCTTGACATTTCCTCAGAGGAAACAGATGTGGGTGTAGGTTGATGCTGGTGCAATCTTAGCTGAAGCATTGTTATATTTGATATATCTGGTTTCACTCGACAAGGAAAAACTTATTGTTTCTTAAAATGGCGGCGATGAAACAAAATGGAAGCGAAGCATACATATGTATGAAAGAATAACAGTATATAAATATTTACCTTGACACGTGCACATCGTGACAGCAGGAAAGCGTTGAGCATTGCCATTTGGACGATGTGCACGGACAGCTTCTTGTACCACACCTTGGCCTTTCTCAAAGCACTGTACGGTTGGAGGAGTTGATCAGAGAGATCAACACCCCCCATGTATTTATTGTACCCCAGTACACAGTCCGGTTTGCGGACCTGTGTAGAGGTACCCCGTACAGTGCTGAGGGCGCTGCCATCACCATGTATGGTGGTCAAGAGAAGGACATCCTTCTTGTCCTTGTACTTGACCACCAACAGGTGGTCGCTACATTGGGCTCTGCTCTCACCCTTTCTGAGCATCTGCCCAAGTAGCGTCTTCGGGAGGCCTCTCTGATTTTTGCGGACGGTACCGCAAGCTGCGGTACCTCACGCAGAGAGGGATTTGTAGAGTGGGACGCTGGAATAAAAGTTATCGGTGTAAAGGTGATAACCTTTATCCAGCAGTGGGTGCACCAAATCCCACACAATTTTCCCACTCACTCCCAGGACGGGGGGACACTCAGGGGGTTCAATCCTGGTGTCCTTTCCTTCGTAAACTCTAAAGCTGTGCGTGTACCCTGAGGTACTCTCGCACAGCTTGTAGAGTTTAATTCCGTACCTTGCCCTCTTGCTGGGCAGGTACTGGCGGAATCTGAGCCGTCCCTTAAAATGAACCAAGGACTCATCCACGCAGATGTCCCTTTGGGGCACGTACACTTCAGCAAACTTTTTGCTGAAGTGTTCGATGACCGGCCGAACTTTGAACAGACGGTCAAAGTTGGGGTCATTTTGTGGGGGACACTGTGCATTATCATTATAATGCAGGAATTTGTGGATGGCCTCAAAACGCGTCCGAGCCATGACCATTCGGAACAGTGGAGTGTTGTATAAAATATCAACACTCCAATATTGCCGAAGTTCTGGCTTCTTCAGGATCCCCATATGGAGGACCAGGCCCCAAAACTGCATCATTTCACCTGCGTCTACAGGAGACCAGTTGGAAAATGATGACACTGGGTTTTGCGCCAAAAATTGCCGAGCGTACAAATTAGTTTGCTCCACCACGAGGTTAATAAAATCCTCAGAGAAAAAGACTTTGAAAAAGTCTATTTCTCTGAGGCCCGTGGTGTCAAACTTGATTCCTGATTCTGCCACAAAATCAGGAATCAGTGGCTCGTAATTGTCACTTATCAAAGTTCCGCGGCTGCCGGATGTGCGCACAGGAGTGGCGGAAAGGGAAGTGAAAAAAAAAAAAAACGGCAGGAACGAGCTCTGATAAGTGACCGGTGTCACTTATCAAAGTTCCGCGGCTGCCGGATGTGCGCACAGGAGTGGCGGAAAGGGAAGTGAAAAAAAAAAAAAAAACGGCAGGAACGAGCTCTGATAAGTGACCGGTGTCACTTATCAAAGTTCCGCGGCTGCCGGATGTGCGCATAGGAGTGGCGGAAAGGGAAGTGAAAAAAAAAAAAAAACGGCAGGAACGAGCTCTGATAAGTGACCGGTGACACTTATCAAAGTTCCGCGGCTGCTAGATGTGCGCACGGGAGTGGCGGAAAGTGGAGTGAAAAAAAAAAAACTGCAGGAACGAACTCTGATAAGTGACTGGTGTCACTTATCAAAGTTCCGCGGCTGCTGGATGTGCGCACAGGAGTGGCGGAAAGGGGAGTGAAAAAAAAAATGCAGGAACGAGCTCTGATAAGTGACTGGTGTCACTTATCAAAGTTCCGCGGCTGCTGGATGTGCGCACAGGAGTGGCGGAAAGGGGAGTGAAAAAAAAAAAGACGGCAGGAGCGAGCTCTGATAAGTGACCGGTGTCACTTATCAAAGTTCCGCGGCTGCTAGATGTGCGCACAGGAGTGGCGGAAAGGGGAGTGAAAAAAAAAACAAAAAAACGGCAGGAACGAGCTCTGATAAGTGACCGGTGTCACTTATCAAAGTTCCGCGGCTGCTAGATGTGCGCACGGGAGTGGCGGAAAGTGGGGTGAAAAAAAAAAAAACTGCAGGAACGAGCTCTGATAAGTGACTGGTGTCACTTATCAAAGTTCCGCGGCTGCTGGATGTGCGCACAGGAGTGGCAGAAAGGGGAGTGAAAAAAAAAAAAACTGCAGGAACGAGCTCTGATAAGTGACTGGTGTCACTTATCAAAGTTCCGCGGCTGCTGGAAGTGCGCACAGGAGTGGCGGAAAGGGGAGTGAAAAAAAAAAACAAAAACGGCAGGAACGAGCTCTGATAAGTGACCGGTGTCACTTATCAAAGTTCCGCGGCTGCTAGATGTGCGCACGGGAGTGGCGGAAAGTGGTGTGAAAAAAAAAAAAACCTGCAGGAACGAGCTCTGATAAGTGACTGGTGTCACTTATCAAAGTTCCGCGGCTGCTGGAAGTGCGCACAGGAGTGGCGGAAAGGGGAGTGAAAAAAAAAAAAAAACTGCAGGAACGAGCTCTGATAAGTGACTGGTGTCACTTATCAAAGTTCCGCGGCTGCTGGAAGTGCGCACGGAGGGGGTGCAAAAGAAAAACGAGCACGAGTGTTGATCGGTGAACTGCGTCACCAATCAACGCTCGGCGGCTGCTAAATGTGTGCAAAGGGGGGGTAAAAAGAGGGGGAAAGGGAAGGGGGGAGGGGGGAATGGGGGGATTGGGGTGGATCGGGCAGGGATCGGGGCTCAAAAACTCACGTTTGTAGTCTCTCTTCTTTCTTCTCTCTTCTTTCTTCTCTCTTCTTTCTTCTCTCTTCTTTCTTCTCTCTTCTTTCTTCAGCAGGAGTTGTGGTGTCACAGGCTACTGTGGCACCACAAGGCCCAGCACAGGAGGAGATCTGGCGTGTGACCGCACTGCAGGAATCCTCAGCAAGTGTGAGGACCCCTGCAGTGCGGTCAGACAGGTCAGATCCAGTTTGCAGACAGGTCAGAGCGGTCACATCGCTGCTGTGACCTGTCATTGGTGGGATCGATGATCACATCGATCCCACCAATCAGAGGAGACCCTTGTTTTGCCGGTTGCTAGGCACCGGCCTAGTAATCGGAGCTCACTGCTCCGATTCCTAGGCAGGTCACCGGCAGGTCAGGAAGCAGGGCACAGAGCGGTCACACCGCTGCTGTGCCCTGTGATTGGCGCGATCGTCGATGACATCGATCGCGCCAATCAGCAGCTGCAGGCCCTACTGGGCCTGTCCTAGGCTCCGGCCTAGGATCGGTGCTATTACTGCACCGATCCAGGCAGGTACAGGCAGGGCACAGCGCGGATACACCGCGGCTGTGCCCTGCGATTGGCGCGATCGATGTGATCGGCGATCGCGCCAATCCAGGGGGGGTCTGCTCCTTTCTATGCCCAGGCCTAGGATCGAGTACATCGGTACTCGATTCTAGCCTGGGATCTCACTGTTTCAGCCCATCGGATTGGCTGAAACAGTGAGAAAGGCTGCGATTGGCTGTTCAGAATTGAACAGCCAATCACAGCGATCGGGAGTGAGGGTGGGCGGTGACAGACCCCGGGATGCCGGCGCCATCTCTCCTGAGGTAAGATGGCGTCGGAATTTTAATGCGATCATTGCGACTTAAGTCGCAATGTCGCATTAAAGGGCTGGACGTACTATCCCGTCCCCGGTCATACGGGCCCAGGTACCATGGACGGGATAGTACGTCCGATGGCAGTAAGGGGTTAAAACCCATGTCTTCAGAACAGCTTACAGCCTGCAATGACCTCACTGCCAACTCACCAACACCTGAGCTGCTGCAGCCCCCAAAACTACTGTCTCCATCCCCATTATCGTTTAGAATGTAAGGCCGCAAGGGTAGGGTCCTCTCCCCTCTGCACCTGTCTGTCACTATTAGTTTTGTTCATTGTAATTTCTCTTTGTGTTATGTATGTAACCTTTCCTCATGTACAGCACCATGGAATCAATGGTGCTCTAAAGAAAATTAATAATAATAATCCTCTCCATGATGTTCCACACAGTCCTTACCCTTGCCCTCATTGCCAGATTACACACAACAGAAAGCTGCAGCAGTTGGCACCTGTGTCTTTCATCATCAACAGAGTTGTGCTGCGGTGTTCCGATGACTGTTTACACTACCCCTACCTTATACTCAAACTCCAACAAAACAAGTGGTGGGGCATCAGTGCGCTCAATTTCCTCCAATTGTTGGCCAGGTCCAGGTGGATGACCCATGGATCCACAGCCAGCAGACTCATCAAAAAGCAGAAGTGACTGCTGCATGACTTGGGGCTCAGACTGCTTGCCTGATTTGCAAGGGGGTGAGGTGGAAGACAGATGCCCATGGGCCACAGGTTCAAAATCTGTGCATTCAGCAGGGGACTGGATGGAAGACAAAAAAAAGAAACTGTAGGCACTCTCAGTCCACTAATCTAAATCCACCTCTACTTGTTCTAGCCTCACCATTCATCCAGCAGTACTTGTGCCTACAAAATTACGCAGTCAGTCCTATCACCTGCATGGAGGAAAGGCTGTGGTGTTGGTAAACCAAACTTCTGACTCCAACTACTCAATTTCCCTGACTCCAGACTTCACAATTCCGACTCCACAGCACTGATTCACTACAGAGCATGTACACAAGGTGCAGCACAGATTCATATCAACTAAAAGCCTACATCCTTAGATCAGGAATGAAACAGACATATAGGACATATAGGATATATAGATATATAGGACATTTCATAACTTTCTCAACTTCTTATTAAAAAATTTGCAGCACATACTGCCTTGAACTACTGTACCCAATCATTGTATATTTTAGGAGTTACGGTCGGTCCATTTTATACTGACTCTGACTCCACCAAAATGGACACCGTCTCCAACTCCATGACTCAAAGTTCACAGCGCTGGTAGCAGGCACAGATCAACCACATTATCTCTCTTCCTGCAGCAGCTACATCACCACCAGCAGCAACATGGCCACATCCCCTATTTGATGCTCTCCTCATTGTTTTGAACCCAAAAAAGTGCAGAGTATTACACGGCCTGTATAGAGAGAGACAATGGTCAGCTGATTATTACACTGCCTGTTTTCAGAGTACTCTAACCCCCTAAAAAAACAAAAAAAACCTCAAAACCAGTGTTGGCTACCTGCTCCTCCTATGCCTCTTCCACCTGCATCTCCACCTTAACCTCCTCCTCCATTTGGACCTCTGCCTCTTGGTTCTAGATTGTTATTTTTTTTTTTTACTCTATGTTCGTTTAAGTTAGTTCCCTAACAATAACAAAAAAAACACATAAAAAGTGTTAGATACCTCCTCCTCTGACTCCTCCACTTACACCGCCACATCCACCTCCTCCATCTCCTCCACTTGGACCTCCGCCTCATTGATCAAGATTATTATTTGTTCTTTTTTTTATTCTGTGTCATTTTAAATAATTTCCCTATCCACATTAGTTTGCAGGGCAATTGTCCTGCTCTTACCCACATTTAGTTCCTTTTGCAGACCACTGGCCCTGACTATGACCATTTTGCAGCCATTTTAACAACTTTCCGACATCAGCAGTAAATGTACGCCGATGTCGGACTCCCTCCCTTTGATGTGGGCTCCGGCGGTGAGCCCACATCTTTTCCAGCACGTCAGCTGTTTTGAACAGCTAATATGTGCCTCTAGCAGCCACGGATGGAATCGATGTTAACTCATTAAATGCCTGTCAAACTCTGACAACGGCTTTCAATAGCGCTTACTGCAAGTGCGCCGGAAATTCCGCCCATTGATGACACCATTACATGATTGCAGGTCACTGATGGGTCGGCATTATAACCAGAGGTCTCCAGCAGACCTCTATGGTTGTCACTGCCGGATTGCTATGAGCGGCACCCGGTGGACAGCGCTCAAAGCAAGTGCGCAATTCTGCTACATACAGGCGATCTGATCATCCCTGTATGTAGCAGAGTCGATCGGTTTATGGCAGCTTCTAGTCTCCCATGGAAAAGTAAAAAAAGTTTTAAAAAATATTTTAAAATATTTAAAACATATAAAAGTTCAAATCACCCCCTTTCGCCCCTTTTAAAATAAAACAATAAAAAAAATCAAATGTACACATATTTGTTATTGCCACATTCAGAATCGCTAGATCTATCAATATGAAAAGGAATTAACCCGATCACTAAACGGCATATAGAGAAAAAAAAACTCCAGAATTACGTTTTCTGGTCATCGCAACATTGCATTAAAATGCAATAAAGGGCGATCAAAAGATCGTATCTGCACCAAAATGGTATCATTAAAAACATCAGCTCGGCACAAAAAATAAGCCCTCACCCAACTCGAGATCACGAAAAATGGAGACGCTAAAGGTATCGGAATATGATGCAATTTTTTTTTTCACCACTTAAATAAAAAATATGGTGAGGGCTGTTTCTTTTTTCAATATTGAATGCACTTTGTCTTCAACACATTTTTCATGCACCACCTAGCTTACTATCAAGTGGTATGCTTTATACTAAGGACTGATTGAGACTGCAGTCAACAGTTTGGTGCCGTTTTGTCTGCTTTTTCACTTTTTGCTGTCAAATGAAAAAGAACCTAGACATATTTAGTGTCTATGAACTTGTAATGACCTGGAGAATCATAATGGCAGATTAGTTTTAGCATTTGGTCTACATGATAAAAAACAAAACTCATGTGGGATTGCACTTTTTTGCAATTTCACTGCACTTGGAACTTTTTTCCTGTTTTTCAGTACACGACATGGTAAAACCAATGGTGTCATTCAAAAGTACAACTCGTCCCACAAAAAGCCAAGCCCTCACATGGTCATTTTGACCAAACATAAAAAAGTTATGGCTCTGGGAAGAAGGGGAGCAAAAAATGAAGATGTAAAAACAAAAATAGCTCTGATAGTTAAAGGTTTAAAGCACCGAAGTCCAGGTCCCCATTGACTTCTATTGGGTTTGGTTACAGGGTCAAGTTCAAGGGCAAATTCGGACCTGTACTGAACTTTTTACTGTATGTTCGTCTAACCGAGCTAACCCGAACATCCATTGGTTCGCTCATCTCTTGCAAACTGCAGCCTAGCTTTTTAATGTCTCTGTGTCAGCAGTGTGGTCCTCCTGGGTCTCCTAACATAGTGCTTCATTTTGAATTTCTTTGGATCAATTTTTCTCTGCCGTCCACGTTGAGAGAGATTAGCTACAGTGCCATGGGTTGTAAACTTCTTGATTATGTTGCACTCTGTGGATGAAGGAACATCAAGATCTCTGGAGGTGGACCTTGAGATTGTTGATATTTTTCAACAATTTTTTTATTCTCAAGTCATCAGACAGTTCTCTTCTCTTTCTGTGTGTCTGCATGCTCAGTGTGGCATGCACAGACACCCAATGCAAATATTGAGTCAACTTCTCTTTTTATCTGGTTTCAGGTGTGATTTTCACATTGCCAACACCTGTTACTTGCCACAGGTCAATTTGAATAAGCATCACATGCTTGAAACAAAGTTGTTTATGCAAAATTTTGGGAAGGTGCCAACAATTTTGTCTATCTAATTTTTGAGGTTGTGTGAGAAATTATGTCCAATTTGCAGTTTTTTCCCTCATGTTTTTTGTGTTGTTCAAATACACACAAAGGAAATAAACGTGTATAACAAAACATGTGTAATTGCAGTAATTTTCTAAGAAAAATACTTCATTTTCTGGAAAAATTTCAAGGGTGCCAATACTTTTGGCAATAACTGTGTACCTTGTTATTGTTCTTGTAATCCATGATAATTGTAACAAATTTTTATTTATTTTTTGTTCCTGGGTCCAAAGTGTGTTTTCCTAACCCGTTATGCCTAAAACAAATAGAAAATAGTTGTTGTTCCACAAAAACTTTGCTTTTGTGATCAGGACAATGGAATTTTGAAATTTGTCTGTTTTCGGGAAAATTCTCGATTCTTATTCAATACGGAGTAGTCTTCTAGAATATTGTTTAACTGCTAGAATTGTGCAGAAGTTTCTACAATTTTCCAGAATTATCTGGAAGTGTCTAGAAACTTTTAGAACTTTCTAGAACGTTCTCAGACTGTTCAATAGTAGTCATACAAGTACCTCATTTCACATGCGAATATTGCATATGCGAATATTGCAAGAAAACTCTTGAAGGTAAGGTGAATAATTGCTGATCGTTTACATGGCAGTGCTTTATTTTGTAGAATCTCAATGATTTAGATCGAGTACAGTTTAACCCCTTACTGCCCGCGGACGGAATAGTACGTCCGTGGCCAGTATCCCCCCGATTTGATGAGGGCTCCGGCAGTGAGCCCGCATCAAAGCCGGGATATGTCAGCTGTTTTGAACAGCTGACATATGCCCGCAATAGGCACGAGTGGAATCGCGAATATGCACACCGCTGACCCCCGTCATGTGATCGGGGGTCATCGGTGCATCGGCATAACAATCAGAGGTCTCCTCTAAGGCTGTTATGCCGGATTGCTATGAGCACAACCCTGTGGTCTGCGCTCATAGCAATGCAGTAATTCTGCTACATAAAGGTGATCTGAGCATTACCTCTATGTAGCAGAGGCGATCGAGCTATGGCATCTTCTAGACTCCCATGGGGACGATTGAAGCATACTAAAAGTAAAAACAAATGTTTTTTTAAAAAAAAAAAAAAGTTCAAATCACCCCATTTTCGCCCCATTCAAAATAAAACAATAAAAAAAAATCAAACATACACATATTTGATATCACCGTGTTCAGAATCAGCTGATCTATCAATAAAAAAAAGGATTAACCTGATCGCTAAACGGCGTAGCGACAAAAAAAGTCAAAACGCCAGTATTACCTTTTTTTGGTCGCTGCGACATTGCATTAAAATGCAATAACGGGCGATCAAAAGAACGTATCTGCATAAAAGTGGTGTCATTAAACACGTCAGCTCGGTAACGCAAAAAATAAGCCCTCACTCAACCGGAGATCACGCAATTTTTTTTTAGCAAACTTAGATAAAGGAGAACCTAGACATGTTTGGTGTCTGTGAACTTATAATGACCTGGAGAATCATAATGGCAGGTCAGTTTTAGCATTTAGTGAACTTAGCAAAAAAGCCAAACAAAAAACAAGTATAGGATTGCACTTTTTTTGAAATTTCACTGCACCTGAAATTTTTTTCCTGTTTTCGAGTACAAGACATGCTAAAACCAATTGAGTCTTTCAAAATTACAACTCGTCCCACAAAAAGTAAGCCCTCACATGGCCATATTGATGGAAAAACCTCTGAAGGTGCTGATGCCACCACTGCATATCAAGTTAGGCCTCATCAAGCAATTTGTCACGGCTCCTGACAAGGAGTCAGCTGCTTTCAAGTACCTCCAAGATCTCTTTCCAAAGCTGTTCGAGGCAAAGGTCAAGGCTGGTATCTTCTACGGACCACAGATCAAGAAGATCATAGAATGTAACGAGTTCGCCAGGCTGCTGAACAGGACAGCGAAAACAGTTGGAATAGTTTCGTTGCAGTGGTTCATGGCTCCCTGGGTAATCACTAGGCTAAAAACTATGTGCAGTTGGTTCAGACTCTCATAAAGAATTACGCCATAATGGGATGCAGAATGTCTCTCAAAGTCCATATCCTTGACACTCATCTTGACAAGTTCAAGGAGAACATGGACGCTTACTCAGAGGACCAAGGCGAGCGCTTTCATCAAGATATATTGGACTTTGAACGTCATTACCAAGGACAGTATAACGAAAACATGATGGGGGACTACATTTGGGGCTTCTTCGATTAAGCGATTTGCTGTACACTCACAAATCTAGAAAAACTACTCATTTCTGAACCTTTTTGAGTGAGTTTTGATTGTCTTTATCTATTTACCATGCAAGTGTTGTTTTTTATTAGACCGCATGAACGAAAATATAATAATTTCCTTTTTTTGACACAATAAATACAAAATTTTCTGGCCTGTGGTCATAAAATCAAAGTTTGTGCTGAATGTAGTAGTTTTTCCATAGTCTTTAAACATAAGCAGTTGAAATATTACACTTGGAAGCCAGGAACAAAAATTGTGTTACATAGTGTAATCAGTATTCTGGTCTTGATTAGTGTTCCCAATAAGCAAATAAAAACAGTACCCCTATTTGCTAAGAAGTAGAGCTTTCACTCACACGGTTTAACTTTCTGAAAAACTAAAACTGGATATGTATACATTCATAAAGGTTTTGAAAATTGGCTGTTTTACAAAATTACTTCAAATGACCTTAGTCTCTTTGACTTCTCACCCTTCCATCGCTTGGATGTTTTTGTTACAAATATTGTAAAAGAAATACAGGATGGTAGATTATATTTCTAAGGCCGGAGTCACACTAAACGATAAAATTTCGGTCCGTATTATACGGCCGTAATACGCTGAGGAGTTCCTAGAAAAGTGATCCGTATGTAACCCGTATGGAATGCGAGAATGCGATTTCCTCGCATGAACACATCCGTGTGTCATCCGTATGCCATCCGTATGCACTCCGTACGGCGAGATTTTCTCGGCAGCATGGAAAACTGACAAATGATGGTTTTTAGGCCTGAAACACATTTAAATAATCATGATTAAGCCTCAACAGGTGGCACCCTCCAATCTTTCCCTTTCACTCTGTGCTTGTGTTGCCTGAGTTGTGCTTTGTCCAAAATATGGGAGACACACTTACTTTTAACACAACTGAGCGTGTGTTGTATAACTGGGTATTGTCACAACGTTTTGGTGAGCCATACCCAGTGATTGTGGATCCCAGGCAGCGTAGAAGATTTTGGGTCCATCCCCTTTTGAGGCGACGTGACAGTGAAGGTCATTTCCACTGTCTCTACGCTTCTCTGCGTAGCAATCCTGATACGTTTTTTTCTTATTGCCGGATGTCCCTTCGCACTTTTGATATATTGCTGGAGATTGTGCGCCCTGGGATAACGTTTCAGGACACAAGGATGTGTAAAGCAATATCTGCCGAGGAGCGCCTGATCCTTACGTTACGGTATGTATGCATCCGATATATTGATGATGTATTTATATATTTATGTATGTCCTGCCCTTACATCTTTTGTTATTGAGACCTCTATTGCTCTATGTGTAACCCCCACAAGTGTTCTGATCCAATATAACCTTGGATATGACCCAAAAACCACACATCTTGCATTTGTCTGTTTTTGTGCAAAGGTTTGTTATTAATAGAGTAAAAGTGTCATCAATGTATAAGCATTTACTTAAGTGGCTGGCTTATCATTTTTATTTCGTCATTACCCTTTAGATTTCTTTCCACGGGGATGTCATAAGCAGCATTGCATTTAGAATTCTTACTTGGCAAGTCAACCATCTCTGGGATTGTGCGGTCAACATGCGCAGAAATCTGGTCCCAACTCCATCACCTGGTCATGCCTCAGCCGCAAATGGAAGATTGGATGCGAATAGCGCGTGGTTTTCAGGAGAACTGCCAGTTTCCAAACTGTCTAGGAGCCCTGGATGGGAAGCACATCCGTGTGCGTAAGCCGCCGAACTCAGGGTCCCAATATTACAATTATAAGCAATACTTCTCCGTAGTTCTGTTGGCCCTGGTTGACACTAGCTACAAGTTTGAAATTGTCGATATTGGGGCCTATGGAAGAACTGGAGACTCCGGAGTCTTCAATTCTTCCATTATGGGTCGGCGGCTGCGCAATATTGAGTTGAACATCCCACCCCCACGTTACCTACAAGGGAATAATATTAAAGCCTTGCCTTATGTGATGGTTGCAGATGAGACTTTCCAGTTGACCCGGAACGTCATGAGGCCCTATCCACGAAGAGCCCTCAACCACAGGCGCACTATCTTTAACTTTAGACTTTCCCGTGCACGCCGTCTTGTTGAGTGTGCCTTTGGTATTTTGTGTGCCAAATGGCGGGTTCTCCAGTCCGCAATTCAACTTGGTGAAGCAAATGTTAATGTGGTAATACAGGCGTGTGTTGTACTGCATAATTTCACAAGATACCATGATTGCCCAGCAAATGTTGATGATGAGGTTGAGGATGTTAGTCCTGATCCTACTAATGGAAGACCTGTCCAACCTCTACGTCGGCAGCCCTCTGGCCTAAGAGTGCGTGAGCTGTTAACAAATTATTTTGTCTCCCCTGAGGGATCTACTCCCTGGCAAGAGAATGTGATGTCTATGTAAATACTTATGGCAGTTTGTGACAGTGTTTTGGGAATGTTTACCCTTTGAATCCTATAAATATTTACAACATAGCCTTAGTTGTCGGTTGATAATAAAATATAGCTGAAATAAAGCATGACACGCATTTCTTGTTTTGTAGTGCAAATGTATATTTTCATTGCACCACAATTTTTTCTGCCATATTTCATTCATATGGCTGTAACGGCCTAACATTCAGGCCTCATTATATAAAAGTAAGCAAAAAAATTAAACACATTTCACACAAATATACAACAACACCCCACAACATTTCCTCATTATAGGTTGTGGTAAGTTGGGGTGGGGGTGAAGGGGACAGTCACCTTGGGCAGAAGGTGGTCTGCTCTTGTGGGCAACCTGTCTATTACCCTGGGCTAGGGAACTTGGCCACGCTGTATTCAGGCCCAAGGTTTGGTCCTGTGGTACGGCTCCATAATAATGTTGAGCCTGATATGGATGGCTCACATCCTGGCTATGGGAGTAAGCCATGGCTTCATAACCCCCAATATGGCCATGTCAACCAGACACATGTTGGGACCAGCCTCCAACATTGTGTCTGGTCAAGTGGCCATATTGGCCAGGTGCAGTGAACTCGGGCAAGTGTCCAAAGGTTATTTGCCCTTCAGTTTGGGTGGCCTGTGTCTGGAAGGTAGGGGTGCGGACTGTAATTCCCCTGACTGCTGGTGGGGAAGGTCTTGCAGCGGCAGAAGATTTGATTGGGATAGCTGCCACCTTTCTAAAAAATAAAAAATGGCAGAGGATTGTTGGGAGGGGCACAAGCGTCCAGTACCATCTGGAGAGCACCTCGGGCACGTAATATGAGGGAACGCGGGACCAGGCGCAAATATTGTGCTAGGCTGCGAAAGAATGCCTCTTCCCCATCATCATGGGCAGCCCTGGAAAGATAATTCAGGACACCCGTATCCACTTGCCTCCTAGTGCTAGCAGTGGAAAATACTCTTCTGCGGCGTCCACGAATTGGTCCGCCAGAAGGCAGGGGTGATCTTTCAAGCCGCACTGTGGGACTGCTGCTCTGGACCACATCTTCCTCCTGAGGATTAGCCTCCTGAGTGGATGCTGATGCTGTCTGAAATGTTGTTGGTGGTGGTGCTGCTGGCTGGTTGGTCTCTGGGGGTGCCGAAGATGGGCCAGTCACTTCGTCACCTTCACCGACAGGGTCAATGATGACCTTGGAGTCGGATGCCGTCTCTCTTTCTGTAAGGATTGACTCCGTTCTGTTGGATATAAAACATTGAACATTACAATAAAGCAGTTATGGATAAAGTAGAACATGTGTTTAAGGTCTACCTTAATGCATGCACTTACGGCCTAAGATCCATGCTGGGGGCAAGAAAATTCAAACTGTCATAATAAACATATTTCCGTTTTTTGGGCGCTGCATCCCCACTTCTCCCTAATTGCTGGCGTTCACGCCGGTACTGGTCCCGGCAACTCCGCCACCGTCTAGTAACATCATTCACTGAAAAGAAAAAAATATATATACAAATGATCAGATTGGATGTGTTTGAACATGTAGGCCTCAGTGGTATGTGGCCTGTGATGTAGCAAATGTGTATCCTATACAATATGGGTAATATAGGACACACATAAGCTATCCTGCATTGTAACTTTAGATGTAAGAGTGAACACAATAGTTGCATAAATGTACTTACTAATTTCCTGCTGCTCAGCACGAGGGCGATCCTCACAACCAGGGACCATGTGGGCGCATATAGATCTCCATGCTGCCTCCTTGCGGGAGCGGTCCGCATAATGGGGGTCTCGTTGGTCCCACAAAACTGGCCTTTCCTGCACCAGCACTATCAGCATTTCCACATTAATCATTATGGCCATGATTACTCCGTGGAGGCGTGCTTCCTGGTTAGGAGTGTAGTGTGCGAGGCTAATCTGCATGTCAAAACTTCCTGAGAAAGCATGATTGAATTTCCTGTCACCAGGAGAACTGTTGCATTTTTCTCGCAACTCACACGTCTGATCCGTGTGCAATCCGTTTTTTTCACGCACCCATTGACTTGCATTGGCGAGACTCGCCCGTAATACGCTGCAAATCGCAGCATGCTGCGATTTCCCTCGCTCGTATAAAACGGGCGAGAAAACATCGGATGATGGGAGCTGCCCCATAGATTAACATTGGTCCGAGTGCAATGCGATATTTTCTCGCATTGCACTCGTCCGTATTTCTCTCTAGTGTGACTCTGGCCTAAGACTCATGGTTAGTAACAAGAGATTTTACTGTTGAGACAAATCAATCAAAATGAGTCATCATCAGTGCTTATATGGAAACACCATTAAAATAACATTTTTTGTTCTGAAATAATGGGAACACTAAGAGCATCTTCACTACCTACACAACAACCATGTATGTTCACAAGCAAACAATGCCCACTAATTCCTTTGCAAATGAAGTGACATCTTATGCATACTGAATTCATAGATTGTATGTCTGAAGAGACAGATGCAGCCTTTTCAATGCATTACATCCCAGTAGGGAACATAAAATGTGAAGGAGGTTTGTTACACATGCGATTGCGCACATCGGAGGACATCCTGGTAATTTGACTCATTCTCCCATGATTGGCTGTGGTGGCGTTCCAGCTCATTGCTGACAGCTGTAAGTGCCTTTCCTATGACAAAATTCTAGGAAAGAACAGCAGCAAGATGATGTCAAGTGCATCCCACAAAATGAGGAACATTTTTACAGAAATGAATCAGTATTTGGGTCGAACATTATTTTTTTATTTGGAACTCTGTTGAAGGGCCTCATTGACCTTTTCAGACCATCTGAGCTAATAAATCCTTAGACCTCCAGTTCCGCAATGTTTTGGGTAAGGTCAGGATGGCAAATTTCCCTCTTCTACAATATCAGATGTTATGGTAATTCCTTTTAACTAATGAGTAAGAGCAAAGGAATGTCTTCAAACCTCATCTAGACCCAGTGGAATCTGTTGAAAATGTATGACAGCTGTGAGATTTGGCTGGGCTTTTTATGAATGTATGAGAGCTGGCAGAAGAAAACTGGGATGACTGATTGTACATATAATGTGTACATAATATTTGTTTCACAACCTCGTGTTTCAAACAGCAAAACAATATTAAAGTGTAATCATGAGATCGCCATTATTGAATCTTGTGACTGAGAACTGTTGGAACCATGTATCCAAACACATCATTGTCATTATTTTTTACTCTAGCTTAAAATATAATAGACTGTACATACTAAGGAATTATAGGGGCATATTATTACACCACTAGTATCCAGTTTATTAAAATGATTTCTGTTTCTGGGAAAGTCTCCTCATAACCAGTTTGGCAACCATCGATGTTCTAAGAGTTTTATCCCAAATGCCTGGAACAACCAGTCAATGGATGCATTAAATCCGTTGTAAGAAAATAAAGAGATCCCACCACCACATTTATATGGCAGAAAAACAATTATTTTTGACATTTCAGTGGTTAAACAGACAGGATCAGAAGTTCAAACTCCAACATTTGGTGACAGTTGGCAATTAAGATTAGTCAGCATGTAGCGGAGGCCAGGTGGCAGTACAGTCATGGCCAAAAGTTTTGAGAATGACACAAATATTAATTTTTACAAAGTCTACTGCTTCACTTTTTCTAATGGCAATTTGCATATACTCCAGAATGTTATAAAGAGTGATCAGCTTAACAGCAATTACTTGCAAAGTCAATATTTGGCTAGAAAATGAACTTTATCCCCCAAAACACATTTCAACATCATTGCAGCCCTGCCTTAAAAGGACCAGCTAACCTCTTTTCAGTGATTGCTCCATTAACACAGGTGTGGGTGTTGATGAGGACATGGCTGGAGATCAATCTGTCATGATTAAGTAAGAATGACACCACTGGACACTTTAAAAGGAGGCTGGTGCTTGGCATCATTGTTTCTCTTCTGTTAACCATGGTTATCTCTAAAGAAACATGTGCAGTCATCATTGCAATGCACAAAAATGGCCTAACAGGGAAGAGTATTGCAGCTAGAAAGATTGCACCTCAGTCAACAATCTATCGCATCGTCAAGAACTTCAAGGAGAGATGTTCCATTGTTGCCAAAAAGGCTTCAGGGCGCCCAAGAAAGACCAGCAAGCGCCAGGACCGTCTCTTAAAAGTGTTTCAGCTGCGGGATTGGGCTACCAGCAGTGCAGAGCTTGCTCAGGAATGGCAGCAGGCAGGTGTGAGTGCATCTGCACGCACTGTGAGGCGGAGACTCTTGGAGCAAGGCCTGGTCTCAAGGAGGGCAGCAAAGAAGCCACTTCTCTCCAGAAAAAACATCATGGACAGACTGATATTCTGCAAAAGGTACAGGCAGTGGACTGCTGAGGACTGGGGTAAAGTTATTTTCTCTGATGAATCCCCTTTTCGATTGTTTGGGACATCAGGAAAACGCCTCATTCGGAGAAGACAAGGTGAGCGCTACCACCAGTCTTGTCTCATGCCAACTGTTAAGCATCCTGAAACCATTCATGTGTGGGGTTGCTTCTCAGCCAAGGGAATCGGCTCTCTCACAGTCTTGCCTAAAAACACAGCCATGAATAAAGAATGGTACCAGAATGTCCTCCAAGAGCAACTTCTCCCAACCCTCCAAGAGCAGTTTGGCGATCAACAATGCCTTTTCCAGCATGATGGAGCACCTTGCCAGAAAGCAAAGGTGATAACTAAATGGCTCAGGGAACAAAACATAGAGATTTTGGGTCCATGGCCTGGAAACTCCCCAGATCTTAATCCCATTGAGAACTTGTGGTCAATCATCAAGAGACGGGTGGACAAACAAAAACCTAAAAATTCTGACAAAATGAAAGCATTGATTGTGCAAGAATGGACTGCTATCAGTCAGGATTTGGTCCAGAAATTGATTGAGAGCATGCCAGGGAGAATTGCAGAGGTCCTGAAGAAGAAGGGTCAACACTGCAAATATTGACTTGCTGCATTAACTCATTCTAACTGTCAATATAAGTTTTTGTTACTCATATGTTTGCAATTAGTATATTTCTGTCTGTGATAAAAACATCTGTCAAACACGCATAAAAACCAGAGGGCAGCGGATCATGTGAAAATATAATATTTGTGTCATTCTCAAAACTTTTGGACATGACTGTAGTTGTAGCTAACGGTGGCAGTTCAATCATGACCTGGCTCCCTGTCACATTAATACATTGCAGTCCACTCACTTGTAAATCGGGGTCCACTGCACATAGCCGGGAGTCCTTTTCTTTCAACATCACACAATGATAGTCTGAGTTTAGATCCATTTTCAGCAAAACAATTTTACTCAGCTCGTCCAGTTTAGTCACAGAAACAGAAGAAGATTCCTCGCATAATATAATTATTCCATTCGCTGTACTGGCCCTTTCTCCTCCAGGAATATCCAATTTTCATACTGTGTCCACCAGTACCGCAGCTTCCTGATAGACTAACCCGCTTCAGGAGGTCTTTGCCCGCTTCCCTCTCCGTAGGTGAAGTCGAAGGATGGCTCTTCCATTCCTTACAAGGTTGTAGGCCTCGGACGTTAAGGGTTGTTCCCATGAAGTTAGCTGCTACCATTTTCATGCTGCAATGATATTCCTCAACTCCTGTGTGACTGTCAGCTCTTAGGCCCCAGACTGCTGGGCTCCTTGACTTAAACGTTCCCCGGACACATATCCACTGTCTCAGCTCCCGTCTCCCACTAACTAACTTCAGGAAGCTCTCCAACTACTCTTCCTTAGCCCCTCCTAATTAGCCTAATCCTATTGGTCCCACTAATTCCCTATTCTATTCTACTGTGCTCCCCCTACTGGTCTATGTCCTACACTGTCCCTATTTCTTTACAGCACATTAACATAGGTACAAAGAAATACACATTATAGCAACATTACAAGACATATGGGTATACCGTTTTTACCAGGAACATATGCAAGGAGTGCAGGGCATTAAACTAGCCCCCATACCCCTTACAAGCATACCAACTTCACTGGTTGATTGCAGGGACTTAACTCAATTGCTTGCATGATAAGTCTTGTAAATGTATGTTGATATGTGCTATGGCACTATAATTTGTATATGATTATATTTACAGTCCATGAAACTCAACAGGAAGGTGATCTGTTAGGAGTTCTTATGAGAATTAAGGAAATTATTATCTACAAATTAATTGTAATGCTTCTAAAGGAAACCTGTCATGTGGAAAATTGTATTTGATCTGCAGGAGGATGATATAGAGAAGAATTAGCAAATCAGATGGATATACAGTGTTCAGCACAAATGAGTACACATAAACAGATTTGTCAGAAAACCTTCAGTTTCCTTTCAGAATCAACATTTCCCACGGGATACCATACTACCAAACACCCCCACAAATTTTCATCCATTGATTGCAAGCAAGATTTCCTATTTTGCACACTGAAAAAAGTTATTTTCCTAGCAACACCATGTTGCAAAAATGAAAGTCTTACGAGCAAAGCTATAGAATTCAACCACAGACAAGCCTAATTATTTATTAAACAGGTGTCCAATAGACAATTATAAGACAGCATTCCTTAAAGGGAACCTGTCAGTAGGATTGTGCACAGCAACCTACAGACAGTGTCAGGTTGGCACCGTTATACCGATTAAAATGATGCCTTGGTTGATGAAATCCATCTTGTGGTTGTTGTTTAATCATTATTTTCAGTTTTCACTTAATGAGATTCTCGTACTTCAGGGCAGCCTGTGAGGGGGTCTTTATGTGGTGCTCTGCTTAACTATTCATACTGATGGCTTATGACAGGTCATTGATCCCTCACTGACGTGCCCCCTATTTTACATACTGATTCTTATATGCATTGCAGCATGATCACATCTATAATGTTCATTAAATTGTTTTATTTACTCATATACATTGATTCTGAAAAAAAAAATCTTTCTCAAAATGGCGTCTGCCACACCTGTGCAGTAGCATCAATCGGCAAACCATCTTGATGGAGACAATTTTTTTCTTCCTCTAGCATCTTGGTGCAGACAGTTTTTTTCCTCTAGCAACATGGTGCTGGCGGCACCTGCACAGTAGCATCTATCAGATTGCCGATAGATGATACTGCTCATGCGAGGCCAGCACCATACTAAGAAAGATTTTTTTTCAGAATCAATGTATATGACTAAATAAAACAATTTAATGCACATTAAAGATGTGATCATGCTGCAGCGCAAGCGCTGCCACCTGCACCTGTCTGCTGAATGCAATTTTTTTTCAATACATATACAATGGAGTATGTAAAATAGGGGGCAGGTCACTGATGGATCAGTGACCTGTCATAAGCCATCAGTATGAATACCTAAGCAGAGCTCCACATAAAGTTCCCCCCACCGGCAGCCCTGAAGCGCGAGAATCTCATTAACTGAAAACTGAAAATAAAGATTAAAAAACAACCACAAAATGGATTTCATCAACCAAGGTATCATTTTAATCAGTATAATGGTGCCAACCTAACATTGTCTGTAGGCTACTCAGCACAATCCTGCTGACAGGTTCCCTTTAACAAAGAAAACCTGTTCCCATTTCAATCTGCCAGCAATAGCACCACATGGAAGAGAAATGTCAAAAGACCTGAGAAAGAAAATAATTTATTTACATAAGAAAGATGAAAGCTTACAAATAGATCAACAAGCTTTACTTATCAATCAGAATACTGTAGCAAAAGTAATACAAAAATTTAACGAAGATGGAACTGCAACCATCTCACAGAGACATTCAGGATGACCATGGAAGTTAGCCCTTAAACAGGAGCAATTTCTGATGAGAAGGGTTGAAGAAAATCTACATGCAAGTTCACTGCAGTTAGCTAAAGAAGTAGGAAGCTAAACTGGGCTGAGTGTTTCCCATGACACAATATGGCTTACACTGCAGAGGAATGGCATGCATCACACCGACAACCAAAGTTTTTTTAGACTCATACTTCCTCTCCTTTTAATAAGCCTACAGGACTAAAAAAACACCCAAATACTGTGTCTAAAGGCATGTATTAAATAAAACAGAACCGAGAAAAAGAGTTGGATGCCAGACAAGAAATACAAATAAAACCATATCCTTTATTTAAAATACCAATAAAAGCCAAAAGGACATAATACTAAAAAAGATGTATTTATCATGCAAGACATACATGAATCAAATATGAATGAATAAATAAATGCATACAAAATGGTTGGCTGTAATATTGTAAGTACAATATAGAGAGTATGAGGATGCTGAGTTAGGTAGGACACAGAGAAGACAGAGATGCAAGTGACAGACAATATGTCAATCCATATGGAGCGCAAATGAGTGCTAATACCTAGAATTGAGATTAAACGGTATAAAAGTGCGATCAGTAAAAAACACAAACCCCCAAAAAATGCAAATAGAACATACTCTATGGAGTGGTAGCTAATTCAGCATCTGAAACATGGTAGAAACATGGTCATATCAAATAGTTAATAAATACCTAAATGTGGCCATCCAATGAAAGGTATAATTACCCATCCTAAGGTAAAACACATCTGAGGCGTGTTTCACTGAGGCTTTGTCCATGGCATGAAGCAAATGATCAGGGTAAGTTTTAAGTTTACAAGGGCCAATCCATAAAAGGACCCAATCATCTATGAATACTTGGAATAATGGTCACTAATTTCCCGAAAACATATGTTATGCGACGGCACCTGCATAGTAGAAAAGATTCCAAGAGTGCACACTTCACCAGCAGAATGACTGTTCTACTAATCATCTTGCTGGCAGAAGCAGGATTATTCCACTCTACAGTACAGAGACACTGGATAAACTTTTAAATATTGACTGGGACAACAAACTTTTTCGACATCATGCTCTTCTTATAAAGAATATGGAGGGACAAAAACAAAAGACTGTTGGATCTGTGCACACAGCCCAGTATCTGCAAGGATTATGCCGTACTTAGCTTTACCTCTGGAGCCATGGAAGGTATTAACACCACACTGCATGCACAATGAGACCAGGACTCAATCTAAGTTTCTAGGAAAAAATGTGCTTCGCGATATATCTGCCTCATTGGCCATAATCGGATGGGCCGCTAATCCCTGGTTCCAGTTTAATATAATGCTACCAAATGTGGTGGCGGGAATATGATTCAGAAGTTGTAAATGTGGTCACCAAGAGGATGACTGAGATCCCTCATTCAGACCCCATTCCCAATGATGGATTGTCATTTAGTCTTCAAAACACTGGAGAAAATACCTGTGGTGAGGACAATAATTGCTTCCGTATATACACTCATGATCGAACTCAGGTTAATGAGACAGTGTACCAAGATGGTGTTGAAGGCTGTAAAACATCTATCGGTAAAATAGTAAGGAAAGAAAGGAGTAAATGTACATTTGGTATGAGCGGAAAACAAATGAATAATACTTGGTGCACCCAAAAAGCTATGTTGGGACTTCTGAATTTATACCAATATATACAGACTCCTGGTCACATTTGTGTTATCCCAGAAGGAGTATTCTTAGTTTGCGGACATCGTGCCTACAGGTGGGTGAGCCCAGATATAAGAGGGGTTTGCACTCTTGCCAAACTAATACCAGCCACTTTCATAGTTCCTCATAGTAAAATAGAATCATAGAATTATAGAATAGTAGAGTTTGAAGGGACCTCCTGGGTCATCTGGTCCAACCCCCTGCTCAAAGCAGGATTCACTAAATCATCCCAGACAGATGTCTGTCCAGCCTCTGTTTGAAGACTTCCATTGAAGGAGAACTCACCACCTCTCGTGGCAGCCTGTTCCACTCATTGATCACTTTAACTGTCAAAAAGTTTTTTCTAATATCAAATCTGTGTCTCCTCCCATTCAGTTTCATCCCATTGCTCCTAGTCTTTCCTTGTGCAAATGAGAATAAAGATAATCCTTCTACAATGTGACAGCCCTTGAGATATTTGTAGACAGCTATTAAGTCTCCTCTAGACACAGCAGCAATTCCATTTCACACCTTGTATAGAAGGGCTGCTGACAATAAGCCCCATCCAAATGGTAGGCCACATTTAGTAGAAATGGGGATAACAAATAAAATATTCAGTAGTATACTAATATACCCCTTCATAACACAAATGTGGGATAAGTTAGTGGAAGCTACCGACTATCTGGATGATCAGATTTTCCTGTTTCTTCAGGTTCTAAATGAGACTAATACAATACAGAGACAATTAATCATAGTTACTAACCAACATACTATAGTACTAGATTACCTGACAGCAAAAGAAGGAGGAATGTGTCAAATAATTGGTCCCACCTGTTGCAATTATATTGATCGTGCTGGCAGTCTCCAGGTCAAGGCCAGTATAGACAAAATAGGTGAACTTAGAGATCAATGGTTAAAGCAACACAGTGCAAAAAGAGATTCCTGGTGGGGTAACACATTCTCCTTTTTAAATCCCGCCAACTGGTTTAATGACCTAGCAGAATGGATTTCTGGTATTGTACAGATTTGCATGCAGATTTTATTGTTTTGTTTATTGCTCTATGTAGTCGTAAAAGCGCTGTTGTATGTATTACCTAAGTTATTGAATAATGTATGTGTAAAAAAAGAATCTAAGACTGAACCTTACATAGTGTATCATAGACCCCAGATAACCACTGCTGACGGGGGAAGTGAGTGTCCACACTGAGGGTGGATTGGCGAAGCAGGTAGAAAGCCCCCTTATGGATACTAGACCTATGAGACAGTAGGTCCTTTGGGAACACCAACTGACCCTGTGGCAAAAGGTTATACCATTTACAAAAGGGGGAAATTGATATAGAAGGGTTAATGTTTTTCCTTTTGTTAGAATTTGCTTTAATATTGTTGTAGCCTTCTAGTCTTCGATTCAAGGATTTCAAGGATTTTATACTTTTTATTCTTATCTCATATGCAATGTTTTCAAGAGTCTGCAAAAACATGTTTGGGTACATGGTAAATAAAGTTATCATGACCAGGGTAACAGGGGAGGGCTACATGAGTTACATTGCTGTAAATGGTATAAAATACTGCATTTTTGGGTGAATAAACAGAAAAAATGACTTGCTCACAACCAGTGTGCATGCTTTTCTCTGAGCTCTTGTTATTTGGGGTCCTAATCTCTTAATTCGGCCTCACTGGTTGTGATGAAGGAACAGCCACCATCTTGGATATGGGTGGGGCCTAGTGCTCGCCCCATGTCTGAGCCTGGCCTGTCCCAGCTGCCATTTTGTCTGTTCACAGAGCCACAGGCAGCTAACTGGTGTCCAGTTTACAGGCCCAGTAGTCAAAGGGGAATGAACTGTGTATGAGAACATCGATAGGGGAGGAGAGGTAATTTTGAACCATAGTTGACAACTGCTGTCTCCTGTCTGTTGCAATTGATTAATTATTACCAGTTGTGTGAGCGTTACTCGAGAAATCAGTCCACAACATAGTCATGAAACCCCTGTCTCCAACGCTACTTCGGCTATGTGCACCACGAACACCTCTTCCATTTGGCCCAGTACGGCTCGTGGTAGAACCTGCACCGCTGCTGTGTGCTGGGAATGCCTCTAACAAATGGTTTACCAGAGTTGCTTGTTTGTTCGCCAATATTAGCTCTAGGTTCTCTTGTGGCATGATGTTCTGTAATTTGCCTTTATTGCGTGGATCGAGGATGCTGGTCAACCAGTAGTCATCATCCTTCATAATTTTGGCAATGCGGGGGTCCCTTTTTAGGATCCACAAGACATAATCACACATGTGGGCCAATGTTCCAGGTGTCAATGATGCACTTAGAGTGGTGGGTGGAGGAGGACTTTCTGTCAAAAAGGGTACTGTAGCGTACAGAAACGTACAGCTGTATACAGTGCAGGGGTAATTGTAAATCTCCGTATATATTTCCGGAGTAACAGACAGACGCTCACAGGCTCAGTATGGATTAGACCAGAATATAAAAAGCTGAAACAGGGTACTGTATCACCAGATACCAGGTATACATAGTATAGTGAAAATATTGTAAATCTTCGTATATATTTCAGGAGTCGGACACAGACGCTCTCAGGCTCAGTATGGAATATACAAGAATATAAAAAGCAGATCCTCAAGAAATTATCACACATGTGGGCCAATGTTCCAGGTGTCAATGATGCACTTAGAGTGGTGGGTGGATGAGTACTTTCTTGCAAAAAGGGTACTGTATCACAAGTGTACAGCTGCATACAGACCGCATACAAGACTTCTCCCGGGCTTCCCCCATACTCTGAAACTCCCTGCCGAAAAACATCAGACTTTCACCAATAACGGAGACCTTCAAGAAAAACCTGAAGACCCACCTGTTCCGACAAGCCAACAACCTGCAATGATCCTCAGTCTACTGAACCATCACACGACCAGCTCTACCCTCTCCTAGTGTATTCTCACCCATCCCTGCAGACTGTGAGCCCTCGCGGGCATGGTCCTCTCTCCTTCTGTACTTGTGTGTCCCTTGTCTAGCACGTTTATCGTACCTGTCTATATTTTTCCCTTTTCATATGTAAAGCGCCATGGAATAAATGGCGCTATATAAATGTATAATAATGATAATAGGGGTAATTGTAAATCTCCGTATATTTTTCCAGAGTAACAGACAGACGCTCACAGGCTCAGTATGGATCACACCAGAATATAAAAAGTAGAAAACGGGTAATGTATTAGAAGCGTACAGCTGTATACAGTGTTGGGGTAATTTTTAAATCTCCGTATATATTTCCAGAGAAACAGACAGACGCTCACAAGCTCAGTATGGATTAGACCACAATATGAAAAGCTGAAAAAGGGTACTATATCACCAGATACCAGGTGTATATAGTATAGTGAAAATACTGTAAATCTCTGTATATATTTCCGGAGAAACAGACAGACGCTCACAGGCTCAGTATGGATTAGACCACAATATGAAAAGCTGAAAAAGGGTACTATATCACCAGATACCAGGTGTATATAGTATAGTGAAAATATTGTAAATCTCGGGGCGTGGCCTGGCTGCCAGGAGGAATGGATGTGTATTTGCACAGCTCCATGTCTATCCTGCTAAAAGCGACTGAATACAGCTACATCACGGTACCTACACTGCTCTGTGGAAGGGTGAAGCCTCCAGGATGCTTAAAAGAGGTAAAAGCAAAATCCCACAGCCCAAACAAGCCATAGAAATGTACTTTTCCAGATCAAGAAAGAGAGCTGCAATCTCCAAACATGGCGCTGACCCCCTCACACAGCATACAAGCAGGGCTGATTCTCAGCAGAGCAGCCCCTCCTCCCCACAGTCTCTGAGCAGCAGGGATGGCACCTCTCCCCAGCAGCAGCCACACTGTGACAAAGGGGAGCTAGAGGAGATTCAGGAGGGCAGAGGGCAGACAAAGATGGACATTACTGACACACAGCAGACACAGAGCCCTGTTAAACAGAGACCAAGGCTCCAAGATGGCGCTGAGCTTCCACAGACACAGAGCAGACAGGGGGAGAAAGGACAGAGGGTAGAAGCTCCTACCTCCTTGGTAGGGACACACAGCAGCCATCCCTCTCCCTGTCCCTCTCCCTTATCAGAAGGCTGTGTGAGAAGCCCAACAGCAGAACATAAGATCCTGCATGCAGATAAAGCTGAGGGGCCCTGGCAGAAGAAGCAGGATTACTCTCAGCTTAACCCTCAGAGTGCCGGACGCCAGCAGCCCCAACTGAATGAGGGAACAGCCCAGTCCACAGAGGTGGGTGATAGTCATGTACCGGCAGATTCGCATGTTATTGCTAATGACTTTCTGGATTCTTGGCCAGCATCAGATACCCCAGTCACTGAAAGCACCCTAAAACAAATGTTGCAAGCACTTAACCAATCTATGCAGCTCAACATGATGCAAATCATACACCCTATCAAGTCTGCAGTAAATGAGGTGGAAACCAGGGTGGATCATATTGAACACAAAATGGGCCAGTTTACATCCTCCCACACTGATTTGATAGATGCTCACTACTAGTGTTGAGCGATACGATACTGCAAATATCGGATATCGGCCGATATTAGCTGTATCGGCCTTTCGATTCCGAATACCGATATTTTCGTCATATCGGATACCGGAATCGGATTTGTCACTGTCACTGTGAGTGTCCGTCGGTCGGGTCTGTCAGGAGTCAGCGGCACTTACCTGGCAGAAGATCTCCGGCGGTCACGTCCTGGACTGCTTGATGGCCGCCATTATCTTCTCCCTGGCGGTCACATGCAGTTTTTCGCGATAACTGCAGTGACTGCTGGGTAATCCCAGCCGTAAAGCAGTCAGTCCGATGACGTCACCGCCGGGGAAGCAGGTAATCAGCTGTGCTGCGCCGGGATGACAGGCTCTGCCTGTCATCCTGATGTAGCAGAGCTGGATCGTCGTGGGACACTCGTTACTATGGACTGCGTCGGACAGGTGGTATACTGCTGTTTTTTTTTTTCATTTTTTTACAGGAGATCGATGGCGTCGCAGGATGAGACTGTAATAAAAGTAATGAAAACTGTGTTTTTTTTTTTATTAAATTAAAAAACTTTTATATGAACATTCACCCGTCCGGGTACATCAACAATTTAACTATTTACATATAGGGACCCTGTCCGGGTTATTTATAATTCTTTGGCAGGGGTGTTCCAGGTACCACCTGGTACTCTTCTGATGCTTTCCAAACATCCGAGACACCAAGGACCACCAGGACCTGATGACGTCGTGTGGCCTGTACAGTCAAGTCGTGACCCGCTATCTGTGTCTGTGTGGCCACCTCTTTCATCTCCCTTCGGGTCTGGAGCCCTATGTCCCGGACTGAACGAACCCCAGGGGGCCTAACAGGCGCCGGGTACGGGCCAGCTATAGTTATCATGTCCATAGCTGGGGCTGCTGAGGAGACCACTGAGGGAGGCTGGGGAGATTTACGGCGTGGGGTGGGCACTTGTGCAGAGGCCTGGATGTGGGAGGCTGAAGGCTCTGAGGGTCTCACAGGTTCCTGACACTCTGGGGAGTAGGGGTCGCACCTGGTAACATTTAGGGCATACCATCCATTGTAACCCCAGTGTCGGGTGTAAGTCACCAAGTCTCCTGGCAACAGGTCCCTCCCCGGGTGTCCTTCTGGGAGGTGAGTCTCCACGTCCCGCCGGGTCACAAAGACTTCTAAATAAAGTCCAGGCTCCTGGATGAAGCCCCAACCACCTTTCAATTTAAAGCTCCGTACTGCACCCTTACGCCGCGGCTCCCTCAGGGTTCCTTTATCTTTTCTCATCCGGTCCTTATCTGCCCGGTCCTTCTCCAGGTGACGTTGCCGAAGTTTTTGGGATTCTCGCTGCTCCCTTTGTCGCTCTGCTTCCCGCTCCCAACGTCTCCACTCTTCCTCCTGACGCCGGTTGTAATTCTCCTCCAGCATCTCCATGTCTCCACCATCAAACTGCAGCTTATGATGTCCGGTTTGCGGCAGCTCTCCTGGCGCCCCCCAGTCCTGGCGGCGTTCACCTGCGGAGGAAGCAGCCGGCTCTGGAACAGATGACAGTCGGGGCTCCGGTACAGACAGGTAGACCTCTGGTGCCTGCGCGGCCTCCTCCATGAGGACGGGTGTCGCTTCTTCTGTCTCAGCGACGGGGGCAGACAGCGGGATCTGGGGTGGTGCCGGTGCAGAGTTTTTTGCAGGAACGGGTGCCTCCACTGCGACAACGTCAACCGGATCACATTGCAAGGGCTGGGATGCCCGCACGGACTCCTCTACTAGAACGGGTGCCTCACCTTCCGGTACAGACACTTCAGGTAAGAGGGATTGGCGCCGCTCCAAGTTTAGTTTTAGGGCACGCCAGCTGGCTTCCATCCTGGCGACCTCCTCCGGTGCCGGGCCAGGCCTCTTAGGGTATCCTCCGCTTCTTCCAGCGTAGGAGGGTTTCCAGGCCGGGTGCCCAACGGTGGTTCCGTGGCGATCGGGTCGCTTCCGTGGGGGGAGCTCTGACTGCTCCATCCCTTCACACTTCTGCTCGTGTCCATTAGCCATCTCTGCCAAGTCACATGTGTCATTAGCATCTGGAGAGGGCCCCTCTTTTGTAGTGAGGCGGGACCTTCGTGTTAGTTTCCGCACACTGAGGAGGATGAGGAGGCGGAACTGAAGAGCTGTGGGGCACGATCTTACATTGCAGTACCATTTAGAGTGGTCGGCCATCGTTTTCACGCCACTGAGTGAGTGTACACCCACGAAGAGCACGCCCTTCTTCTTTATCAGTGCCTCGTCGTGACGCAGATATGGCGGAAAAATGGCAAATACATTCTCTGATGATTTTAGCAATTCTCAAGCACAAAACCAGTTCAATTCAGGCACACAGGACTCGCTTATAGCGAGCTACAGAATCCTGTTCTTGATGCCCAAGTTGAGTCGCACAGAGCCAGAGGTTTTGGGGGTACTCGGCACCGAGCCCGTTGACTTCTATGGGGTATGTCACGGCTTTACCCGGCAATTGAATCAGAGTCTATTTTACTATGTAGAAGTGTATAAACTATAAATATATGTATATATATATGTCACAATGACATGTATATATATATATATGTATTCTATGTGTGTATATTTTGTGTTTACAACGAAAGAAAGGGTTTTTTTTGTTGCGATTTTTTGTTCCCATAGACTTACATTGGACTTCCGGTATCGGAATCGGATATCGACGATATTTAGTGATATCGGCGATACCATTTCGATACGATATTTTTAGATATCGAGCAGTATCGCTCAACACTACTCACTACTAGTGTTGAGCATTCCGATACCGCAAGTATCGGGTATCGGCCGATATTCGCGTTATCGGAATTCCGATACTTAATTCCGATACTTTTTCAATATCGTATACCGGAATCGGAAGTTCCCATAATTCTTTGAGAGGCAATGTGATTTTAGTCAGCCAATGAGGAATCCTACGAAGTGTGGGCACATCCTGTAATGCTGCGGTCATCTTAACTAATGGCATGGCTGTGATTGGCTGCTGAAATGATGTCAGAATGCACTATAAAAGGCGCCGCCGCCATTTTAGCGTCACTGTGCTGTGAATTCAGATAGGGACAGAACGCTACTCTGCTGACTCTGAGGGACAGTTAGAGATTGCGATTTAGTGTACTGTGCTGTAGGCAGGCTAGCACCAACCGCTGTGTAAAGCTTCCTTTTGCCTGCAGTGTTGTTTTAACAGCTCTGCAAGGTGTGTGTGAGTGCAGGTGACGCTGCAGTTTGCTCTGCATCCAACGCTGTCTGTAGGCATCTGCACGTGTCACTCACAGACTCTTTTTTTTTTCTTCAGTGTAATTCTTGCAGCTCCATGCAATTTAACTATTAGTGTGACGCGCTTCCATCCGTATCCAATACATTGGTTGCAAACACTATAGAAGTAGACAAAGGAGTAGCCTTTCACAGATTGTGGACAGTTGTGTTTCAGTGTTCACTTCAGTCTGTGTTTTTTATTTTTGGAGTGCATATCACGCTCCAGTTACTTGTTCAAGCACTGCTGCTTGTACTCTGCTGAGCGTGTCTCAGTGGCTCATCCTTTTCATTTTTCTCCAACTGGTGCTTCTCCATTATATTTGAAAAAAATCTAATCTATTACTGTGACGCGCTTCCATCCGTATACAATACATTGGTTGCAAACACTATAGAAGTAGACAAAGGAGTAGCCTTTCACAGATTGTGAATAGTTGTGTTTCAGTGTTCACTGCAGTCTGTGAGGTATTTTTTTTTTTTTTTTAAATGCAGATCACGCTCCATTTACTTCTTCAACCACCGCTGCGTGTACTCTGCTGAGTGTCTGTCACTGGCTCATCCTTGTCATTTTTCTAAAATTGGTGCTGCTTTATTCTATTTAAAATAATTCAAATCTATTACAGTGACGTGCTTCCATCCGTATACAATACATTGGTTGCAAACAATATAGAAGTACACAAACGGGCCTTTCACAGCTACTGAACATGGGTTTTTAATTTTTAACTAAAATATGTATTTTTTCAAATGACACAAATATAAGTAATGTTGAAGAGGAATAGTCCTACATCCATTGTTTGCACAATATTACAGGTGTACATCATGTCCCTTAATCAACAATGTATTATTATATTTACTTGTATGCTTTTATTTAAAAGCCAAGAAGACAGAAGGATAACCTTCGCACTGCAGCTGTTGTCAAAGTTCAACCCACATTATGCACTTCCAACATTGCAGCATTTGAGGCATGATGTGAGTTGGATTTGTCAAAGTTATGGAGTGAGAAGGTTCACCATCAGTACCCTATAGCATAAGTATGCTTTTGTGTTAGCATTTGTGTTAGACATGTGGATATCTGCCATAATATGTCACAATTATTTAGTTACAGATTTGTTACCAACACTAATCATTGAATGGTTTTAAATTTGACGTTTCACTTGTTTACAGCTTAGAAATAAGGGTGTAGCCTGATATCTATGTGTAGCACTAGCCACTTTAACATGTCATGTTTTTTTCAACATGTGTAGCTAGGTAGCAGTAATTTTTGCCGGACACACAGCAGGGGAACAGCAGGCGTTACTGAACCCCACAAACACATCATCGATTGTTTTGATCTGTGCATCCAACACTTCTGAGCCCAGGGTCAAGGAGGGTGTAGCCTGAGGCCTAGTATGAGATGTTTGAACTTTAATTTGAACTTTAATTTGGAGTTAGCAGCATTAATTTTTGTCAGACACGCAGCAGGGGAACAGCAGGCGTTACTGAACCCCACTATCACTATAGCTTGTGTATTGGTCTGTGGACACGACACTTCTGAGCAGCAACTGGCAGTGTTGTAGCCCAGGGAGTATAGCTCAGGTGGTAGAAAGATGAACATAACAGGAGACATGGAAAACGTTGCCAACCAGTTAGTTAATCTGAAACCGGACAGGCAAATTCAGGCGAGATCCATGCCTAGTTAATTTTCAGAAAAGTAAGCCGTTCTACATTATCGGAGGATAGTCGCATGCAACGGTCTGTTAGTACACCACCTGCAGCAGTAAAGACGCGCTCCGATAATACACTGGCAGCAGGGCAAGCCAGCACCTCCAATGCATACTGGCTAAGCTCTGGCCATGTATCCAGCTTAGAGACACAAAACTTGAATGGGGAAGAGCCATCTGGGAGTACACTGAGAGGGCAAGACATGTAGTCTGTCACCATCTTACGGAAATGTTGCCTCCTGCTGACTGGAGCCGTCTCGGATGGTGTAGACATTGGTGGCGCTGCCACAAAACTTTGACACATTTGGAACATACTGTTCTTGCCCTGTGCAGAGGCGCTGCTTGTGCTCCCTCTTGTTGCAGAGCTGTCTCCACTGCCTCGACGCACAGAGCTGCTTTGTAAAGCAGTAGCAGCAGCGCTCTCGGCTGGAATGGAGAACATTATGGATTGCACCAGTGTGTCTTGGTACTTCCGCATTTTACACTCCCGGTTCAACGGTGTGATGAGGCTTTGTAAGTTGTCCCGGTAGCGAGGGTCTAGGAGGGTGTACACCCAATAATCAGACGTGGTGTGAATGTGTTCGATGCGGCGGTCGTTTCTCAGCCACTGCAGCATGAAATCAACCATGTGCTGCAGACTCCCAACTGGCCAAGAAACGTTGTCCCCTGCAAGAGGCGTCATCTCTGCCTGCTGTGCATCACCCCACCCTTGGTCTACATACTGACTAGAGCATTGTCTACCTCCCTCTGGAGCGATGTCTTCCTCCTCCATTGACTCCTCCTCATCCTCCTCACAAAGTCCTTCAAATACATATAAATTTACAAAATTTAAAACTCAAAATTTAAAAACTTTGTATCATAATTCTGTAACATCAGTTTATGGAAACACAATAGCATTACAAAAGGATAGACAAAAAATGTACATTATGTGCTTTGTAAATACATTAAAAGTTTGTAATGGTTATGAAAATATAGACAGCGACTCTGGAGGTTCAATTGTTGATACAGCATGGTACTTTGAAAGTCCTCCAGCCCTTTGTGAGGAACCACGTTGCGCTGACTGTCCAGAAGGTGATGGAATTTGTGACTCCTCATCCTCCACCTCTTCCAAAACCTCATGCCTTAGTGCTTGCAGTGTTTTTTGAAGCAGGCAGATAAGGGGGACAGTCAGGCTGACTAGTGCATCATCTGCACTCGCCATCCGCGTTGACTCATCAAACGCACGCAAAACGTGGCAGATATCCTTCATAGAGTTATTCGCCACTCATTACACTGGCAGTGGCTGCCCATTCATTATAGGATCCAATTCTAATTACTGGTTCTCACCAACAAAGCTCTCCACAGCGCAGCACCCCCCTACATCTCCTCCCTTATTTATATTTATCGGCCTAACCGACTGCTGCACTCTGCAAACGACCTTCGACTAACCTCTGCACTAATCCGTACCTCCCACTCCCAACTCCAAGACTTCTCCCGCGCTGCGCCAATCCTCTGGAATGCTCTACCCCAAGAAATTAGGACTATCCGCAATTTGGATGGTTTCAGGCGCTCCCTCAAAACACATTTGTTCACAGTGGCCTATCACATTCACTAATCAAAGTCATTCTATGTGTAATTCTGTGTGTGTAGCCCATTCACTATCTCCATGCATCCCTCACTCCCTTAAAATGGCTGGACCATCATTGTAAAAACACCATTGTAAATAAACACCTGTACTTTGTATCTCCCCCACCTCATTGTAGATTGTAAGCTTTCACCAGCAGGGGCGGCTGATTTTGCTTTAATTATTGTATTGTTAACGTTGTTACTTATGACTTGTGTTTTGAAACTGTTAAACTGTAAAGCACTGCGGAATATTATGGCGCTATATAAATAAATAATATTATTATTCTTATTATAGAGGCCCACTCAGTAGTGGTGAAGTGTGAACGCCGCAAATTGCGAGTTGACTGCGCCTGATGCAGCTGATACTCCATTACTGTTGGCTGCTGCTCACACAACCGCTCCAACATATGTAACGAGGAATTCCACCTGGTGGGTACGTCACATATGATGCGATGTTCATGAAGGTGAAATCTGCGTTGCAGAGCTGCAATCAGCGATCTGGCCATGCTGGAACGTCGCAAGTGAGCGCACTCTAGGCGGACCTTGTGCAGCAGTGCATCAAGATCCGGATAGTCCCTCAAAAAACTCTGCACGACCAAGTTGAGCACATATGACAGACATGGTATGTGAGTGAGGTTGCCAAGGCCCAGAGCTGACACCAGATTTCGGCCATTGTCACACACTACCAAGCCTGCCTGTAGATTCTCTTCCAAAAACCACACGTCGCTCTCCTGCTTTATGGCATTACAGAGCTCCTGCGCTGTGTGGCTAAGATTCCCCATGGAAATTAATTTCAGGACGGCCTGTTGACATTTGGACACGGCTGTGCTCATATCGGTCGCAACAGGTAAACGTTCACGGGTCCATGTGGAGGTAGACCGTGACGGCTCCTGCAGCGATGATTCTGAGGAACTGGAGTAGGAGGAGGAATCAATGTGTACAGACTTGATTCCTGCAATCCTTGGAGTTGGCAGAACACGTACAGCGCCACTCGCAAGATCAGTACCCGGCTGCACACATTGACCAATGGGCAGTGAGGAAAGGTATTGTCCTGGCCATGGGTGTTAGAACCCTCTTGTTAGGTTTTGTTTTCAGTTTGCTGGTCACATGACCTTTTTTCCCTATTTAGTCTGGCTCCGCCCTTTGGCTTTGCTTGACTTCATTGTATGATCTACTGTTAAGCTAGCCGGGTGCTTAGGTGCCTTAATCTGTGAGTTTTGCTTGATGTTAGGATCACAAAGTATTTATTTTTCTGTTTAATTATCATGCTACAATTATGTTAGGAGGTGTCCACCTTTTCTCCAGTCCCTAGATCTTGTAGGGATTACTCCCTCGCAACTATAGGTCTTCGTTCACACTAGATGAGGACTTTAGCGGGTCTGTCGCAGTGATCAGGTTCCCCGTTACATCGTAGGGATTCAGCTTAGTTGTATTGTAGGGACAGAATTCCCTTCTTTCCTTACATGGTTGTAGCAGATCATAACAATGGGTAGTGGTCCACGCATCGGTGGTCAGGTGGACCTTGCTACTGAGGGCTTTTAGTAGCGCATGTTTAATTTTTCCCTCAACATGCTTTTGCAGACCAGGGACGGCTTGCCTGCTGACATGAAATCGGCTTGGCACATTGTATTGTGGGACTGACAATGATATTCAGTTACGGAAACTGTCTGTCTCCACAGCCTGAATCACAGCATTTCAAGGGACAGGAGTTTTGCAATGCCAGCATTCAGAGCCTGTGCTCGTGCATGGTTTGCGGAGTATGGCCGTCTTTTATCCCATGCTGTGCTACCGATGGCTGTTTTGTGGCCTGGGAGTGTGAGGATGACAGGGAACTTGCTGCTGTGTGTGGAATAACAGTTGTCTCTGGACAACAGTGGCCGAGGTTCTTCCATGGCGATCCTGTGAGGAAGCAGAACCAGCTGTGTGTGAGCTCAATGAAGAGGCTTCAACACAACCTGAAGATGTAGGGCTGCTGTAGGTTGGCCTACATCTCCAGTGTGTCTTTGTAACTCAACTACGTGCTTTGTCCGCACATGTTTCCACATATTTGTGGTATTGAGGTGGACTGACACTTTTAGCTATTTTTAATTTTTGATTACACAGCTTGCATTTCACATAGAAAATATCATGTGCAAGTGTGTGAAAAAGGACACGCAGTGCAAGTCCCGGGAAGGGGTTTTTTTTTTTG
>JARQOD010000001.1:211492628-211572269 GCA_033576555.1 Oophaga sylvatica
GGGACCTGCCACCTCCTTACAGAATAACAGGAAATTTAACAGGCCGGATCCTCACCTCCACAAACATCATCTGTTGGGGAAAGTAGGAAATGCCATGATACCAGCCCCCATTGGCAAGCACAGATTAATTTTTTCCAATATTTATGTAGGCCTTTAGATGCACTTGATTGACATTGCATGCTGTGATTTAATCTATGATTATTTTGTACACCCAGTTCCTTCTCTACAAGTGACTCTCCTATTTTACTTCCTTCATATTGTAGATTTTTAATATCTAGTATCTAAAACTTTACATTTAATCATATTAAACCTAGCACACCAATTGAATGCCCAGATATTCATTGTGTCCATGTTGGCTTGTAGTTTATGAATATCTTCCAAAAACTGCACTATACTATATAGCTTTGTTAAGTTTCCAGTTACAGCTTTCTGCATTTCTGCATTGTGATATATTTTGGTGACACAGTATAATAATAATAATAATAATCTTTATTTATATAGCGCCAACATATTCCGCAGCGCTTTACAGTTTAACAGTTTCAAAACACAAGTTATAAATAACAACGTTAACAATAGAATAATTAAAGCAAGATAAGATGACCCTGCTAGTGAGAGCTTACAATCTACAATGAGGTGGGGGAGATACAAAGTACAGGTGTGTATATACAATGGTGTATTTACAATGATGTTTCAGCCATCTTGAGGGAGTGAGGGATGGATGGAGATAGTGAATGGGCTACACACACAAACTTACACATAGAATGACTTTGGTTATCGAACGTGATAGGCCGCTCTGAACAAATGTGTTTTGAGGGAGCGCCTGAAACCATGCAAATTGTGGATAGTCCGAATTTCTTGGGGTAGAGCATTCCAGAGGATTGGCGCAGCGCGGTAAAAGTCTTGGAGTCGGGAGTGGGAGGTACAGATTAGTGCAGAGGTTAGTCGAAAGTCGTTAGCAGAGCGCAGCAGTTGGTTAGGCCGATAGATGGAAATGAGGGAGGAGATGTAGGGGGGTGCTGCAGTGGAGAGCTTTGTGGGTGAGAACAAGTACTTTGGATTGGATCCTATAATGAATGGGCAGCCAATGTAAGGACTGGCGAAGAGCGGACGCGTCCGAGTACCGATTAGCCAGATGGATGACCCTGGCTGCTGCATTAAGGATGGACTGGAGAGGGGAAAGTCGATTAAGGGGGAGGCCAATTAATAAAGCATTGCAGTAGTCCAGGCTGGAGTGATTAATGCTACAATGAGGGTTTTTGTTGTTTCCATGGCGAGAAAAGGGCGGATTCTAGAGATGTTCTTTAGGTGTAGGCAGCAAGAGCGGACAAGAGATTGTATATGGGAGGTGAAGGGAAGATTGGTGTCAAACATAACACCCAGACAGCGAGCCTGCTGCCGGAGTGTTATTATGGTGCCCCCCACGGAGAGGGAAATGTCAAATTTAGGGAGGTTATTGGACGGCGGGAGCAGAAGAAGTTCAGTTTTGGAGAGGTTAAGTTTCAGATAGAGAGCGGACATGATGTTGGAGACTGCGGACAGACAGTTGGTGGTGTTCTGTAGTACAGCAGGGGTAAGGTCGGGGGATGACGTGTATAGTTGTGTGTCATCAGCATAAAGATGCTACTGAAAGCCAAATCTGCTGATAGTCTTTCCAATTGGGGCCGTGTAGAAAGGGAAGAGAAGGGGGCCAAGGACTGAGGCATGGGGTACACCGACAGCGAGAGGAAGAGGAGATGACGTGGAGCCAGAGAACAGTATAAACACATTGTGCATTTGTACTAACAGAAACTACATCTGTAGGCTACATATGCATCTCCTAGCATGCCATTAACTCTGAACAGCCTCTGACTTAGGCTGAAGTCACACACAACGTATAAAAAATCGGTCCATTTTTCAGGGATGAGAATCGCACAAATATTCCCTGAACAGTGATCCATATGTCATCCATTTGCAATGCGAGGATGTGATTTTCTCACATCTAAGCATCCGTGTGACATCCGTATGGCAACCGTACTACAAGATTTTCTCGCCAGCTTGCAAAATGGACCTATAATGGATCCATGGTCTCAAATATTCGTGAAAACATATATACAGTCTATATATATATACATATATATATATATATGTCAGTGAGACACACACATATATATATATATTTATATTTCATACAGAGGTAGACAGCAGAATAGCCGATAATTCAATTGTCGTCTTCTGTAAAATCATTACAGAACCCGACAGGATATCAGACATGGTTTACATACAGTAAACCATTGCATATCCATTAGATTTATATATGTCCCTCATTAATAATGTTAGTAGTGTATGTGTGTAAAATTTTGGAGCGGTAGGTGTTAAAGTAAAGGATTAATTCATGGAAAAATTTGTGTGGGCTCCCGCGCAATTTTCTCCGCCAGAGAGGGCAAGCCAGTGACTGAGGGCAGAAATTAATAGCCTAGAGAGGGACCATTGTTTTTGGGTCCCCAAGATAAAAAAAATCTACCCCAGCCACCCCAGAAAAGGCGCATCTGTAAGGTGAGCCAATTCTGGCACTTTCTTTCTCTCTTCCCATTGCCCTGTAGTGGGTGGCATATGGGGTTATAAGGGGTTAATGTCACCTTGCTATTGTAAGGTGACATTAAGCCTGATTAATAATGGAGAGGTGTCAATAAGACAACTATCCATTATTAGTCCACTAAAAGTGTTAAAAAACACACACACATTAATAATAAAGAGTTTTAATGAAAGCGGTAGTCACTGAGGCTGCGCATACTCCCCGCCTGCCCCGCAATGGACTGACAGTGTGGGAAAATGTTCAGAAACTTTCCCACGCTAATCAGTTCATCTCCGGTCAGGCGGGCAGGATGCGCAGTCAGCTTTTCCTTCATTCCTCCCTGGTTTACAGCTGGGATGGTTGCATTAGCACCGCTCCCTGTTGTAAACTATTTAACACTTTCAGATGGATTGCAGAGTGGGACTTGACTGTACGGCGGACAGGTATGGGTATATTGTTGTTTTTTTTATTTTGTATTTTTTCCAGGAGAACTATGTGTTTATTTATTTCATTAAAACTCTTTATTCTTAGTGTGTGTGTGTTTTTTAACCCTTTCAGACTAGTGGATTAATAATGGATAGTTGTCTTATTGACACCTCTTCATTATTAATCAGGCTTAATGTTACCTTACAATAGCAAGGTGACATTAGCCCCTTATCACCCTATATGCCACCCGCTACAGGGCAATGGGAAGAGAGAAAGTGCCCGAATTGGTGCATCTTACAGATGCGCCTTTTCTGGAGTGGCTGGGGGCAGATTTTTTAGCCAGGGGGGCCCAAAAACAATGGTCCCTCTCTAGGCTATTAATTTCTGCCCTCAGTTACTGGCTTGCAATCTCTGGCGCAGAAAATTGCGCGGGAGCCCATGCAAGTTTTTTCCGTGAATAAATCCTTTAATTTAACACCTACAGCTCCAAAATTTTACACACACACCACTAACATTATTAGTGAGGGACATATATAAATCTAATGGATATGCAATGGTTTACTGTATGTAAACCATGTCTGATATCTTGTCGGGTTCTGTAATGATTTTACAGAAGCCGACAATTGAATTATCGGCTATTCTGCTGTCTACCTAGTGAGGGACATGTATAAACAGATATGCAATGGTTTACTGTATGTAAACCATGTTTCATTTTCTGTGCGGTTCTGCATTGATTTTACAGATGCCGACAATAGAATTTTCACCTATTCTGCTATCTATATCTCTATGAAATATAAATATATATATATATGTGTGTGTCAATGGCATATATATATATACCTATACTATGTGTATACATGTATTCTATTTATTCTGTTTTAACCTGTCAGTGTGATTTTACAGTATAGTGCACTGAATTGCCAGCTTTTCTAAAGGACACCGGTGCGTATTTCTCGCAAGTCACACTGATGGTCTGTGTGGTGTGCGAGTTTTTCTCGCACCCATAGACTTGCATTGGCGATTCTCGGCCGATATACGTTGCACACTCTCTAGTGTGAATATGGCCTTATCCAGATATCCTCTGCTGTCCACCACTAAGACTTTGCTGTTGTCTCTGCTTGTCATAATAACAACACACTGCTGTCATGAGTACCTTGTTTATTTGCATATCCAATCTCCCTCACTATATCACATCAATTTGTAATGATGGCTATCAATGCAAGATACAAGTAATAACAATAACAATAACAGCTGTTTGGTGGGGGTGCCGGGTGCCGGACCTTGGCCAATCAGACATTGATGACCTATCATAAGGATAGGTCATCAATAGTGTTGAGCGATACTTCCCGATATTAAGAAGTATTGGATCGGATTGGATCGGACCGATACCGAAAAAGTATCGGGTATCGCCGATTCCGATACCGGAAACCAATGCAAGTCAATGGGACAGAAATATCTTAATTTAAAATAAACCCTTTCTTTCCTTGTAAACACTAGATATACGCACATAGAATACATACATAGCCGCTGATTCAATTGCCGGCTTTTGTGAAATTACAGAACCACCCGACATGAAATGACACATGGTTTACATACAGTTAACCATATCATTTCATGTAGTTTGATATATGGTTTTCACTAACAATTACATGAGTGTATGTGAGCAAAATTTCATACATGTAAGGGTTAATTAAAGGTGTAAATTCATTGAAAAAAATGCGTGGGCTCCCGTGCTATTTTCTAAACCAGACAGACAAAGCCAGCGAGTGGGGGCAGATAATAATAGCCGAGGGAGGGTGCATTTATTTTGTGCCCCCCCTGGCTACTAACATCTGCCCCAGCCACCCCAGAAAAGGCAAATCTATAATTAGATTCGCCCTTTCTGGCACTTTGCCGGTCTATTCTAATTGCCCTGTAGCGGTGGTGAATGGGTTAATAATGGGTTAAAGCCACCTTGCTATTGAAAGGTGACTTTAAGCCAGGTTAATAATTGAAAGCTGAAATAAAAGTCCAGCTGACCAGTGCAGCATACCAGAGATCGGAGCAAGGAACCGCTGTGTCATACGTAGAACATTGCAAAAGGAGAAAATCCAGCTCAACGATGAAGTGAAGATAAAAAAATCTTTATTCACTTGTCATTCCAAATACAGAGGAGTATCAGCATTGTATTGCACTGTGTTTGTTATCATGACTAAGGGTGCTGCGTCACCTGAAACGCGTTGATAACGCATTCATCTGCTGCTATCTATGCTGATACTCCTCTGTATTTGGAATGACAAGTGAATAAAGATTTTTTTATCTTCACTTCATCGTTGAGCTGGATTTTCTCCTTTTGTAATAATTGAAAGCTGTCAATTAGACAACTATCAATTATTAATCCTATTATATGAAATAAAAATAAAACACACACACTTTAATTAAAAATCAAATTAATGAATCAATGAAACAGTTTTTGACTATATTTTATTTTCCAGGTAAATTCATTCGAAGCCCTTGTTCACCTGTAATAAAAATAAAATAATAAAGCAACATTATTCTTACCTATCTGGTGTTCAGTCAGGTCCCCGATGTAATCCTTCTGAAAGGGTTAATGTTTACTGCAGGTACCGCAGCTAATGCCAGTAAACCCCCGAATGAATCATCTCTCCTGGCTGACAGGAGAGGAAGTGATTAGTGTGGGAAGTTTAATTGATTGCTTCCCACTTTCACTTCAGGTCAGCCGGGGACACCGCACAGCATCAGTGACTTCAGAGGGAATCCCGGCTGACCAGAACTGAACTGATTAACAAAAATAGGGGATCCCCTCTAAAAAAAATGGCGTGGGGTCCCCCTATTTTTGTTAACCAGCCAGAAGAAGCAGACTACTGAGGCCTGGTATTTAAGGCTGTAAGGATCCAAGATCCATGAACCTTACAAGCCTGATAATACCAGGCCACAGCAGTCTGCTTATCTTGGTTGGTTAACAAAATTAGGAGATCCCCTCAAAAAAAAAAATGGCGTTGGGTCCCCCCTATTTTTGTTAACCAGCCAGATGAAGCAGACTACTGAGGCCTGGTATTTCAGGCTGGTAAGGATCCAATATCCATGAACCTTGCAAGCCTGATAATACCAGGCCACAGCAGTCTGCTTATCTTGGTTGGTTAACAAAAATAGGGGATCCCCTCTAAAAAAAATGGCGTGGGGTCCCCCTATTTTTGTTAACCAGCCAGAAGAAGCAGACTACTGAGGCCTGGTATTTCAGGCTGGTAAGGATCCAATATCCATGAACCTTGCAAGCCTGATAATACCAGGCCACATCAGTCTGCTTATCTTGGTTGGTTAACAAAAATAGGGGATCCCCTCGAAAAAAAAATGGCAGTGGGGGTCCCCCTATTTTTGTTAACCAGCCAAGTAAAAAGCAGACTGCTGCGGCCTGGTATTAAAAGACTGTCAAGGCCCATGGATTTTGGCCCTCAACAGCCTAAAAATACCAGGCTGCAGCAGCCCCACAATTGGCGCATCTAAAGATGCGCCAATTGTGGCACTTTACCCGGCTCTTCCCACTTGCCCTGTAGCAGTGGCAAGTGGGGTAATAAGGTGTTAATGTCACCTTTGATTGAAAGTCGAAAATAAGCCCGGTTAATAATGGAGAGGCGTCAATAAGACACAGATCCATTATTAATCATAAAGGTTGTAAATGTTTAAAAAAATACACAGCCAGAATAAAGTCTTTTAATGAAATAAGACACAACACAGTTTTCATTATTTTTATTGCACTCTCAACCTGCGACGCCATTGATCTCCTGTAAAAAAACAAAAATAACAAACCAACACAAATACTCCCTGTCCGACGTAGTCCAAGATAACGAGGGTCCCACGACGAGTCCAGCTCTGCTACATCTGGATGAAAGGCACAGCCTGACATCCAAACACAGCAAAGCTGCTTACCAGAGGAGATTCCCAGCGGTGACGTCATCCGGACTTCTTTACGGCCAGCTGTCGCGAGAGTACAGCTGTCCGAGATTACCCAGTTCCCGGCAGTCACGTGCAGTTATCGCGAGAACTCCCCATATACTTTACAGGAAAATTCAGATTCCGGTATCCGATATGCAAAAAATATCGGAACTCAGAATCGGAATTCCGATACAGCGAATATCGGCCGATACCCGATATTTGCGGTATCGGAATGCTCAACACTAGTCATCAATGCAAAAGTAGTGGATAACCTATTTGGTATTACATTGTCTATAATGTTTTGATATACATTGAAGAATAACATGTGCACATTTTAGGTCTATATTCTATATAGAATACTAATACAAATGCACATTTCTGAATTAAGTGGCTTCAGGAATTTCAAACTTTTTAAGTGAGTGTCAAAACAATTATTGCCACTTAACGCAAAGAATTAGTTGCTCATCTTGTCTCACAGCAGGAATGATATAAAGATAGTTTGGTTCCCCATTAATCCCACTTATAGAGACTTGTGTTCTCTCTCACGCAACTCTTAATAGTAGTTTCAAGTTCAAAACCTGAATCTTTTTTTTTTTAACCATTAACAACTATCATATAACCTTGGTCAGACTAGAGACTAACATTGATGTTATTTTTCTCACTGATCACTAGATCAGAAATCCAGAAATTAGACAATGAGATGTGGATTGAATGAGATTTTGACAGAACTCAAGATAGCAATAAAGACCATCAAATATTTATAATGGGAAATCTGAACTATGTGTCTGCATACACAAATAAGTTAATAGCTTTACACCGAAAAGAGGGTATTTACCGTGTCAATCATATCACAACTCATATTTGTTAGGATAAACAATATACTGTAACTATGGGATCTTCTGAGAAGAACATGTTGAAACACAATGTAATTGTATGGGCAACATGTGCTTTGAGAATTCATTTTTACAACATCCCTCAGGATGAATTTTATTCATACAAATGTTAAAATATCCATGACTGACAGATATGTTGCCCTCTATCAATCAACACTTTACCTACTGTAATAGCATATAAAATTTGCCTTTGAGTTTTGTCACGGTCAATATTATTTTGTTGTCTTTGAGATAAATATGTTTATTTATGGAAGCTACATAGTGAGTATTGAATAAAAAGCAAAAAAAAAGCAATATAAAAAAGAAAAACTACAAATTAGCTTTAATCATATTCGATGGAAGTAATTTCACTGTGGAATGGCCCATTTATAGAATACCATTAATTGCATGGTCATATTTGTATTTGTCATTAAGTGAATTTGACAATAAGTGAATGCATGCACTATTTTATAATTTAAAGTAGATCTGTCAGATGATTTATATGACTACCAAACCAATAACAGCACTGGGTTTGTGACTTAGAGGGAATTTGTCACCACATTTGACCAATCTAAACTATTAATATGGGTAAACAGGTTATAGAATGCTGATAAAGGTAGGATTGTTATGTCTCATAGCAGATGCCTTTTTGTTGATAAATCATATATAATTATAACTGACACACATCTACATGCTCCTCTCAGCTTTAGCTTCCAGCTCACAGTCAGACAGGATTGTAATATTCCTAAAATACAGCAGAGCTTTGTTTGCAAGAAGACAAATTACATTTCTCCTGTTCTGTGTTAGTTACTTGTATCACACTGGTAACTCCCCCTTTTATTTAAAATAATCTCTGGAGGAAGAGTTATCTTCCAGACAGCATCCTGCCCATAGCCTGTAAAAGGCAATTTACGTAAGATGACAAAAATATAATTTCTCAACAAGACATCTGATATGAAGCATGCAGGTAGGACTTTTTATGCAGTCTATAACCTGCATGCCCATATTAATAGCTTAGATAGGCCAAAAGTGGTGAATAGAGTTGAGCGAAACAGATCGGTCAGATTCAAAAGTCGCAGACTTTCGCCAAAGTCAGGTTTCGTTGGCCGAAACAAGACCATAGCATGCAGTCAGCCATGCGGTCATCAAAATGAGCGCCAAAGTCGTTTTCCCATAATGCTTGCAGGCATCTTTTTTCAGCCAATCTTAACAGTGGGGAGAGGTTGCTGACACTGTTTATCAGTAGGGAGAGAGTTAGGGCTGGAAAGAGAAGTTCTTATGTGCTTGTGCTGATATCAATTGTGCTGTACAGTTAGTGTGCAGTGACAGAGGAAAATTTTCTTGGGTGCAGCAGCGCTGGTTATTAGGCTGCCTGATAGCTGTATTGCTGTGTGTACACTGCTGTGCAGACTGCTTGTTACACAGCACTAATACTTTTATTCTTTTTTTCTGCACAGTTATCGAGCGTTCATTTTTTCCCACACCGTATAGAGCTGTACGCTCCTCACACACTACCGTGTACCGGCTGGTATCACGGACAAATACATGCTGACTATCTGTGTGTGACTCCGGAAATATAAGCGGAGATTGAAATTTTCCCGTACACCGTATACAGCTGTCCGCTTCTGATACAGTAGCGTATATCTGCTCTTTGTATTACGGTCAAATCCATACTGAGTGAGCGTCTGTGTGTGACTCCGGAAATATATATGGAGATTGAAATTTTCCCGTACATCGTATACAGCTGTCCGCTTCTGAAACAGTACCGTATATCTGCTCTTTGTATTACGGTCAAATCCATACTGAGTGAGCATCTGTGTGTGACTCCGGAAAAATATACGGAGATTAAAATTTTCCCGTACACCGTATACAGCTGTCTGCTTCTGATACAGTACCATATATCTGCTCTTTGTATTACAGTCAAATCCATACTGAGAGTGCGTCTGTGTATGACTCCGGAAATATAAACTGAGATTTAAAATTTTCCCTACACCGTATACAGCTGTATGCTCCTCATACAGTACCATATATCTGCTGGTATTTTTGGTACATTTTCCCAAACTGGAGGAAGTATGGTGGAAGCGGCCGTGGACGTGGGCAGGAGGGGGCCAGCTGGTACTGATGATGGAGGTGGTGCATCTGCTGGTAGTGCCAAAACCACAATAGCACCTAAGGCAGGAGGTGTTGAGCCTGCGTCATCGTCTGGGTCCAGAAGGCCTGGAAGGCTCCTTTTTCTGGGAATAGGTAAACCGCTTTTAAAGCCGGAGCATCAGGAACAGGTTTTGGCTTACATTGCCGAAACAGCCTCCAGCTCTATCGCCTCCTCTTCTGAAGTTTCAAAAAATGCAACCACTGAGTCATCAGTGCAGGCTCCTGGTCAGGAACAACACCATTCCTTGTGTCCTTCACCCCCACCAAAAGTGAAGGATGTGGCAGGCCACACTTCAGATTACTCCATGGAGCTCTTTTCACATACCATGCCTGGGTTATCAAGTCAAATCCCGAATTCCCCAGTCCAAGATGAATCTGACATGGAGTGCACTGATGCACAGCCACTGCTATATGATTCTGCTGGTACATTCACCCAGAGCACTACATTGTCCTCGCAGTCTACTGAGCCATAATCTGACCCTGATGAAACTCAGGTGCCCCTTCCCGCATACTATACCACCTTACATGGTGACACAGAGGAAGGTGCAGAAAAAATTGAAGAGGAGGTGATGGATGACCCAGTTGTTGATCCGGATTGGCATCCATTGGGGATGAGGGTGCCACTGGCAATAGCTCAGAAGAGGAGGAGGATCCACAGAAGGCATCGACATCGCAGCTACGGTTATCTGGCAGGCCACTAGCATTCCAAAAACGTGTTAAAAAAACAAAAGGGTTGCAGGACAGCTTGGCCAGATGGTCAAATAAGCACAGCGTGCAAGCCCTGATAATTTATCCCATAGTAGGAAGAGTGCAGTGTGGCACTTTTTAGAAAAAAATGCTATGAGGCAAAGGTTATCTGTAAGAAGTGCGGAAGGACCTTTAGCCGAGGGAAAAATCTCTGAAATTTGAATATCAGTTGCATGCTTAGACATGTAAACACCATGCACTTGCAAGCGTGGATGGACTACAAAACCTCAGGTAGCACACGTTCACCTGCTCCGAATGAAGGTAGCCAGCAATGTTACATCGCTTCCCCACTGTAAGCCCACCGGTTAGCACACTACCAGCAAGAAATGTTGAGGTGTCGTCGCAAGGCCAAAGCAGTCAGGGAATCCCAATGTTTTTCCATCAAAAGACTGAATCTAGGCCATCACCACCACCACCATCACCAACCCCCTCTCAGTTCGCCATGTCCACCGCTAGTTCCCCCATATGCAGCTCTCAAGTCCAGCTCACACTACCAGACACTCTGAGTAGGACAAGAAAGTACTCATCCTCTCATCCGCGTACACTGGCTTTGAACGCCTACATTGCCAAACTGATCTCATTAGAGATGATGCCCTTCCGCTTGGTTGAAAGCGCAGCATTCCGAGAGCTCATGGCCTACGCTGTCCGACGCTATGACCTACCCAGTCGGCACATCTTTGCTAGAAAAGCAATCCCTGCCCTCAACCTGCATGTGAAAGACCGCATTGTCCATGCACTCAAGCAATCAGTGAGTGGAAAGGTGCACCTCACAACAGATGCATGGGCCAGTAGGCATGGCCAGGGCCGTTACGTGTCCATCACTGCGCACTGGGTTAATGTGGTGGATGCCGAGTCCACAGGGGACAGCGGCAGTGGGACAGTGCTGCCTAGCCCACAGTATAGGCAACAGTTGGCTGTAGGCGTTCGACCCTCCTCCTCCTCCAGAAGCAAAAGCTCATCGACAGAGGGCAGTCGCACGAGCACTCCATCCGCAGCTGCCAGTGTTGCACACGAAGTGTCCCACTATCAAAAAGCTAGTGGTAAGTGTCAGCAGGCTGTTTTAAAGATTATGTCTTTGGGCGACAACAGACACACCACGGAGGTACTGGCTGACTACTTGCAGTGAGAAACTGAGTCATGGCTGGGCAGTCTACATCTTGAACCAGGCAAGGTAGTCAGTGATAACGGCCGTAATTTTGTGGCGGCCATAGCCCGGCAAAACTCAGACACATACCTTGCCTGGCTCACACCTTGAACCTGGTGGTGCAGAGCTTCATAAATAATTATCCGGAGTTACCAGCCCTGCTCCATAAGGTGCGAAGACTGTGCTCGCACATCCGTCGCTCGCCCATAGACTCCAGTCATATGCAGAGGCTGCAGCGATCACTCCACCTCCCCAAGCACCGCCTAATCATAGACTTTGCAACAAGGTGGAACTCCACCATGCACATGGTTGAGAGGCTGTGCAAACAGAGGCAGGCTGTTATGCATTTGTGGGAGGATACACGGGCAGGCAGTTTGAGGGCAGACATTGAGTTGTCGGATGTGCAGTGGTCAAAGCTGAAAGACCTCTGTAAAGTCCTTCAGTGTTTTGAGGAATGCACACGGCTGGTAAGCGCAGACGACGGCATCATAAGCATGAGCATCCCACTTATGCGTCTGCTCATGCAAACATTTATGCACATTAAGGATCAGGCGTCTGCAGCGGAGGAGGAGGAGGAGGGAAGTCTTGATGACAGTCAGGCATTGTCTGCTCAGGGAACTGTCCTGGACAAGGTGGAGGAAGAAGAGGAGGAGGAGGAGGAGGATGAGAGGGATGATTATTTTGGGGAGGAGGAGGCTTCTCAGGGGGAAAGAGAAAATTTTGGCTTGCCAAGGTCAGGTACAGGGTTTGTGCGTGACTGGAGGGATTTGAATTTGGCAGAAAGTGCTCCTCCACCCACAACTGACAGTGCATCATTGACACCTGGAACATTGGCCCACATGTGTGATTATGTCTTGTGGATCCTAAAAAGGGACCCCCGCCTTGCCAAAATTATGAAGGATGACGACTACTGGTTGGCCAGCATCCTCAATCCACGCTATAAAGGCAAATTACAGAACATCATGCCACAGGAGAACCTAGAGCTAATATTGGCGCACAAACAAGCAACTTTGGTTAACCGTTTTTTAGAGGCATTCCCAGCACACAGCAGCGGTGCAGGTTCTACCATGAGCCGTACTGGGACAAATGGAAGAGGTGTTCGTGGTGCACACAGCCGAAGTGGCGTTGGAGACAGGGGTTTCATGACCATGTTGTGGACTGATTTCTCGAGTACCGCTCACAAGACAGGTAATACTGAATCGATTGCAACAGACAGGAGACAGCAGTTGTCAATTATGGTTCAAAATTACCTCTCCTCCCCTATTGATATTCTCCCTCACAGTTCATTTCCGTTTGACTACTGGGCCCGTGAACTGGACACCTTGCCTGAATTGGCACAATATGCCTTACAGGATCTCGCTTGCCCTGCTGGTAGTGTGCTACCAGAAAGAGTCTTCAGTGCTGCTGGATCAATCGTGACAGAAAGAAGGAACCGGCTGTCGACCAAAAATGTTTGTGATCTCACCTTCATTAAAATGAACCATGCCTGGGTTGCAAAGGATTTTGTACCAACTTCCCTGATGACACATAGGTTGCCAGCAAAATGGCTCGCTTTGTCCTGCTCTTCCTCGGACTTCTCCAATTCCTCCATTTGCAGCTGCTGAATGTCCAGCCTACACCTCAACATATGCCAGTTTTTCCACCTCCCTAACTGGGCTGTACCCCCCCAAGGCCGGCGTCAGCACCTGGCGCACCCGGGCAATTGCCGGGGCCCTGAGCAGGTGGGGGGGCCCACTAGCCGTCAGAGACACTAGCGTACTATGAGGGGCCCTGTGTCAGTGCTGGCACCCACGAGTAGGCCCCCCTGCTAGCTCAGGGCCCCAGCACTTGCAATACTTACCTCTCCCTGCTCCACTGCTGTGACGTCTTCCGCGTTTCCTGACAGTGACATTCAGGTCAGAGAGCGCAATGACATCACATCTGTGCGCGCTCTGCCTGAACAATCACAGTGCAGAGAGCTGGAAGATGGCGACGCTGAGGAGTCCAGAGTAGAGCAGTGCCCAGCGAGGAGAGGTATTTCATTTTTTTAAATGTTTGGAGCTATATATGGGGAGCATTATACACTGCAGCATTGTATATGGGGCCCATCATACACTTGAGCATCATAGATAGGGCCTATTATACACTGGAGCATTATATATGGGGCCCATCATACACTGGAGCATAATAAATGGGGCCCATCATACACTGGAGCATCATATGAAGGATACTAAGAAACTGAAATTGATACAAAGGGACTTAAAGGGGAAAATTAAGAATGCCCGTAAGGCTTTCCGAATTAAATTAGAAAATAACTGTCACACAACAATTCCAAGGAGGTGTGGTCGGGCATGAAGCAGTTAACTGGGTTTAAGGCAAGGTTGGAGTGTGGGGAAGTGGATCTGCCCATGGCTAATGAAATGAACGAGTTTTTCAACAGATTTACCAACACATATGCTGTGTCATCAGGAATGAGGGATGGAGCTGAGGAACGATCGGCAGCATTGACTTTGTGGGAGGAACTGTCTGCTTTCACTGTCTCCCCAAGGGATGTGAGGAAACAGTTTCGTAAACTAGTCATTGGCAAAGCAGCTGGGCCTGATGGCCTCAGTCCACGTGTCCTAAAAGTGTGTGCAAACCAACTGTGTAATGTCTTTCAGCACCTGTTTAACAGAAGCCTTCAATCACAGAGAATACCAGTGCTGTGGAAGACCACCTGCCTGGTGCCGGTTCTCAAGGTCTCCTTTCCAACTTCCCTACACGACTATCGTCCAGTTGCCTTAACATCGCATGCTATGAAGTTGTTGGACAGAATAGTACTTGCCTACTTGTGCCCGAGGGTGAGGGCCTACACTGACCCCCTGCAGTTTGCGTACCAGCAGAGATTGGGGGTGGATGACGCTGTAGTGTCTCTGCTACATGCAATGCATTCACTCTTGGACAATGATGGAACTGCAGTGCGTGCCATGTTCTTTGACTTCTCAAGTGCTTTCAATACCTTACAGCCGCTCTTACTACGAAATAAGTTGACTGATATGGCGGTAGATGAGGGGATGGTGAACTGGATAAGCGACTACCTGACTGACAGGCCGCAGTTTGTAAGGATGGGGGAGGTGGTATCTGGCAGTGTGCGGAGCAGTGTTGGAGCCCCTCAGGGTAGAGTGCTGTCGCCCTTCCTCTTCACATTGTATACAGCTGACTTTCAGTATAAATCCGACTTCTGTCACCTCCAAAAATTCTCAGATGACTCAGTGATTGTAGGGGGCATTGTGGGGGACCTGGGGGAGGAGGAATATAGAAGGGTGGTTTCTGACTTTGTGGATTGGTGTCAGACTAACTGTTTAGAACTAAATGTGAAGAAAACCAAGGAGATGGTGGTGAGTTATAGAAGGAAGAAGGATAATTACTTACCGATCACTATTGCTGGCCAGGAGGTGGAGATGGTTGAGAGCTACAAATATTTGGTGGTTCACCTTGACAGCAAACTTGATTGTAGGTGTCATACAGAGAAGGTTCACAAGAAGGGAGTGAGCAGACTGTACTTTCTGCGGAAGCTCAGGTCGTTCAATGTGTGCAGAAAAATGCTGGAAATGTTCTACCAGTCCGTTGTAGCAAGCACCATCTTTTTTGCTATCATTTGCTGGGGCAGTAGTGTGCAAATAGCTGACGCTAATAAGCTCAACAACTTATCAAGAAGGCAAGTGCAGCTGTTAGCCTCCATCTTGACTCTTTTAAGGAAGTAGTGGAGGATAGGATTCGAAAGAAGTGCAGGGCTATAATGAACAATAATACACACCCTCTATACGAGCTGTTCTTGAATCAGAAGAGCACATTCAGCAGCCGTCTAATCCTACTAAGGTGCAAGAAGGAGAAATTCAGGAAATCGTTTGTGCCTACCGCAATGGGGATGTATAACAATTCACTAAGGGTGAAAGATGGCTACGACCTAGGGCTGGCGCACTAATGGAAATGATCAGAGATTTGCGTACCTTTGTTTGTTACGTATTGTGGCTAGTCATGTGCAAGATTTGTGTATAGTAACTACTCTATGTAACGCTGTTTGTAATGTTTTGTTTGTAATGCTGTTGTAACGCTGCTGTGATACCATAATTTACCTCGGATCAATAAAGTGGATCGTATCATATCGTATCGTATATATGGGGCCCATTATATACTGGTGCATCACATGGAGCCCATTATATATGGAGCATTATATATGGGGACCATTATATTTGGAGCATTATATGGTCTCATCATACACTGGAGCATCATATATGGGGCCCATCATATACTAGAGCATCATATGGGGTTCATTATTTATGGGGCATCATATAGGGCCCTTTATATATGGAGCATCATATGGGGCCTATTCTGTATGGAGCATTATATGGAGCCCATTCTGTATGGAGCAATATATGGGGCTCATTATACTCTATGGGGACCGTCCTATACTGTATGGCACATTATATGGGGACCATATATACTGGAGCATTATGTGGAGCTCATCATATACTGTATGGAACATTATATGGGACCAATTATGTATGGAGCAATATATGTGGCTCATTATTCTGTATAGAGCAATATATGGGGCTCTTTATTCTTTATGGCGCACTATGTGGTGCCCATAATACTGTATGGAGGACTATACTATCTGGTTTTTGAGCTATTGTAGAATTTACAATAGATATCACTCATGTAATGTAAGAAGTGAAGTATTTGGCATTGTACTATACCTTTATGTCTCTGCCGTATTGGAGCATCATGAATTATGGTGTGTGTTAAAGTGGCCCACTGAGACTCTTTCGCCCGGGGCCCACGAAAACCTGGAGCCAGCTCTGCCCCTCCCCCCAACTTTAGCCAAATAACCCCCAGTTTTCAATGCATTACCATTATTATAAAGTAAATTAAGGTTGACAAGCTTAAGTAATAAGAATTGATGTCGTTGGCATTGAAATGGGCACTGTAGGTGTGTTTACTATCCTACACTCACTGCCGACTTTTATTCCCCATTGACTATTCCGACTCGACTTTTTCCAAAAGTCTGCCGACTTTGTTCGACTCGACTTTTGGGAAAGTCGGGTGGTCCGAAACCCAACTCAACCCTCCCGGAGGCAAAGTCGCTCATCTCTAGTGGTGACAGATTCCCTTTAAAGAATGACAGCTTTTTTTTTAATATCATTGTTCAGCCTCTGAAAAGATATTTTTTTGTAATACACTTTATTACTTAATTTATCTCTTCTCTCCTTAAAATCATGCTGCAGTGTGGATCTAACTGACTTGTTCAAGCGTCCTATGAAATTGCATTTAACTACTTATCAGCAAGAATCCATACTCTATAAACAGCCTATGTTAGGAACTTTCTCTGTCTTTCACTCGCTAGTTCCCTCCCCTCATCCAGGGAAGGTCCTGTACTCTTGTTATTAACCTGTTCTGGCTCCAGCACTGGGCTCTGATTCCTCAACCTATGACTGGCTCTCTGTATGCTAGTCTGTTCCAAGTTACTGTGGTAATCTGACATGCACTGAAACCTGGCTCACCCCCCTCTGACATAGTCTCTCCTGCTGCACTTTCGTATGATGGATTCCATCTTTCTCACACCCCCCACCCCAACAGCAAGCATGGTGGAGGAGTAGGTTTTCTCCTGACAGATAACTGCTCCTTCACCCACATCCCACTGCCACCCTCTGTTACCCTCCCTTCCTTTGAGGTGCACTCTGTGTGCGTCTACTTCCCCTTCAACCTCCAGCTTGCTGTCATTTACAGTCCCCCAGGGCCAGCCACCAATTTCTTTGACCACTTCAGCACCTTGCTACTTCATTTCCTCTCCGCTGACATCCCCACTATCATCTTGGGTGACTTCAACATCCCCGTTGACACTTCCCTCTCAGCTGCCACTAAACTTCTATCTCTCACTTCCTCCTTTGGCCTCACTCAATGGTCTTATGCAGCCACTCACAAAGATGGTCAAACTCTGGACCACATCTTCACCCGCCTCTGCTCCCTATCTAACCTCTCTAACTCACCTCTTACTGACCGTAACCTACTTACCTTCTCTTCCCTCTCCACTGCTTGCCCACAATCCCCACCCCACAAACTTAAACACCTCTATCAACACTCACTGTCTGAATCCCTTCTCCCTCTTACAGACATAAGTTCCCTACACAATGAGGATGCCGCTGCCGCTCTATATAACACCACAATAGCTGTAGCTTTGGAATCAGTTGCCCCTCTCACACATACTAAAGCTTGCAAAATCAACAGACAGCCCTGGCACACCAGCCAGACCAAAGAACTGAGGCAAGCTTCCTGGGTTGCTGAGCGGAGATGCAAAAGTTCCCACTCCAATGAGGACTTCATCGCATTCAAGCAATCCCTCACTACTTTCAATACCAGACTCGCCACAGCTAAACAAACCTACTTCTCATCTCTTATATCCTCCCTGTCTCACAATCCTAAACAGCTATTCAATACCTTAAATTCTCTCCTTTGTCCCCCAGCACATCCTCCCTCTCCACTCATCTCAGCTAAAGACTTTGCCTCATTTTTCAAGCAGAAGATTGATAACATTAGAGACAGTTTTGGTCGACAACCCCTAGAGCTCTTCCCCCTAACTGCCCAGCCCTCCTCCTCCAAAACCAACTTTTCCATCATTACAGAAGATCGACTCTCCACTCTACTCTCAAGATCACATCTCACCACCTGTGGACTTGACCCAATCCCATCCCACTTCTTCCAAACCTCACCACAGTCTTCATCCCAACCCTAACCCATCTCTTTAACCTATCACTAACAACTGGTGTTTTCACCAAGCTTTTAACATGCCTCAATCACACCTATCCTCAAAAATCCCTCTCTTGACCCATCCTCTGTATCTAGCTATTGCCCTATATCACTTCACCCTTATGCATCAAAAATACTGGAATAACACTATCACACTCATGTGCTGGCTGGTGGGCGTGAGCTAGGGGGTTGTAGCCTCACTGTGCCACCAACCAGACTACCCTGGAAGGGGCGTGACTGGAACAGCTGCCTCGGTCTTCACTGGAGCCTCTGATGGTGAGGTCAGGCTTGTGCTGCAGGCAGCTGCCAGGTGCCACTCCAGGGTGGTGTCTGGTTGTGGCTGCTGATCCCACTTGGGGAGACGGTGGCATGGCTGAGCACTGCAGACAGCCGGCTGAGACAAGGCAGGCAGGCACTGAGACACAGGGCAGGCAGGCACAGATGAGACACATGGCTGGCAGTCACGGATGAGATACAGTGCTGGCAGGCAAGGATGAGACACAGGGCTGGCAGGCACGGCTGAGACACAGGGCTGGCAGGCCCTGTTCACACAGGAAATGCAGATTGTTGTGAACGTGTTGGAGACGACTTCGGAGCTGAAGCTCCCTCTAGTGGTTGCTGAGGGTATTGAACCTATATTGAACAGCAAAAATCCACCACCTGCAACTGACGATTGGTTATCAGGTGGGACAGACTGGCCTGATATAAGTGAGCTGACCTCCCATGGTCCTTGCTGGTGATCAATTGTTCTTCCTGGTCTAGGTTGGAATTCAGCTTGCTTTTCTGCTGTCTCCTGCTACCAAAACATAACAGAATCACCAGCCCTACTGAAATTATATGGTTCTCAACAGAAGGGAAAAAAATAGTATAAAAAGAAAAGTTGTCAGAGTTGTCGGAAAAATATATATATTTTTTTCTTTGATACATTTTTTTTCCCTCTTTTTTCTCTGGGGGCTGAGGAGGAATTTTTTCCCCAATGGAGGTCAAGCATTTGTCCGATCGTGTGAATCAGCTTGCTGCTGAAGTTCGGAGTATTGCTACCTATCTCGCTAGGTTGCCTTTTGTGGAAACTAGGATCCCTATGCCAGATTTATTTTTGGGGGATCAGTCTAAATTTTTGAATTTTAGAAATAACTGTAAGTTGTTTTTTGCCTTGAAGCCTAAGTCCTCGGGGAACGCAGTGCAGCAGATTCAAATTGTCATCTCCTTGTTCCTCGACGGCCCTCAGGATAGGGCCTTTTCCCTGACACCTGGGGATCCTGTTTTGAATGATGTTGATGTGTTTTTTCAGGCTCTGGGGTTGTTGTACGATGAACCTAATGTTACTAATCAAGCTGAAAAAACCTTGTTGGCATTGAATCAGGGTCAAAAAGCTGCAGAGCTGTATTGTCAGAAATTCAGAAAGTGGGCAGTCCTTACTAAATGGAATGATGATGCTCTGGCAGCTCTTTTTCGGAAGGGTCTGGCAGAGACTGTAAAGGATGTTATGGTGGGATTCCCTGTCCCCTCTGGTCTCAATGACTCTATGTCATTAGCTATTCAAGTTGACAGACGTTTGCGCGAGCGTAGAAATATGTGTGAGATTGTGATGCATTGCGGGCCAGCCCCTGAGCCCATGCAGTGTGATGGAGTGATTTCTGGGGCACAGCGTCATGAGTTTCGAAAGCGTAATAAGATGTGCTACTATTGTGGTGATGCTTCTCATGCTATTTCCATCTGCCCCAAGCGGGGAAGACGTTTTGCGCACTCAGTTGTTTTGGGTAGTGTTCAGACTAAATTTCTGTTGACTGTTACCTTGATTTGCTCCATGTCCACATTTTCAGCTCAGGCTTTTGTTGATTCAAGGAGCAGCTAAAAACCTGATGGATTTTGATTTTTCCAAACGTTGTGGTTTTCCTATGATACCCCTGCGGAATCTATTCCTTTGCTAGGCATTGATTCTACCCATTTGGCGGAGAATAAACCACAGTTTTCTACCCAGGTGATAATGCGGGTTGACCCGGACCACCAAGAGAATTGCAAATTTTTGGTGTTACATAATTTACATGACATTATTGTACTGGGTTTTCCTTGGTTACAGACTCATAATCCTGTTTTGGATTGGAAGCCTGTGTCTGTGGTCAGTTGGGGTTGTCAATGTGTTCATGGTGACACTCCTGTTTTTTCTGCCTCTCCCCAGTCTCAAGATGTCCCTGACTATTTGACTGATTTTTCTGATGTGTTTAGTGAGAGTAAGTCTGCATCCTTGCCTCCTCATAGGAGTTATGATTGCGCTATTGACTTAGTACCCGGTTGTAAATTTCTCAAGGGTCGGCTCTTTAATTTAACTATACCTGAGCATGATGCTATGCGATCTTATATCAAAGAGTCTTTAGAGAAGGGTCATATCAGACCATCCTCTTCAGCCTTGGGCGCCGGCTTTTTCTTTGTGGCCAAGAAGGATTGCTCATTGTGGCCATGTATTGACTATCGTCTCCTGAATAAGATCACTATTAAATATCAATATCCGTTACCCTTGATTTCTGACCTATTTTCCAGAGTGAAAGGTGCTAGTTGGTTTACCAAGCTTGACCTCAGGGGGGCATATAACCTTATTCGCATTAAGCACGGTGATGAATGGAAGACGCGTTTAATACCCCAGAGGGGCATTTTGAGTACCTAGTGATGCCTTTTGGGCTCACTAATACCCCTTCCGTCTTCCAATTCTTTATGAACGATATTTTCCGGGATTTCGTGGATAAATTTCTGATCGTTTATTTGGACGATATCTTGATTTTTTCCAATGACTGGGATTCTCATGTGGAACATGTTCGGACTGTATTCCAGATTTTGAGAGAAAATACATTGTATGTGAAGGGATCAAAATGTCTTTTTGGCGTACAGAAGGTTTCATTTCTGGGATTCATTTTGTCTCCGTCTGTTGTTGAAATGGACCCGGTCAAAGTTCAGGCCATTTGTGATTGGGTTCAGCCCACTACATTGAAGGCTCTCCAGAGATTTTTGGGTTTTGCTATTTTTTATCGTAAATTTATAGGTAACTTCTCTACTATTGTGAAACCACTGACTGATTTGACCAAAAAGGGATCTGATGTAGTGAATTGGTCTCCTGAGGCAGTTTCTGCATTTCAGGAGCTTAAGCGGAGATTCACTTCTGCTCCTGTTCTGCGGCAACCTGATGTTTCTCTGCCATTTCAGGTGGAGGTTGATGCTTCTGAGATTGGTGCAGGAGCCGTTTTGTCTCAAAGAGATCCGGAGACTTCTAAGAGTAACCCTTGTGCCTTTTTCTCTCGAAAATTTTCCCCAGCGGAACGTAAGTATGATGTGGGAAATCGGGAGTTATTTGCTATGAAGTGGGCCTTTGAAGAGTGGAGACATTGGCTGGAAGGAGCCAAACATCAGGTGGTGGTCCTCACTGATCACAAGAACCTGGTTTATCTCGAATCGGCCAAGCGACTTAATCTTAGACAGGCCAGGTGGGCCTAGTTTTTCACACGTTTTAATTTTGTGGTCTCTTTTCTCCTGGGCACTAAAAATGTTAAGGCGGATGCCCTCTCGAGGAGTTTCTTTGCGGATTCTCCTGAGGTAACTGAGCCCGCTGTTATTCTGAAGGAGGGTGTGGTTCTTTCCGCTATCTCGCCCGATTTGAGACTGGCCCTGGAGCAATTTCAGGAGGATAAACCTGAACGCTGCCCTGTTGGGAAATTGTTTGTCCCAGACCAGTGGAGGAAGAATGTGATGTCTGAGATTCATTGGTCCACGTTGGCTGGCCATCCCGGTATTTTTGGTACCAGAGATTTGGTGAGTCGGTCCTTTTGGTTGCCCACTTTGTCTCGTGATGTCATGGACTTTGTGCAGTCCTATGGAACTTGTTCTCGGTCCAAACCTTGCTCTCGCTCTAGAGTTTGTTAATGCCATTGTCTGTGCCCAAGAGGCAATGGACCCATATCTCTATGGATTTTATTTCCAACCTCCCTGTCTCTCAGAGAATGACCGTTATTTGGGTAATCTGTGATACATCTGCCTAAGTTGCCATCCTCCTCCGAGTTGGTGCCCTTATTTTTCAACAGGTGGTTCGGTTGCACGGCATTCCAGAGAACATTGTGTCTGACAGAGGAGTCCAGTTTGTTTCCAGATTTTGGAGGACATTTTGTTCCAAACTGGGAGTTCAGCTGTCATTTTCCTTTGCGTTCCACCCTCAGACCCAATGGACAAACTGAGAGAACAAACCAGACCTTGGAGACTTATTTGAGATGTTTTGTGTCTGCTGATCAAGATGACTGGGTCTCTTTTTTGCCTTTGGCTGAGTTTGCTTTGAATAATAGGGCTAGTTTTGCCACCTTGATGTCTCCATTTTTCTGCAATTTTGGGTTTCATCCTCGATTTTCTTCAGGGCAGGTGGAGGCTTCTGTCTATCCTGGTGTTGACTCTATTGTGGAGAGAATTCAGCAGATTTGGGATCAAGTAGTGGATAAGTTGTCTCTCTCTCAGGAGAAGGCCCAGCGGTCTGCCAACCGGCATAGGACTGATGGTCCTCGGTTTAAAGTGGGTGACTTGGTTTGCTTATCCTCAAAAAATATCCCTATGAGGGTCGCGTCTCCAAAATTTAAGCCAAGGTTCATTGGACCTTATAAGATCGTGGAAATTCTTAATCCCGTTTCCTTCTGTTTGCTTCTTCCAGGAACATTCAAGATTCACAACGTCTTCCACAAATCTTTATTGAAGAGGTTTGTAGAGCCAGTGGTTCCTATGTCTGCGCCTCCTGATCCTGTTTTGGTTGAGGGCAATTTGGAGTATGTAGTTGAGAAGATATTGGATTCTCGTTTGGCTGGGCGGAGACTCCAGTACTTGGTGAAGTGGAAAGGCTATGGTCAGGAGGACAATTCTTGGGTGTTTGCTTCTGACATTCATGCTGAGAGACTTGTCCGTGCCTATCACCGAGCTCATCCTGATCAGCCTGGGTGCACACGTGAGGGTTCAGTGACCCCCTCCTCAAGGGGGGGTACTATTGTGAACATGTTGGAGATGACTTCGGAGCTGAAGCTCCCTCTGGTGGTTGCTGAGGGTATTGAACCTATGTTGAACAGCAAAAATACACCACCTGCAACTGACGATTGGTTATCAGGTGGGACGGACTGGCCTGATATAAGTGAGCTGACCTCCCATGGTCCTTGCCGGTGATCAATTATTCTTCCTGGTCTAGGTTGGAATTCAGCTTGCTTTTCTGCTGTCTCCTGCTTGTATTCAGTGTTATGTTTCGGTAGCTAAGGAGATATAGCAAAAATAGCCAAAATAGCAATACACCAGAGATGCTGGAAACTACTGGGTTGCAGGACCCTAAACTAACCGCAACACTAGAAGTAGCCGTGGAGCGTACCTACTGTGATCCTAGACGTCTCGTCACAGCCGGAGAGATAGCTACACCTAAAGGCAGAAAGATGAAAGCTAACTGCCCCGTAGCAGTACCCCCAAAGAAATAGGAAGCCCCCAAACATGTAATGGCGGTTAGACAAGAAAATACGAACACAGACAGAAAATAGAATGAGCAAACGCTGGGGCCCAATTCTGTCTAGATAGAAAAGTATAGGAAAGAATTCAGACTGCAACCCAAAAAACCCTGACAAAAATACCAACACTTCTGATTAACAAAAAAACCTGAGATCACACGTTCTCTGACGCCTAAATCAGATCTCTGGTGTAACACACAGCAATTCAGCAAATAAAAAGTGACACAGGAATAGAGCAAAAGTGCAAACACAAACTGAGCACAAATGCAGCGCCAGGCCCCAAAAGGGGACCAGGCTGAAGTCCACTGTAATGCAGAAAACCAACAAGGAAAATCCAACCAGAGGAAAAAAAAAACAGCAAGTCACTTATCTGAATGAAAGCAGGAATGCAAGCTGAGCTCCAAGCAAGACCTGGAAGAACAATTGATTACCGGCAAGGCTAATGGGAGTTCAGGTCACTTATATCAGACCATTCAGACCCAGCTGAAAGCCATTCAGCAATTGGTTCATTACCCTCAGCAACCACAGGAGGGAGCCCCAGCTCCGGTCGCCTCCAGCATGTTCACAACAATTCAGATAAGTCACTTTCAGTTTTTTTTACTGTGGTTTGAATTTCCTTGTTTTTTGCTGCATTGCTTTTTTGAGTTCAGCTGGGTCCCCTTTGGGGGGCTTGAGCTGGTCTCCGTTCTCTTTTTGTATTTGGTCATTTGCTCAGTTCTTGTGATATTATACTGCTGGGTAGCTGCGTGTCCACACCAGAGATCTGATATAGGTGGTCGAGACCGTGTGGTCTCAGTATTTTTGGATTCAGAAGTGTTGGAGTTTTTCCTAGGGTTTTTCTGGGTTGCAGACAGTATTCTCTCCTGTGCTGTCCTATCTAGACAGTTTTGGGCCCTACGTTTGCTCAATCTATTTTCTGTCTGTGTTCGTATTTTCGTCTTGTCTAACCGCCATTATATGTTTGGGGGCTTCCTATTCTTTTGGGGCTCTACTCCGGGGCAGTTAGCTTTCCTCTTTCCATCTTCAGGGATAGCTATCTCTCCGGCTGTGACGAGGCGTCTAGGGCAGTGATTTTCAACCTTTTTTGAGCCACGGCACACTTTTTATACTTAGAAAATCCTGGGGCACACCACCAACCAAAATAGCACAAAATGGCACTAAAACAGTCATATTATACATATAGTTAATAATATAGATTTTAAATTTATTTTACTCACTCAGTGTGAAACCTGGGCCTGTTTCGATAAACACAAAAGGGATATCCTGGCAGGAATGGTGGAAAGACACACACGAAGCTCTTCCTCAACAGTTCTCAGTTTCTCCCTGTTTTTAGTTTTTATCGCAGTCAAGCTTGAGAAGCCCAGCTCACATAGATATGTGGTTGAAAATGGGAGCAATGTCAAAATAGCTTTGTTGGCCAGAATGGGGAACTCCTTGGCAACAGATAACCAAAAACTGTCCAAAGAAAGATCAGCAAACTTTAGCTTTAAACCGCGATCTTGCTTCAGTTCAATGAGTTCCTCTTGCTCCTTTAAAGTCATGTCCTTTCCAGCAACGGATAATGAGCTGTATGGGTCCCTAACCCAGTCAAGGCATTCTGTGAAGGCTGAAGAGAAATAGAACGATAACTTCTCCTCAAGAGTTTTCAAATGTCTGCCAATCGCTTCACACATTGCAGCAGTATTGTCATCATGCAGTTTCTCGGTGAGTGGGAACATCTGAAGGTTGCCACCCTGCACATGTTGTTGCCAGAGCTGCACCTTTAAACGGAATCCGTTCATTTTATCAGTGCTTGTAAGCAGGTTTTCATTTCGACCTTGCATCCGTGTGTTTAGTTCATTCAGATATTGAAATATATCAGCCAGGTATGCCAGCTTTGCACACCAGTCATCACTTGCAAGCAGCTTTGAATAATCGGACCTCTCGTTTGTAAGAAATATTTTAAGTTCCTCTCGCAACTCATACACACGGGCCAGCACTTTGCCACGTGACAGCCACCTGACCTCCGTGTGGAGCAATAAGATTTTATGTTCCGCTCCCATTTCTGTACACAAAGACGCAAATAAGCGACATCTCAAAGGTCACGTCTTCACAAAGTTCACTATGCGCACAACATCATCCAACACAGGAGCTAGATCTGCTGGTAAGGTCTTTGCAACGAGGGCCTCACGGTGCAAGAAACAGTGGGTAGCAAGAACATCTGGGTTTCTTTCTTTAACCCTACTTACAAAGCCTTTGATGCGCCCGACCATGGCTGCGGCTCCATCAGTGCAGACACCTGTGCAGTTTTCCCATGTAAGTCCACTTTTATCAAGATATTCCGATGTGACTTGGAATATTGCCTCTCCTGTTGATTTTTCTGGCAGTGCCTTGCAAAATAGGAAGTTTTCTCTAATGGCTTCACCATCCACAAAACGCACATTGGCCAACAACTGACAATGTCCACTGATATCGTCGACTCATCAAGTTGCAAGGCAAATTTCTTACTGATGCGCACCTTTTCCAAAACAACTTTTTCAATGTCCGCAGACATGTCATCAATCCATCTGGCAATTGTGTTATCAGAGAGAGGCACTTTAGCTATCTCTTTAGCTGCTTCAGGGCCAAGCATCTCATTTACAATAGCTTTACAAGCTGGTAGGATTAATGTTTCTGCCACAGTGTGGGACTTTTTTGATTTAGCTATGAGTTCAGCAACAAGGTAGCTAGCTTTGAGGGCTCTCTCATTTACCTTTGTGCTTTTTCTCAAAAAAGTTGCCCCTTTCTCATTGTTTGTACGTAAGCGTACAAAATACTCCATCGGTTTATTTTGAACGGAAGGGTGTTTCGTTTGGAGATGGCGTTTAAGTTTGCTTGGCACCATAGCGCTATTGGAAAGCTTCTCACCACACACCAAGCACAGTGGTGTTGGTGCTGTCGCATCCCCAGTGGAAGTAAATCCAAATGAAAGATAGCTTTCACTGTATTGCCTTGAGCTCACCGTCTTGTCTTTTTTCTTTTGTCGAACTTTCATACTAGGGCCTTCATTTGGGTTAGAATTGTGTCCAGGGTCCTGTTCGGCATTTGCCTTTTCCATTCTCAAATACTTCTCCATCACTGCTGAACACTAAAATAGAAGAGTATTACATTATCTGCCACACTTAAAGGACCTCTGCTAGGCATATTTCATTCCTGAGGGCTTAAAAAGCAGCTCTCGTGGTGACAAGAAGCTGATTTAAACCCCCCAAGAGTGAACTTCGCGAGAGCTATATGTGTGTGATAATAACTTATATTACTACGGTCTGCATTTCCTGCTTGAATTGACACTAGTGACGTAGCACTCAGCTTTCTCTATAAGTAGAATAGAGCCGGCTGACAAGTGCTACGCCACTAGAGTCAATTCAAGCAGGACATGACTGCTGAAGAACGGTACTAATATCATTTATTATTCCACACATACAACTCTCACGGAGTTCACTCTTGGGGGTTTTAAATCAGCTTCTTACCACCACAAGAGCTACTTTTTTAGCCCTCAAGAGTGAAATATGCCTGGCAGAGGTCCTTTCAATAAATTATTTATTTTAAAAAAGTGAAATAAAAAAGGATAACCCCCTCATATATTCAATCCCATGTAACCTCATAAATACAGTCCCACGTATATGAGCACATGATTATCAGCATCATATACTGTGGTGATGTGCACTGTACAGCGCCACAGTATATGGTGCTGATTATTATGTGGCTCATATACTGCAATATAAAGGGGTACAATGAGAAGTACTATGGCCATGAGGCCAGAGTACAAGTGCCAGCTCATATACTCAGCATATGAGCTGGTACTTGTAGTACTCCAGCCTCATGACTATAGTATTTCTCATTTTACATTTCTCATTGTTATATGCAGTATACTGCTGGAGTACTAAAAGTACCAGCTCATATGCTGAGTATTCTGCCAACAGTTCATATACTCAGGCAAAAGCTCATATAGTCAGCATTATTGGCGGGCATTACCTTGGCGGCGGGCAAATGCGAGAGTCTCTCTGCTCTCAGGATGACGCGCCGGCCTCGGTGACGTCATTAAGTCGCGCGAGGTTCAAAGCTTACGCATGTGTTAGGTGCTTTCGGGGAGCGCGCATCAGGAAACAAGCATTGCAACCCGCAACGTGTGAAAGCACCCTTATTGTACACGTCTCCTACCTACCGTATATACTCGTGTATAAGCCGACTCGTGTATAAGCCGACCCCCCTAATTTTGCCACAAAAAAATGGGAAAACTTATTGACTCGTGTATAAGCCGGGTGTATAAACTGCCCTCCTGCTCTGTGCTGCCCCCGTCCTGCTCCTTGCTCCCCCATCCAGCTCTGTGCTCCCCCATTCTCCTCTGTACTCCCCCCCTCCTGCTCCGTCCTCTGCTGTGCTCCCCCATTCCTTCTCCGTCCTCCTGTGCCCCCCCCCGTACTGCTCCGTGCTCCTCTGTGCCCTCCATCCTCTCCCCCCTTCCTGCTCGGTGCTCCTCTGTGCCCTCCATCCTCCCCCCGTCCTGCTCCGTGCTCATTGTCCTCCTCCATGCTTCCCCGTCCTCCGTTCTCCCCCCCGTCCTCCTCCATGCTTACCCCGTCCTCCCCCGTCCTGCTCCATGCTTCCCCGTCCTCCTCCATGCTTCCCCCATCCTCCGTTCTCCCCCCGGTCCTCCTCCATGTTTCCCCCGTCCACCGTTCTCCCCCGTCCACCGTTCTCCCCCCCTGTCCTGCTCCATGCTTCCCCGTCCTCCGTTCTCCCCCCCGTCCTCCTCCATGCTTCCCCCGTCCTCCGTTCTCCCCCCCGTCCTGCTCCATGCTTCCCCCGTCCTCCGTTCCCCCCCCGTCCTCCATGCTTCCCCCGTCCACAGTTCTATCCCCCGTCCAGCTCTGTGCTCCTTGTCCTCTCCTCCATCATACTCACCCCTCCCCATGCCATCGCTGAGGGTCCCTGCAATCCTGCGTTCTCCCCGGCTTCCTGCAGCTCTCCAGCACTGAGTGGTGATGTAATACCGCTCATTAAGGCCATGAATATGGAAGCCACGCCCATGGGAGTGGCGTCGCGTCCATATTACATGACCTTAATGAGCGGGTATTACATCACCGCTCAGTGCTGGAGAGCTGCAGGAAGCCAGGGAGAACGCAGGATTGCAGGGACCCTCAGCGATGGCATGGGGAGGGGTGAGTATGATCCCAGCCACCGGCTCCTGGCACCATAGTTTGGGGAACTTTCCCCACGGCACACCCGACCACGTGCCGCGGAACACTGGTTGAAAATCACTGGTCTAGGGCACCGTAGGAACGTCCCACGGCTGCTTCTAGTTGTGTGATTAGTTTAGGGGTCTGCAACCTATTAGTTTCCAACCTCTCTGGTGTTTGGCTGCCTATGCGGTTTTTTGCTCCTGCCTCCTCAGCTACCAAAACATAACAGCAGATACTGGAACTGACTGGAAGGAATGGTGTATGGAGGAACAGGTTCACATAGCAAATGCAGGTACTGGAACTGACTGGAAGGAATGGTGTATGGAGAAATAGGTAGAAACCTGTTCATACAGCAAAATGTAGATACTGGAACTGACTGAAAGAATTGATGTATGGAAGAACAGGTAGAGACCTGTTCACACAGGAGGAAAACCGCAAAGGCTGCGGAGAAAGGCTGTAGAGCAGCAAGATGTTTTGCAGTGGCAGGAGCAAAGCAAAGCGGAACCAGAAGGTATGCGGAGAGGAGCTGCAACAAGAAGTTCTGCAGCTGCAGGAGTGAAGCAGGGCAGAACCGCACGATATGTGGAGAGAAGCTGCAGCGAGAGGTTCTGCAGCAGCAGGAATGACACAGAGTGGAACGGAGCAGAACTGCAGGAGTGTGGACAAGAGGCAGAAAGAGATTCAGAGAGAACACTAAGCAAGACACAGCACAGAAGGAAACCACAGACAAGGAGACTAAGAGACAGAGGTAGGACAGAGTTCAGACAAGGAAATGACAGGAGACATGGTACAGGGACAAAGACACAGGGACCAGGATATTCTGCCTCCAGGAGGGCAGCAAGGACAAGTACAAGATAAGGTCAGAAGCAAGAGCACAGAGATGAGGATATTCTGCCTCCTGGAGGGGGGACAAACAGGTACAAGGCAAAGCTAGGAGTGAAGCCTCCAAAGAGGAACACAGAGCAAGACCTGGCAGCTCAGTAGCAAAACACTAACTGATTTAACACATTGCACAGGCCTGATCCACAGGGCGGAGCTGCCCTAAATACTAGAGGGCTAATGGTAATTGGTCAGGGACATATTAAACAGGTGCACCCTGACTCCATAAGAACCAGAGAGTTCTGGTACAGCCCCACTATGTACACAGCCAGGAGACCTGCAGAGAGCAGGCAGAAAGCAAGAGGCACAGAACATGGAGCCGGCAGCAGACAGAAATCACAGCACGACCTGGAGCAGTGAGCAAGTTGGTATGTGGGGAATGAGAAGCCATGCAGTGATACCAGCAGGGTTGTTACAAACATGTCCATCTTGAACTGTCCTCCCACCTCTCTACTTGCTCCCTCTTCGACTGCTTACAATCTGGCTTCCGGCCACACCACTCCACTGAAACTGCCCTAACTAAGGTCACCAGTGACCTATAAACTGCCAAGGCCAAGCGACACTACTCTGTCCTCCTCTTCCTGGACCTGTCCTCTGCCTTTGACACAGTGGACCATTCCCTATTACTACAGACCCTTTAATCTCTTGGTATTACAGACTTGGCCTTATCTTGGATCGTATCATACCTAACAGACCGGACATTCAACATCTCCCACTCACACACCACTTCCTCACCGCGCCGCCTATCTGTCAGAGTCCTGCAAGGTTCAGTCCTAGGGCCTCTGCTCTTCTCCACTTACACCTTCGGCCTCGGACAGCTCATAGAATGTCACTGCTTTCATTATCACCTCTATGCTGATGACACACAGATCTACATCTCTTGACCAGATATCAGCTCCCTACTAACCAGAATCCCTCAATGTCTGTCCATTATTTCATCCTTCTTCTCCTCTAGATACCTAAAACTTAATATGGACAAAACAGAATTCATCATCTTTCTCTATCTCTCGTGACCCCCCCAAAGGACCTATCCATTAAAGTAAACGGCTGCCCACTCTCCCCAGTCCACAAGCTCGCTGCCTCGGGGTTACCCTTGACACTGATCTCTCTTTCAAGCCACATATACAAGCCCTTTCCACTTCCTGCCGACTTCAACTCAAAAACCCTAGTCCATGTCCTCATCATCTGCCGCCTTGACTACTGCAACCTACTGCTCTGTGGCCTCCCCTCTAGCACTCTTGCACCCTCCAATCTATTCTAAACTCTGCTGCTTGACTAATCCACCTGTCCCCCGCTATTCCCCAGCCTCTCTCCTCTGTCAATCCCTGCACTGGCTCCCCATTACCCAAAGATTCCAGTTCAAAACCCTAACCATGACATACAAAGCCATCCACAACCTGTGTCCTCTGTACATCTGTGACCTCGTCTCCTGGTACTTACCTGCACGCAGCCTCTGATCCTCACAAGATCTCCTTCTCTACTACCCTCTTATCTTCTCTTCCCACAATCGCATACAAGATTTCTCCCGCACATCCCCCTACTCTGGAACTCTCTACCACAACATATCAGACTCTCGTCTACCATAGAAACCTTCAAAAAGAAACTGAAGGCCTACCTCGTGCGATAAGCCTACAACCTGCAGTAACCACAGATCCACCAAACCGCTGCACGACCAGCTCTACCCTCGCCTACTGTATCCTCACCCATCCCTTGTAGATTGTGAGCCCTCATGGGCAGGGTACTCTCTCCTACTGTACCAGTCGTAACTTGTATTGTCTAAGATTACTGTACTTGTATTTATTATGTATACCCCTCCTCACATGTAAAGTGCCATGGAATAAATGGCGCTATAATAATAAATAATAATAATAATAAATAATATGCACCTCTGATTTAAAGGGAATCTGTCACCTTAAATTGGCGGGATATTTAAATGATGGCAGTCAGGTCAGATGGGTGGTGTTTTGGGTACTTGCCTTAACATGTTGTTTGCCGCTGTCTCCATTATTTCTGAGAATTGTAGTCGTTGCCCTCCATATAACGCGCCTGCGCATTGCAATCTTGAATTGCACACGCGCAGTATGCTTTTCCCGCAGATTGCAATGCGCAGGCGCGTTATATGGAGGGCAACGACTACAATTCCCAGAAATAATGGAGACAGCGGCGAACAACATGTTAAGGTAAGTACCCAAAACACCGCCCATCTGACCTTACTGCCATCATTTAAATATCCCGCCAATTTAGGGTGACAGATTCCCTTTAATCATTCAAGACTTGTTATGGCTAGGTGAAGCAGCTAGATATTCAAATAGTAGTGTGTGAAAAGCTACTACCATGTGCTTTTCACCTCAGTTATCCTATTCCTCCTGCTGTTCGCACCCTCTTCTCTGCTATCAGGGTTCCTGATAACAAACTCTTCACTGTTATTTCTGGTGCAGGCCAAGCCTGCAATTCTGTTGATTCAAGGTGTCTGCTATCCTACTTGCCTATGCTACTCCTGTGTTTTACCCAAATCCAGAAACAAGAATGCAGATTGCTTACACATTTCTGCTATTCATGTGTGCTACAGAACTACTGCAACAAGGTGCCTTATTTCCTACATAACTCTGTTGCTCATGTGCTCTCCACGCATTTGCTCTCTGCATCCAGTACTCCTAGTTCCACTAATCCGCCTGTCGTCCTACATATCTAGCCCTACTGGCCCTCACTGTTCCACATGCTGTCCAACAAGATCAGCCCTGCTGCATAAAAGTCTCCGAGCTGTGCTATTCACCCTGACCTATGGCTTAGTAAGCAAACCTCACCAGCTGAGTCCATAACAGGCCTGACTGTGAACACTGTCACCAGCGTTTTAGTACGCATAGTGGAGACGGGATTTCTTCAAACAGGGCTGATTTTATAATCAGACACTGAAAGTCTTCTATGGAATAGGACTTTGCACTAGAGCATGTGCAAAATGTTTTTCTGTATAAGCATCTATTTAGAGGACCACAGCTCACTCCATGGAGTGGGTGGTAACTACAGAAGGAAATTACTTCACATAAACGGACATTGGCATCGAGATCTAATAACATTAAATTAGTAAGTTGTACACATGGTTATGACCACTAGCAACTAACTGTCACTATATGAGTGGTCGTAACCATGGCTACGTAAGCTACTGCAATGCCTGCACATTAGGAAAGCAACAGAACAAATCAGAAGAACTACATTTCTAACTGGAGGTAATTGCTAATATTATCATTACACCTACAACATATTTGGATAGGAATTTGAAGATGGGAATACCGTTTTAAGCTTACCTTCAACCTTAACCCCTTTAGCCCCGAGGTTGGTTTGCACGTTAATGACCAGGCCAATTTTTACAATTCTGACCACTGTCCTTTTATGAGGTTATAACTCTGGAATGCTTCAACGGATCTTGGCGATTCTAAGAATGTTTTTTCATGACATATTGTACTTCATGGTAGTGGTGAAATTTCTTTGATATAACTTGCGTTTATTTGTGAAAATAATGGAAATTTGGCGAAAATTTAGAAAATTTTGCAATTTTCAAAATTTAAATTTTTATACCCTTAAATCAGAGAGTTACTGTATATCACACAAGATAGTTAATAACTAGCATTTCCCACATGTCTACTTTACGTCAGCACAATTTTGGAAACAACATTTTTTTGTTAGGAAGTTATAAGGGTTAAAAGTTTACCAGCGAGTTCTCATTTTTACAACACCATATTTTTTTACGGACCACGTCACATTTGAAGTCACTGTGAGGGGTCTATATGATAGAAAATACCCAAAAGTGACACCATACTAAAAGCTGCACCCTTGAAGGTGCTCAAAACCACATTCAAGAAGTTTATTAACCATTCAGGTGCTTCACAGGAATTTTTGGAGTGTTTGAAAAAAATGAACTTTTAACTTTTTTTCACAAAAATTTACTTCAGATCCACTTTGTTTTATTTTCCCAAGGGTAACAGGAGAAATTGGACCCCAAAAGTTGTACAATTTGTCCTGAGTACGCTGATACCGCATATGTGGGGGTAAACCACTGTTTGGGCGAATGGCAGGGCTTGGAAGGGAAGGAGCGTTTTTTGATTTTTCAACGCAAAATTGGCTGAAATTGATATCGGATGCCATGTTACATTTGCAGAGCCCCTGATGTGCCTAAACAGTTGAAACCCCCCACAAGTGACACCATTTTTTAACCCTTTCCCGATCTCCGCCATACTAGTACTGCTCTGGGGAGGTGCATTTCTGCCCAGAGCACTAATAGTACGGCGCAGCCATTTTCCGGTCACCACGCGGCAGCAGACCATCTCTGCACGTAGCCCTGGGGGGCTGCACTGCCCCCCCACATCGGCGATCACTGTGATTGGCTGGTCAATTTTGACCAGCCAATCACAGTGATGTGACAATAAAGTTATTGAAAAAAAAAGCATGTGACCGGCTGTGATCTGTGCTGAGTGACGTAGCACCAATCACAGCCATCACAGTGGGTGGGGTGATCCCCACGTCACCTCACCAGATTAACCCCTATGGCGCTGATTGGCTGAACAATAGCTTCTAGCCAATCAGTGCCTAAGGGGTTAATCTAAAATAGCGATCACAGCCCTGCACGCCATCTTTACATCAGATTCGGCATGCAGAGCGGTTGTCCAAGCCCCTCTGTGTCACCTGAGAAAAAAATCCATTGGTGGCAGTGTGATCTCTGCCAGCGATCTCCAGCCTCCATCTTCAGCATCCAGCTCCAGCTTTCTGCTGTGCTCTCTGCTTTTTGCTGCGATCTGCCTACTGCATGACTCCTGTGATCACAGCAGAGCAGCAGCACCTCCCCATCCCTTTCCCATCCCCCATCCCTGTTTCAGTATCCCCTACCCCTCCAATTGTTTTTTAGTCTACTTTTTTTGCGCTTTTTTTCCTGTGCGTGGCGTCCTGCGCAGAGCATTCGTGCTCGTCCCGTGACCGCAGCGCTCTGACCAGCATTGCTGCTGATCAGAGACTGCACCACTGGAATTTTTGTTTTTTTAGATAGTTAGTGTAGCGGACATCTCAGTCTAAGCGAAGTCCAATTTTTTTATTTAGAAAAAAATAATAGTAGTTAGTACAGTGTAGTTTTAGACGTAGTGTAGCCGGCGTCAGTGTTTGGTGACGTCACATTTCCCAGTCCCCCATCCCTGTTCATTTAGCACACTTTTCATGCGCTGTTTTTGTGTGTGCTGCGTCCTGCGCAGAGCATTTGTGCGCTTCCTGTGACGGCAGCGCTCTAATCAGTATCGCTGCTGATCAAAGACTGCGCCACAGGAATTTTTCTCTCTTTAGCTGGTTAGCGTAGTGGACATCACAGTCTAAGTGACGTCAGATTTTTTTTTGTTAGAAAAAAAAAAAAATAATAGTAGTTAGTACAGTTGTAGTTTTAGACGTAGCAAGGTAGCGTAGCCGGCGTCACAGCTTTAGTGACGTCCGATCTTGTAGGGAAAAAAATCATACAGAGTAGTTTTATAGGTAGTGTGTTAGGTTTTGCCGGCATCAGTGTTTGTTGCTATCGCCGAGTAATTTCTAGTGCATTAGGGGAGCGTACGTCACATTGCTTGTGACTAGAGTTGAGCGATACTTTCCGATATCCAAAAGTATCGGAATCGGAATGGTATCGCCGATATCACTAAAATATCGGCGATACCCGATACCGATACCGGAAGTCCCATGTAAGTCTATGGGAACAAAATATCGCAACTAAAAAAACCCATTCTTTCCTTGTAAACACTAAATATACACACATAGAATAGATATATATATATATATACATGTCATTGTGACATATATATATACATATATGTATAGTTTATACACTTCTACATAGTAAAATATCCTCTGATTCAATTGCCGGGTAAAGCCGGCTTCTGTGAAAAGACAGAAGCACCCGACATGAAATGACACTTGGTGTACATAGGGTTAACCATGTCTTTTCATGTCCTTTGCTATCTGATTTGCACAAACAATTACATCAGTCTATGTGTGCAAAATTTCACACCTGTAGGGGTTAATTAAAGGTGTAAATTCGTTGTAAAAAAAACGGACTTTTTTGCTACGAATTTACACCTTTAATTAACCCCTACAGGTGTGAAATTTTGCACACTTACACTCATGTAATTGTTTGTGCAAATCAGATATCAAACTACATGAAAAGACATGGTTAACCCTATGTACACCAAGTGTCATTTCATGTCGGGTTCTGCATTTTCACAAAAGCCGGCAATTGAATTAGCGGCTATTATACTATGTAGAAGTGTATGAACTATAAATATAAATATATATATATATATGTGTCACAAATTCAATGACATGTATATATATATATGAGGTGTAAAATTGCTGAAAAAAAATGCGTGGGCTCCCGCCCTATTTTCGCAACCAGACAGACAAAGCCAGTGAGTGGGGGCAGATAATAATAGCCCAGAGAGGGACCATTTTTTTTGCCCCCCCCCGGCTACTTAACATCTGCCCCCAGACACCCCAGAAAGGGCAAATCTCTAATTAGATTTGCCCTTTCTGGCACTTTGCCCGTCTATTCCCATTGCCCTGTAGCGGTGGCGAATGGGTTAATAAGGGGTTAAAATGACCTTGCAATTGAAAGGTCACTTTAAGCCAGGTTAATAATTGAGAGCTGTCAATTAGACAACTATCAATTATTAATCCTATTGTATGAAAGAAAAATCAAACACACACACTTTAATAAAAAAGAAGTTTAATGAAAAATCACACAGTTTTTGACCATATTTTATTTACCTGCTAAAACCATTTCCTGTAATAAAAATAAAATAATAAAGCAAAATTATTCTTACCAATCCGATGCACAGTCAGGTCCCACGGTGTAATCCTTCAGAAAGGGTTAATGTTTACTGCAGGGACCGCAGCTAATGCTGCAGCCTCACAGTAAACCCCCAAATGAATGAGCTCCTCTCCTGGCTGACAGGAGAGGAAGTGGAAAGCTTAATTGATTGCTTTCCACTTTCACTTCAGGTCAGCCAGGGACACCATCAGTGATGTCAGAGGGAACTGATTAACAAAAATAGGGGTTCCCTTCGAAAAAAAAATGGCGTGGGGTCCCCCCTATTTTTGTTAACCAGCCAGATGAAGCAGACCGCTGAGGCCTGGATTTTCAGGCTGTTAAGGAGCCAAGATCCATGGACCTTGCCAGCCTGATAATACCAGGCCACAGCAGTCTGCATATCTTGGCTGATTAACAAAAATAGGGGATCCCCTCGAAAAAAATTGGCGTGGGGTCCCCCTATTTTTGTTAACCAGCCAGATGAAGCAGACCGCTGAGGCCTGGTTTTTCAGGCTGGTAAGGATCCAATATCCATGGACCTTGCAAGCCTGATAATACCAGGCCACAGCAGTCTGCTTAGCTTGGCTGGTTAACAAAAATAGGGGATCCCCTCGAAAAAAAAACGGCGTAGGGGTCCCCCTATTTTTGTTAACCAGCCAAGTAAAATGCAGACTGCTGCGGCCTGGTATTAAAAGACTGTCAAGGCCCATGGATTTTGGCCCTCAACAGCCTGATAATACCAGGCTACAGCAGCCCCACATTTGGCGCATCAAAAGATGTGCCAATTGTAGCACTTTACCCGGCTCTTCCCACTTGCCCTGTAGCGGTGGCAAGCGGGGTAATAAGGGGTTAATGTCACCGTTGATTGCACGGTGACAATAAGCCCGGTTAATAATGGAGAGGTGTCAATAAGACACCGATCCATTATTAATCCCAAAGTTTTTAAATGTGTAAAAAAAAGACACAGCAAGAAAAAAGTCTTTTAATGAAATAAAAGAGACAACACAGTTTCCATTTTTTTTATTACTCTCTCATTCCTGCGACGCCATCGATCTCCTGTAAAAAAATAAAAAAAACAAACCAACAGTATACCACCTGTCCGACGCAGTCCATAGTAACGATAGTCCCACGTCGATCCAGCTCTGCTACATCGGAATGACAGGCAGAGCCTGACATCCCGGAGCAGCACAGCTGCTTACCAGCTTCCCCGGCGGTGACGTCATCGGACTGCTTTACGGCCGCGATTACCCAGCAGTCACTGCAGTTATCGCGAGAAACTGCATGTGACCGCCGGGGAGAAGAGGATGGCGGCCATTAAGCAGTCCGGGATGTGACCGCCGGAGATCTTCTGCCGGGTAAGTGCCGCTGACTCCTGACAGACCCGACCGACGGACACTGACAGTGACAGTGACAATTCCGATTCCGGTATCCGATATGACGAAAATATCGGTACTCGGAATCGGAATTCCGATACAGCCAATATCGGCCGATACCCGATATTTGCAGTATCGGAATGCTCAACCCTACTTGTGACGTCTGTTTTTCTTTTGTAAAAAAATAATTAGTTGCACCGAGTAAATTTTTAGCGAGTGCATTAGGGAAGCATATTATTTGCAGCGGGTAAATTTATAGGGAGGGCATTAGTTAACGTCTAATTTTTTTATACAAACTTTTCATTTTTTTTACATATGATTTTACTTTTCATTTTTTTTTTTCTACATTTTTATCTCTCTACTTTTTTTCTGTTTTTTATAATAAATTGTACCCTATTACACAAGCCCCACATATTACACGTGTAAAAGCACCACTTACATACACATCCCCGAGGTTTAGTAAAAAAAAAGAAAAATGGCCCATTCGTCAGCAAGGCGCTATTCACCAGAGGAGGCTTACGCCATCATTGCGTCCGCCATGGATTCAGCCAGTGAGCAAGATCCCACATTCCTCTATTGCTCCTCCTCCTCATCTGGTGAGGAAAGACCCCCAACAAGGCGCCCTAGCACCCAGGCAACTCCTGCAGCAATCGATCCCATATGGATTGCACCCCCTGAAAATTTTCAGCCCGTCATTCCAGATTTCAGCAGCAGCTCAGGAATCCAGTTTGACACCACTGGCCCCACTGAAATTGACTTCTTCAAAGGAAATAATAAATCTTATGGTGTCCCAGATGAACTTGTATGCCCAACAATTTTTCACCCAAAATCCCACGTCATCATATGCCAGATACACCACAATAAATGCAGCAGAGATGATGACATTTTGGGGAATTTTGCTGCATATGGGCATAATAAAAAACAGAGATTCGTCAATACTGGAGTACTGATATTCTCTACAGTACACCGGTATTCTGCATGGCCATGACAAGTAAACGTTTTGAAGGGATCCATAAATTTTTGCATTATAATGATAATGCGCAGTGTCCTTCCCGAGACGATCCTAACTTTGATCATCGATATAAAATTCGGCCAGTGGTTGAACACTTCAGCAGAAAATTTGCTGAGGCATACACACCCCAGAGGGACATCGTTATTGATGAATCTCTCGTTCACTTCAAAGGGAGGCTAAAATTCCGACAATACCTGCCCAGTAAGAGGTCCAGGTATGGAATAAAGCTGTACAAACTGTGCAAGAGCACCTCAGTGTACACCCACAGATTTAGGGTCTATGAGGGGAAGGACACCCAAATTAACCCCCCTGAATGCCCCCCTGTCCTGGGGGTGAGTGGGAAAATTGGGTGGAAATTGCTGTACCCACTGCTGGATAAGGGTTATCACCTCTACATTGATAACTTTTACACCAGCGTCCCACTCTTCAAGGCCCTCTCTGCCAGAGGTACAGTTGCATGTGGCACCATGCGAAAAAATAAGCGATGCCTCCCTAAGCCGCTTATTGGGCAAACGCTGAGAAAAGGGGAAAGCAGAGCCCAATGCAGCAACAGCATGCTGGTGGTCAAGTAAAAGGACAAAAGGGATGTCCTTATCCTGCCCACCATACACCATGACAACAGCACCCTTGTGTCACGGGGCAGTAATAGAAATACAGGGGATGAGGAACCTGGGCCCCTGAACTGCCCCTAAGGCTAAGGGAGGGCCCTGTCTTTCCTTAACTTGGGGGTACACTTGAAGGTAGTGAGGCTCAAGTCACCGACCTGTCCCTGTCTCCTGTTTAGCCCCGAGCTAAACCCTTAACCCCCTCCCCAGGTGGTGAGGCAGGGAATAAAGGGAACCACAACAAAATAACCAAAGGAAGGAAAGACAGACACCTAGGGGTTAAATCAACTAAAGCAACAAACACAGCTCTCTCTGCTGCAATGCACCGAACAGCAAAGTAAGGCGCCAGATCAGGGAAACAGCAGAAGAACCACTGCGCTCAGCAAGCTCCTGACTCAGCTTGGTTGGTCTCCAACAACAGAAGTATCACCAACAGTCAGCTGACGCCTCAGGTGACCTTTTAAAGGATGGTAGGAGTGGTCACCACCTTTACCTGACAAGTCAGGAGCAATGTAATTACACCAGCGGCCACCGGGGGAAAAGACTAACATTAACCCCGGATGGCCTGAAAGGAAAAAGGTTTTGTGATGGAAATATATATATATTTCATGTAGATCTCACTTGGATGTATACTCCTATGTACCCATATATACTCACAGCTAATACAGTCAATAATCAGTTGCTTAAGACATGACCCCTGACACAGATAAGCCAGCCAAGTGTCAACCAGACAGCTTCTTCGGTACTTTCCCAGTCATCAGACATCACAAAACAGGAAGCTGTAGCAGATGTCCAAGCTGATGTCTGATTTCTGCTGAATAGCAAGAAAACAATGACAGATACAAATAAATTGCTAGATCAGCCTTTTGTTATGCTATAGCCAGAATTAGATGTGCACGCCTGGTAGTCAGGACCAAAGCTAATTGAACAGCTCAGAGAGTGGGCCAAAGGCTGACTGGCAGGATAAGCTCTCAGCCTACATGACATGAGCCAAGACAAGACAGAGTCTGTAGAGAAGTTTCATGACAGAGTGATGCAAGTATTCCAAGATTTGGGCTTCACTATCTATGATCAGATACACAGACAGATGTTGGCACAGGCCTTTGTGCATGGACTGAGAGAACCAATCAGGAAACCACTGATAGTAGCCAGGCCTGAGTACAGGTCAATAGCAATGGATACCCTGCTCACAGTAGCAAAAAGGATTGAGTACCAACCAGGACTACGGAAGTCATAACCTCTTATGGTGACCACTGACCTGGAAGAAGAGCTGTCCCACCAGGACAGAAGAAATGTGAAGTGTTACAAATGTGGCGAGTTTGTACATTTCCAGAACCGGTGTAGAACACCTCCACAATCCAAGACTTTGCCAAGAGGAACAGGTCAAGAAAGAAATACAGAAAGCAGTGAAAAACCCCGTCCATAGGACAGGAGCAAGCCAGGACCGTAAGAAACCGCATTCCTAACATGTAAACCCCACCAGTGGGACCAATACCCTGAAAATGGATGACGTAGTCAGATCTTTTCTTGTGGACACTGGTGCAACCAGAAGTGTGATGAGACATGTGGAACTACCCAACCCCACCTGCCTATCAGAGCCTCTGTGCCCTGCATGAGGATTGATGGTCAGGTCTGACATATCCATGTTATGAAGCCCCTGAGCATGTGGACTCAGCCAGGACACTCTATCCTGTTCCAGTTTGTTGTGTCAAAGACCTGCACCCTCAATCTTTTGGGAGTGGACCTGCTGCAGAAGCTGAAGGCGACCGGAGTGGACCTGCTGCAGAAGCTAAAGGCGACTATAGCGTTTCGGGAAGATGGGACCATGACAATTTCTTCACCCCTGACTAGGGTTGAGCATTCCGATACTGCAAATATCGGGTATCGGCCGATATTGGCTGTATCGGAATTCGATTCCGAGTTCCGATATTTTCGTCTTATCGGATACCGGAATCGGGATTGTCACTGTCACTGTCAGTGTCCGTCGGTCGGGTCTGTCAGGAGTCAGCGGCACTTACCTGTCAGAAGATCTCCGGCGGTCACGTCCTGGACTGCTTGATGGCCGCAATCTTCTTTCCCCGGCGGTCACATGCAGTATCTCGCGATAACTGCAGTGACTGCTGGGTAATCGCGGCCGTAAAGCAGTCAGTCCGATGACGTCACCGCCGGGGAAGCAGGTAATCAGCTGTGCTGCGTTGCGATGACAGGCTCTGCCTGTCATTGCGATGTAGCAGAGTTGGATCGTCGTGGGACTGTCGTTATGGACTGCGTCGGACAGGTGGTATACTGTTGGTTTGTTTTTTTTCTTTTTTTACAGGAGATCGATGGCGTCGCAGGAATGAGAGTACAATAAAATTAATGAAAACTGTGTTGTCTCTTTTATTTCATTAAAAGACTTTTTTCTTGCTTTGTTTTTTTTTTTACACATTTAATAACTTTGGGATTAATAATGGATCGGTGTCTTATTGACGCCTCTCCATTATTAACCGGGCTTATTGTCACCGTGCAATCAACGGTGACATTAACCCCTTATTACCCCGCTTGCCACCGCTACAGGGCAAGTGGGAAGAGCCGGGTAAAGTGCCACAATTGGCACATCTTTTGATGCGCCAAATGTGGGGCTGCTGTAGCCTGGTATTATCAGGCTGTTGAGGGCCAAAATCCATGGGCCTTGACAGTCTTTTAATACCAGGCCGCAGCAGTCTGCATTTTACTTGGCTGGTTAACAAAAATAGGGGGATCCCCACGCCGTTTTTTTTTTCGAGGGGATCCCCTATTTTTGTTAACCACCAAGCTAAGCAGACTGCTGTGGCCTGGTATTATCAGGCTTGCAAGGTCCATGGATATTGGATCCTTACCAGCCTGAAAAACCAGGCCTCAGCGGTCTGCTTCATCTGGCTGGTTAACAAAAATAGGGGGACCCCATGCCAATTTTTTTCGAGGGGATCCCCTATTTTTGTTAATCAGCCAAGATATGCAGACTGCTGTGGCCTGGTATTATCAGACTGGCAAGGTCCATGGATCTTGGCTCCTTAACAGCCTGAAAATCCAGGCCTCAGCGGTCTGCTTCATCTGGCTGGTTAACAAAAATAGGGGGGACCCCACGCCAATTTTTTTCGAGGGGATCCCCTATTTTTGTTAATCAGCCAAGATATGCAGACTGCTGTGGCCTGGTATTATCAGGCTGGCAAGGTCCATGGATCTTGGCTCCTTAACAGCCTGAAAATCCAGGCCTCAGCGGTCTGCTTCATCTGGCTGGTTAACAAAAATAGGGGGGACCCCACGCCATTTTTTTTTTCGAAGGGAACCCCTATTTTTGTTAATCAGTTCCCTCTGACGTCACTGATTGTGTCCCTGGCTGACCTGAAGTGAAAGTGGAAAGCAATCAATTAAGCTTTCCACTTAAGGGCCCGTCTCACATAGCGATATCGCTACCGAGATCGCTGCTGAGTCACTAGTTTTGTGACGCAGCAGCGAGCTCACGAGCGATATCGCTGTGTGTGACATTCAGCGACGATCAGCCCCCCTGCCGGGTATCGCTGATCGTCGCTGAAATGTCAGGACCTTTTTTTGATCGCTGGTTTCCCACTGACAGGCACGCATCGCTGCGTGTGACAGGCGGGAGACCAGCGATCCGCTGGTAACCAAGGTACACAGCGGGTTTCCAGGCGCGGGGCTGTGCCTAGAAACCCGCTGTGTACCTTGGATACCAGCGCCCTGATGCAGGGAGCTGGTATCCAAGGTACACAGCTGGTTTCCAAGCGCTGCGCGGTGCCTGGAAACCCGCTGTGTACCTTGGTTACCAGCGGATCGCTGGTCTCCCGCCTGTCACACGCAGCGATGCGTGCCTGTCAGAGGGAAAACAGCGATCAAAAAAAGGTCCTGACATTTCTGCGACGATCAGCGATACCCGGCAGGGGGGCTGATCGTCGCTGAATGTCACACACAGCGATATCGCTGGTGAGCTCGCTGCTGCGTCACAAAACTTGTGACTCAGCAGCGATCTCGGTAGCGATATCGCTATGTGAGACGGGCCCTTAAGCGATGTTACCCGCAGTGTCGCTGTCCCAGATCGCTGCCTGAGCTGCCTGTTTGGCAGCTCAGCAGCGATCATGTAGCGATACACCAGCGATCCTGACAAGTGCATATCGTTGTCGGGATCGCTGGTGTATCGTTATGTGACACCCAGCCTTTACTCTCCTGTCAGGCAGGAGAGGAACTCATTCATTTGGGGTTTACTGTGAGGCTGCAGCATTAGCTGCGGTCCCTGCAGTAAACATTAACCCTTTCTGAAGGATTACACCGTGGGACCTGACTGTGCATGGGATAGGTAAGAATAATTTTACTTTTTTATTTTATTTTTATTACAGGAAATGGTTTTTGCAGTAAAATAAAATATGGTCAAAAACATGTGTCTTTATTTCATTAAAATGATTTTTAATTAAAGTGTGTGTGTTTTATTTTTATTTCATGCAATAGGATTAATAATTGATAGTTGTCTAATTGACAGCTCTCAATTATTAACCTGGCTTAAGGTCACCTTTCAATAGCAAGGTGGCTTTAACCCCATATTAACCCATTCGCCACCGCTACAGGGCAATGGGAATAGACGGGCAAAGTGCCAGAAAGGGCGAATCTAATTATAGATTTGTCTTTCCTGGGGTGTCTGGGGGCAGATGTTAGTAGCCGGGGGGGGCAAAAATAATGGTCCCTCTCTGGGCTATTATTATCTGCCCCCACTCACTGGCTTTGTCTGTCTGGTTGCGAAAATAGGGCGGGAGCCCACGCATTTTTTTTCAGCAATTTTACACCTCATATATATATATACATGTCATTGAATTTGTGACACATATATATATATATTTATATTTGTAGTTCATACACTTCTACATAGTATAATAGCCGCTAATTCAATTGCCGGCTTTTGTGAAAATGCAGAACCCGACATGAAATGACACTTGGTGTACATAGGGTTAACCATGTCTTTTCATTTCCTTTGCTATCTAATTTGCACAAACAATTAAATCAGTCTATGTGTGCAAAATTTCACACCTGTAGGGGTTAATTAAAGGTGTAAATTCGTAGCAAAAAAGTCCGTTTTTTTACAACGAATTTACACCTTTAATTAACCCCTACAGGTGTGAAATTTTGCACACATAGTCTGATTTAATTGTTTGTGCAACTTAGATAGCAAAGGACATGAAAAGACATGGTTAACCCTATGTACACCAAGTGTCATTTCATGTCGGGTTACCCGACATGAAATGACACTTGGTGTACATAGGGTTAACCATGTCTTTTCATGTCCTTTGCTATCTAATTTGCACAAACAATTAAATCAGACTATGTGTGCAAAATTTCACACCTGTAGGGGTTAATTAAAGGTGTAAATTCGTAGCAAAAAAGTCCGTTTTTTTTACAACAAATTTACACCTTTAATTAACCCCTACAGGTGTGAAATTTTGCACACATAGACTGATTTAATTGTTTGTGCAAATTAGATAGCAAAGGACATGAAAAGACATGGTTAACCCTATGTACACCAAGTGTCATTTCATGTCGGGTGACCCGACATGAAATGACACTTGGTGTACATAGGGTTAACCATGTCTTTTCATGTCCTTTGCTATCTAATTTGCACAAACAATTAAATCAGACTATGTGTGCAAAATTTCACACCTGTAGGGGTTAATTAAAGGTGTAAATTCGTAGCAAAAAAGTCCGTTTTTTTTACAACAATTTACACCTTTAATTAACCCCTACAGGTGTGAAATTTTGCACACATAGACTGATGTAATTGTTTGTGCAAATCAGATAGCAAACGACATGAAAAGACATGGTTAACCCTATGTACACCAAGTGTCATTTCATGTCGGGTGCTTCTGTCTTTTCACTGAAGCCGGCTTTACCCGGCAATTGAATCAGAGAGGATATTTTACTATGTAGAAGTGTATAAACTATACATATATGTATATATATATATGTCACAATGACATGTATATATATATATATATGTATTCTATGTGTGTATATTTAGTGTTTACAAGGAAAGAATGGGGTTTTTTTAGTTGCGATATTTTGTTCCCATAGACTTACATGGGACTTCCGGTATCGGTATCGGGTATCGCCGATATTTTAGTGATATCGGCGATACCATTCCGATTCCGATACTTTAGGATATCGGAAAGTATCGCTCAACTCTACCCCTGACCCAAGAAGAATCAATTATGCCGGCAGCCTTACAGGAGCCTCAAACAACCGCTGCAGGCCTACCACAGGAGATGCTGGACATAGTACCAGAAGGCCTATAGTCCAAGGGACCCCAGGATGTGTCGGAGACATCAAGTTGCACCAGTGTGGGTGTCGCTCAAGTCTGGAACCTCGTACCCTTGTAAGGCCCAGTTTCCCCTGTCCATCACCCAGAGTCAAGCTGTCTCTGACCAACTGAAGGTCTAAGTAAACCCGCTGTTCGAAGAAACGGTATAAGAACTTTGGCATTGGCCAGGATATTCAACTCAAGAGGGGCCCTATCCACTTCGTGAAATGGCAGCGCCACATCTGGCTCCAGTGCCAGAGGTCCATCTTGTACAAGCATCTGAAGGTGCCCCCTGCAATCAACCAGTTCACCCAGGCCCTGGACCGGCGGACAGCCACTGAGCTCTTCAAACTGGCGCACAAACATCGACCTGAGACCAAGCTGGAGAAAAAGAAACGGGTGATGGCCCATGCTGAGCAGAAAGCAGCTGGTAAAGGAGACCCCCTGTGATCAGAACAGGTGTTAACACAGTCACCGCCTTGGTGGAGAACAAGAAAGCCAGCTGGTTGTCATCTCTCATGATGAGTATCCTAGTAAACGGCGTGTTTTCCTACTAGCTCTGTGCCGGAAGATGGGAGTCATCTACTGCATTGTGAAAGGCAAGGCCAGGCTGGGCCGCCTCGTCCATAGGAATCATTATGCAATCCCCATTTTTCCCCGTGAAGAAAAAGACTGTAAAAGGAAAACCAGCTGAGTTCAGAGTGGTGCAAGACCTGAAGGCTGTGAAACATGCTACAATATTTGAAACCCCAATTGTGCTGAACCACACACTCTGCTCTCAAATGTGCCAGCCACAGTAACAGTATTCACGGTGATCGACCTGGCCAGCGCTTTCTTCAGTGTTCCCCTTCACCCGGATGACCAGTTCCTGTTTGCCTTCACGTACCAGTACAGTACACATGGACAGTGTTGCCCCAAGGGGCTCAGAACAGCCCTTCACAGTTCACCAAGGCAATGTCCTCCATCCTCGTCAACTGGATTGCAGAACATGCAGAAGACACTCTTCTACAATACGTGAATGACCTTCTCCTTTGTATAGCTGACATCGACACCTGCACAGCCCATTCCTTGTCTCCCCTACTCTACCTGGAGGAGCAGCAATGCAAGGTCTCAAAGAACAAAGTCCAGTGGTGTCAGAAGCGAGTTACATTCCTGGGACACTATATTGCTCACCAGACGAAACACCTGACAGATGACCGGAAGGCCACTGTGGAAAAGATGGCTCCCCCAACAACACCGAAGACACTGCAAGCCTTCCTTGGTCTAGTGTCGTATTGCAGAACCTGGATCCCTGATGCCTCAATCCTAATGCAGCCTCTGTACGATTGCATCAAAGCAACCCCGTTCCTTATGTCGGATTCAGCCTTCAACTCGTTCAGGAAATTGAAAGACTCCATAGTCTCAGAGCCAGCACTAGGCCTACCTGACAACGAGAAGCCCTTCTGTCTCTACCTGATGGAAAAAGAAGGCCATGCTACTGGAGTCCGGACACAGATTCACGGGTGAAAACAGAGACTTTTAGGCTACTTCTCAGCCCGCCTGGATCCAGTTGCAAGAGGAGGCAGTATTTGCAGCGCACACCCTCCTGGACAAGACTGCTGACATTCTTGGACATCCACTGGAAATTCTCGCTTCGCACGACATCTCAGCAATCCTCAATCGAGCTCTTCTCATCTTCGCCTCCAGTGCTCTCTGCTTTTGCCTGACAATGTCACCATCTCCAGATGCACGGTCCTCAACCCGGCCACTGTACTCCCACTCCCAAGGGGGGATGCGGATATGGATGCGGATATGGACTCTTCAGAACAAAATCTTCACAAGGATCTGGATTTGCTCCGGACGGACTGACGACCATGATTGTTTCAGCATCATGCAACAGGAAACAGCAGGATCACCCAATGTGGCGGATAAGCCACTGAACAACCCAGAATTGATCAACTGCGTAGATGGCTCCAGATTTGCAGATGATGAAGGAAGATTCCACAAGGGATGTGCAGTGACCAGCAATCGAGAAATCCTGTGGTCCAGAAGTCTGCAGCCTAGCCTGTCAGCCCAGGAAGCAGAACTGATAGCGCTGACGAAGGCCTGCCTGATGGCGAAAGGCAAAACTGTAAACATCTACACCGATTCCAGGTACTCTCATGCCATAGCACACGACTTTGGACCCATCTGGGCTGCAAGGGACTTCATCACAGCAAGCGGGAAAACCGTGAAGCATCATGGAGCCATCAGGGACCTGCTGGATGCACCGTAACTTCCAAAAAATGGTGGCAATTTTGAAAGTCAAAGCGCATGGAAAACTGAATACAGAAGAGGCATGGGGCAATAACATGGCGGACATGGCAGCCAAAGAAGCGGCCAAAGGAAGACAACATGAAGAACTGGGAGAGGTCGTAGAGCCAGACGGCTACTACATGGCGACTGAAGATAAGAAACCTGACAAAATGACATCCTGTGATCTGTTCAAGAAGTTGCAAGACCAAGCTCCAAAGGAGAAGAAGGAGAGCTGGATGCGGAAGGAGCAACACGTGAAGAAGGAAGGATATATGCAACAGACTCCAAACCCTGTCTACCGCGAAGTATGTAACCTATGGTGGTTCAATGGGCGCATGGATCCATACACAGATTGAAGACACAGATGAATGATCTGATTGGTGCTTACTGGTTCGCTCCAGGGATGTCCACCCTAACAGCCTAATTCACTAGCAGTTGTCTGACTTGCAGCAAAAGCAGCCTTGGACGTGTGGAAAAAGTCCCCCCACATCATCAGGCCAGACCACTCTACCCTTTCCTGAAGATCCAGAGAGGCCACATCCAGATGCCGCAAAGTGGAGGATTTGGGTATGCCCTTGTGGTCGAAGAAGTGTTCTCATGATGGCCAGAAGCTTTCCCAGTGAGGAACCAGTCAGCAAGGACTACTGCAAAGAAGCTACTTTCATAAATAGTGTGCAGATACGGGGTTCCAGAAGTGATAGAGAGTGATTGGGGACCCGCATTCACAGCAAATCTGACACAAGAGATCTGGTCAGCAGTAGGGTCAGATTTAGGCCTACACACTCCATACCAAAGCAGCGAGAAAGTAGAAAGGCTAAATGGGACACTTAGAACAGTATGTTGAAAGTTGCCCAAGAAACAAACAAACCATGGCATGAGACACTCCCAATTGCACTGTTTAGTGTGAGGCACACTCCCAGAGGCACAGAAAAGCTGTCGCCATATGAAATTTTGTTTGGGTCTGGTCCCAGGTTAGGGGTATTCTTCCCTCAGCAGTAGTGTTGAGCGATACGATACTGCAAATATCGGGTATCGGCCGATATTAGCTGTATCGGGCTTTTGATTCCGAGTACCGATATTTTCGTCATATCGGATACCGGAATCGGATTTGTCACTGTCACTGTGAGTGTCCGTCGGTCGGGTCTGTCAGGAGTCAGCGGCACTTACCTGGCAGAAGATCTCCGGCGGTCACGTCCTGGACTGCTTGATGGCTGCCATCATCTTCTCCCTGGCGGTCACGTGCAGTTTCTCTCGATAACTGCACGTGCTGCCGGGTAATCGCGGCCGTAAAGCAGTCCGATGACGTCACCGCCGGGGAAGCAGGTAATCAGCTGTGCTGCGCCGGGATGACAGGCTCTGCCTGTCATTCTGATGTAGCAGAGCTGGATCGTCGTGGGACACTCGTTACTATGGACTGCGTCAGACAGGTGGTATACTGCTGTTTTTTTTTTTTCATTTTTTTACAGGAGATCGATGGCGTCGCAGGATGAGACTGTAATAAAAGTAATGAAAACTGTGTTGTGTTTTTTATTAAATAAAAATTTTTTTTTATGAACATTCACCCGTCCGGGTACATCAGCAATTTAACTATTTACATACAGGGACCCTGTCCGGGTTATTTATAATTCTTTGGCAGGGGTGTTCCAGGTACCACCTGGTACTCTTCTGATGCTTGCCAAATATCCGAGACACCAAGGACCACCAGGACCTGATGACGTCGTGTGGCCTGTACAGTCAAGTCGTGACCCGCTATCTGTGTCTGTGTGGCCACCTCTTTCATCTCCTCCGGGTCTGGAGCCCTATGTCCCGGACTGAACGAACCCCAGGGGGCCTAACAGGCGCCGGATACGGGCCAGCTATAGTTATCATGTCCATAGCTGGGGCTGCTGAGGAGACCACTGAGGGAGGCTGGGGAGATTTACGGCGTGGGGTGGGCACTTGTGCAGAGGCCTGGATGTGGGAGGCTGAAGGCTCCGAATGTCTCACAGGTTCCTGACACTCTGGGGAGTAGGGGTCGCACCTGGTAACATTTAGGGCGTACCATCCATTGTAACCCCAGTGTCGGGTGTAAGTCACCAAGTCTCCTGGCAACAGGTCCCTCCCCGGGTGTCCTTCTGGGAGGTGAGTCTCCACGTCCCGCCTGGTCACAAACACTTCTAAATCAAGTCCAGGCTCCTGGATGAAGCCCCAACCACCTTTCAATTTAAAGCTCCGTACTGCACCCTTACACCGCGGCTCCCAAAGGGTTCCTTTATCTTTTCTCATCCGGTCCTTATCTGCCCGGTCCTTCTCGATGTGACGTTGGCGAAGCTTTTGGGATTCTCGCTGCTCCCTTTGTCGCTCTGCTTCCCGCTCCCAACGTCTCCACTCTTCCTCCTGACGCCGGTTGTAATTCTCCTCCACCAGCATCTCCATGTCTCCACCATCAAACTGCAGCTTACGATGTCCGGTTTGCGGTAGCTCTCCTGGCGCCCGACAGTCCTGGCGGCGCTCACCTGCGGAGGAAGCAGCCGGCTCTGGAACAGATGACAGTCGGGGCTCAGGTACAGACAGGTAGACCTCTGGTGCCTGCGCGGCCTCCTCCATGAGGACGGGTGTCGCTTCTTCTGTCTCAGCGACGGGGGCAGACAGCGGGATCTGGGGTGCTGCCGGTGCAGAGTTTTTTGCAGGAACGGGTGCCTCCACTGCGACAACGTCAACCGGATCACATTGCAAGGGCTGGGATGCCCGCACGGACTCCTCTACTAGAACGGGTGCCTCACCTTCCGGTACAGACACTTCAGGTAAGAGGGATTGGCGCCGCTCCAAGTTTAGTTTTAGGGCACGCCAGCTGGCTTCCATCCTGGCGACCTCCTCCCGGTGCCGGGCCAGGCCTCTTAGGGTATCCTCCGCTTCTTGCAGCGTAGGAGGGTTTCCAGGCCGGGTGCCCAACGGTGGTTCCGTGGCGATCGGGTCGCTTCCGTGGGGGGAGAGCTCTGACTGCTCCATCCCTTCACACTTCTGCTCGTGTCCATTAGCCATCTCTGCCAAGTCACATGTGTCATTAGCATCTGGAGAGGGCCCCTCTTTTGTAGTGAGGCGGGACCTTCGTGTTAGTTTCCGCACACTGAGGAGGATGAGGAGGCGGAACTGAAGAGCTGTGGGCCACGATCTTACATTGCAGTACCATTTAGAGTGGTCGGCCATCGTTTTCGCGCCACTGAGTGAGTGTACACCCACGAAGAGCACCCCCTTCTTCTTCACCAGTGCCTCGTCGTGACGCAGATATGGCGGAAAAATGGCAAATACATTCTCTGATGATTTTAGCAATTCTCAAGCACAAAACCAGTTCAATTCAGGCACACAGGACTCGCTTATAGCGAGCTACAGAATCCTGTTCGTGACGCCCAAGTTAAGTCGCACAGAGCCAGAGGTTTTGGGGGTACTCGGCACCGAGCCCGTCGACTTCTATGGGTTATGTCACGGCTTTACCCGGCAATTGAATCAGAGTCTATTTTACTATGTAGAAGTGTATAAACTATAAATATATGTATATATATATGTCACAATGACATGTATATATATATGTATTCTATGTGTGTATATTTTGTGTTTACAACGAAAGAAAGGTTTTTTTTTGTTGCGATATTTTGTTCCCATAGACTTACATGGGACTTCCGGTATCGGAATCGGATATCGACGATATTTAGTGATATCGGCGATACCATTCCGATACGATATTTTTAGATATCGAGCAGTATCGCTCAACACTACTCAGCAGCTGACTATGCAAAATGATATCTTGTCTGCTTATGTAATTGAACTGACCAAAAAACTAATGTACATATACACACATAGAATACATATCTATATATATATATACATGTCATTGTGACATATATATATATATTTATAGTTCATGCACTTCTACATAGTATAATAGCCACTAATTCAATTGCCGGCTTTTGTGAAATTACAGAACCCAACATGAAATGACACTTGGTTTACATACAGTTAACCATGTCATTTCATGTAGTTTGATATACTGTATGGTTTTCACTAACAATTACATGAGTGTATGTGTGCAAAATTTCATACATGTAGGGGTTAATTAAAGGTGTAAATTCGTTGAAAAAAAATGCATGGGCTCCCGCTCTATTTTCTCAACCAGACAGAAAAAGCCAGCGAGTGGGGGCAGATAATAATAGCCTAGGGAGGTGCATTTATTTTGTGCCCCCCCTGGCTACTAACATCTGCCCCCAGCCACCCCAGAAAAGGCAAATCTATAATTAGATGCGCCCTTTCTGGCACTTAGCCCGTCTATTCCCATTGCCCTGTAGCAGTGGCTAATGGGTTAATAATGGGTTAAAGCCGCCTTGCTATTGGAAGGTGACTTTAAGCCAGGTTAATAATTGAGAGTTGTCAATTAGACAAATATCAATTATTAATCCTATTGTATGAAATATAAATAAAACACACACACTTTATTAAAAAATAATTATACTGAAATAATGACACAGTTTTTGACCATCTTTTATTTTACTGGTAATCCATGCGAAGCCCCTGTTCTCCTGTTATAAAAATATAATAATAAAGCAACAATATTCTTACCTATCCGGTGCTCTGTCAGGTCCCACGCTGTAATCCTTCACAAAGGGTTAACTGGTTTACAGCAAGCAGCGCAGCTAATGCTGGCAGCTCAGCTGTAAGCCCCTGAATGAATGAGCTCTTCTCCCGGATGTCAGGAGAGGAAGTGATTAGTGTGGGAAGATTAATTGATTGCTTCCCTGAAGGGTCTAGTTTGGGTGTGACCAGCCTACGCAGAGCAATGAACTTCAGACATAACTTTCTTCCTCCATTGGTCTGGGACATACAATTTCCCCGCAGGGCAATGTTCAGGTTTATCCCCTGAAATTGCTCCAGGGCCAATCTCAAATCGGGTGAGATAGCGGAAAGAACCACACCCTCCTTCAGAATGGCCGTAGGCTCAGTCACATCAAGAGAATCCGCAAGGAAACTCCTAGAGAGTGCATCCACCTTAACATTCTTAGTACCTGGGAGAAAGGAGACCACAAAGTTAAAACGCATGAAAAACAAGGCCCACCTGGCCTGTCTAGGATTCAATCGCTTGGCTGATTCGAGATAGATCAAGTTTTTGTGGTCAGTGAGGACCACAACTTGATGTTTGGCTCCCTCTAACCAATGTGTCCACTCTTCGAACGCCCACTTCATAGCCAATAATTCCCGATTCCCCACATCATAATTACGTTCAGCTGGGGAAAACTTTCGGGAGAAGAAGGCACAAGGGTTAATCTTAGAGGTTACAGGATCCCTTTGGTACAAAACTGCTCCTGCCCCAATCTCAGAAGCATCTATTTCTACCTGAAATGGGAGAGAAACATTAGGTTGCCGCAGAACCGGAGCAGAAGTGAATCTCCGCTTAAGCTCCTGAAAAGCCGAAACTGCCTCTGGAGACCAATTTACCACTTCAGAGCCTTTTTTCAAACCAGTGAGTGGTTTGACAATACCAGAAAAATTACTTATAAATTTACGGTAAAATTTAGCAAAACCCAAAAATCTCTGCAGAGCCTTCAATGAAGTGGGCTGAACGCAATCAGAAATGGCCTGAACCTTGACTGGGTCCATTTCAATAGCGGACGGAGATAGAATGAATCCCAAAAACGAAACCTTCTGTACGCCAAAGAGACATTTTGATCCCTTGACATACAAAGCATTTTCTCTCAAAATACGGAACACCATCCGAACATGCTCCACATGAGAATCCCAGTCATTAGAAAAAATCAAAATATCGTCCAAATAGACGATCAGAAACTTATCCACAAAATCCCGGAAAATATAGTTCATGAAAGATTGGAAAACGGAAGGGGCATTAGTGAGCCCAAAAGGCATCACTAGGTACTCAAAATACCCCTCAGGGTGTATTAAACGCAGTCTTCCATTCATCCCCATGCTTAATGTGAATAAGATTATACGCCCCCTAAGGTCAAGCTTGGTAAACCAACTAGCACCTTTCACTCCGGAAAATAAATCGGAAATCAGGGGTAAAGGATACTGATATTTAACAGTGATCTTATTAAGGAGACGATAGTCAATACATGGTCTCAATGAACCATCTTTTTTGGCCACAAAGAAAAAGCCGGCACCCAAGGGTGAAGAGGACGGTCTAATATGACCCTTCTCCAATGACTCTTTGATATAAGATCGCATAGCATCATGCTCAGGTATAGACAAATTGAAGAGCCGACCCTTGGGAAATTTACAACCGGGCACCAACTCAATCGCGCAATCATAACTCTTAGGAGGAGGCAAGTACGCCGACTTACTTTCACTAAACACATCAGAACAATCAGCCAAATAGCCGGGGATCTCCTGAGGCTGGAGAGAGGTAGAAAGCACAGGAGTGTCACCATGAACACATTGACAACCCCAACTGGCCACAGACACAAACTTCCAATCCAAAACAGGATTATGGATCTGCAACCAAGGAAAACCCAGCACAATAATGTCATGCAAATTATGCAACACTAAAAATTTACCATTCTCTTGGTGGTCCGGGGCTACCCACATTATCACCTGGATCCAAAACTTTGGTTTATTCTCCCCCAAAAGGGTTGAATCATTGCCCAGCAAAGGAATAGGTGTCCGCAGGGGTACCATGGGAAAACCACAACGTTTGGCAAAGTCAAAATCCATCCAGTTCAGGGCTGCTCCTGAATCCAAAACGCCTGAGCAGAAAATGTGGACAAGGAGCAGATCAAGGTAACAGTCAAGAGTAATTTAGACCGTACATTGCCCAAAACAAATGAGCGTGAAAAACGTTTTCCCCGCATAGGGCAGATGGAAATAGTATGAGAAGCGTCTCCACAATAAAAACACAACTTATTACGCTTCCGAAATTCTCGACGCTGAGCCCCAGAAACAACCCCATCACACTGCATGGGCTCAGGGGCCGGTTCGAAAGGCAACACCACCTCTCGCATAGTTTTACGTTCATGCAAGCGTTGGTTAATTTGAATAGCTAATGACATAGAATCGTTGAGCCCCGAGGGGACAGGAACTCCCACCATAACATCTTTTACGGTCTCTGCCAGCCCTTTCCGAAAAAGAGCCGCAAGTGCATCATCGTTTTATTTAGTAAGGACTGCCCATTTTCGGAATTTCTGACAATATAACTCTGCTGTTTCCTGACCCTGGTTCAATGCCAATAAGGTTATCTCAGCTTGATCAATCACATTAGGTTCATCATACAATAAGCCCAGAGCCTGAAAAAACGCATCAACATTAGCCAAAACAGGATCCACAGGTGTCAGTGAAAATGCCCAATCCTGAGGGTCGCCGCGCAACAGGGAGATGACAATTTTAACATTCTGCACCGAGTTCCCTGAGGAATTAGATTTTAAGGCAAAAAACAATTTACAATTATTCTTGAAGTTCAAGAATTTAAACCGATCCCCAAAAAATAAATCAGGAATAGGGATTTTAGGTTCTACAGCAGACAACCGAGTGAGATAGGTAGAAATACTCTGAACTTCAGCAGCGAGCTGCTCAACACGATCGGACAAATGCTTAATTTCCATTGAAGAAAAAGTCCTCCTACGGCCTCCAGAGAAAAAAGAAAAAGAAAAAATTCTGACAACCGTTTTTTTTTGTTGTTTTTTTTTTACTACTCTTTCCTTCTTATGAGTACCCTAGGATTACGTTTAGACCGGTGATTCTGTTATGATATGGTAGCCAAGGAGGACAGTAACAAAATTATCCAAGGCAGCCAGTCACCCAGAGAGGTTGGTAACTAATGGATTGCAGACCCCTAAACTAACCGCACAACTAGAAGCAGCTGTTGGACGTACCTACGATGACCTAGACGCCTCGACACAGCCGGAGAGTTAGCTAAGTCTAAAGATAGAAAGGGGAAAGCTAACTGCCCCAGAGTAGAGCCCCAAAGGAATAGGTAGCCCCCACACATATATTGGCGGTGAGACAAGATGAAATACAAATGCAGGCAGAAAATAGAGTAAGCAAACATTGGGGCCCAAAACTGTCTGGATAGGACAGGACAGAAGAGAATACTTTCTGCAATCCAGCAAAACCCTAGGAAAAATTCCAACACTTTTGATTACAAAAAATACTGAGACCACACAATCTCTCCCCGCTATATCAGAACTCTGGTGTGAACAGGTGGCTACCCAGCAGCCTCTGAAATAACAGGGACTGAACAAATGAACCGAGATAACAGAGAAACAGAGACCAGCGCAGGCCCCAGCAGGGAGACCCGGCTGACCTCACTCAGAAGGCAGAAAAACAATAGAAAACAAAACCACAGAAACAAGCAAAAAATGGCTTATCTGAAAGTCGCAAGAGATTGCAGTAAGCTGACTTCCAAACTGGACCAGGAAGAGACTACTAATCAATTGCAAGGATCATGGGAAAGTTACTCCCTTAAATCTCCCCAGTCATCACTCCCAGATTGCCAATCGTCAGCAGCTGGATCCTCAGCTGAAGGGCCTCTGTCTGTCAAGGTAGCTTCATTAAGATCAACAGCCACCAGAGGGAGCCCCAACTCAGAATCCAGAGCACTCACAACACTGGGGGTTCAAAGTGCTTACCACACAGCTAGATAAGTTCTTTGAAGGGTCTAGTTTCCAAAATGGGGTCACTTATTGGGATTTTCCAATGTTTAGGCACATCAGGGGCTCTTCAAACGCAACATGGCGTTGGCTATCAATTCCAACCAATTTTGTGTTCAAAAAGTCAAAAGGTGCTCCTTCCATTCTAAGCCCTGCCGTGCGCCCAAATAGTGGTTTTCCCCCACATATGAGGTATCGGCATAATCAGGAGAAATTGCACAAATACTTTTGTGGTCCATTTTCTCCTTTTACACTTGTGAAAATAAAAAAATCATTGCTGAAAAATAATTTTTGTGGAAAAAATGTGATTTTTTATTTTCACGGCGCTACGTTCTAAAATTCTGTGAAGCACCTGGGAGTTCAAAGTACTCACCACACAGCTAGATAAGTTCCCTGAAGGGTCTAGTTTCCAAAATGGGGTCACTTGTTGCGGTTTTCCAATGTTTAGGCACATCAGGGGCTCTTCAAACACTACATGGCGTCCGCTATCAATTCCAACCAATTTTGCGTTCAAAAAGTCAAAAGGTGCTCCTTCCCTTCCGAGCCCTACCATGCGCCCAAACAATGGTTTTCCCCCACATATGGGTTATCGGCATAATCAGGAGAAATTGCACAACTACTTTTGTGGTCCATTTTCTCCTTTTACACTTGTGAAAATAAAAAAATGTTGTTGAAATATAATTTTTGTGACTAAAAACTTAAATGTTTATTTTTTCCTTCAACGTTCCTTTAGCTGCTGTGAAGCACCTGAAGGGATAATAAACTTCTTGAATGTGGTTTTGATCAGCTTGAGGGCTGCAGTTTTTAGAAAGGTGTCACTTTAGGGTATTTTCTTTTATATAGACCCCTCAAAGTGACTTCAAATGTGATGTGATCCCTAAAAAATATGGTTTTGTAAAATTTGTTGAAAAAATGAGAAATCGCTGGTCAAATTTTAACCCTCATAACTTTCTAACAAAAAAAATTTTGTTTCCAAAATTGTGCTGATGTAAAGTAGACATGTGGGAAATATTATTTATTAACTATTTTGTGTGATATGACTTTGATTTAAGGGCATAATAATAAAAGTTTGAAAATTGCAAAATTTTCAAAATTTTCGCAAAATTTCAATTTTTTTCACAAATAAATGCAAGTCATATCGAAGAAATTTTACCGTTATCATAAAGTACAATATGTCACGATAAAACAATATCAGAATTACCTGGATCCGTTGAAGTATTCCAGAGTTATTACCTCATAAAGTGGCAGTGGTCAGAAGTGTAAAAATTGGCAGGGTCAGAAAGGTGAAAACAGGCTGGGTCTTGAAGGAGTAGACCCCCTAAGAAACTTATCTAGATATGTGGTGAGTACTTTGAACCCCCAAGTGTGTCAAAGAAGTTTATATCGTAGAGCCATAAAAATAAAAAATCATATTTTTTCCACCAAAATGATTTTTTTCGCCCCCAATTTTTTGTCTTCCCAAGGGTAACAGGAATAATTGGACCTCAAAAGTTGTTATGCAATTTGTCCTGAGTTTGCTGATACTCCATATGTGGGGATGAACCACTGTTTGGGCACATGGCAGAGCCCGGAAGGGAAGGAGCACCGTTTGAATTTTTCAATGCTGAATTGGCTGGAATTGAGATCAGACGCCATGACACATTTGGAGAGCCCCTGATGTTCTTAACCCTTCCTGACCTGTGACGCCTATGTGGCATCATGGCGAGGTCACGATCCTGTGGGTCGGGTGACCAAGGTCACTGAAAGGTCACCCGACCCGCATCTACAGAAGGACTTGTACTTCACCCCGGGGGGTGGCTTTGCCACCCCATGGCTACACTCGCTCTGATTGGCTGTTGAAAGTGAAACAGCCAATCAGAGCAATTGTAGCCATGGGGTGGCAAAGCCACCCCCCGGGGTGAAGTACAAGTCCTTCTGTAGATGCAGGTCGGGTGACCTTTCAGTGACCTCGGTCACCCGACCCACAGGAACGTGACCTCGCCATGATGCCACATAGGCATCACAGGTCAAGAAGGCACAGGTTTTCATGACGCCTACATGGCGTGACCAATCAGAGCAATTGTAATATTTCACCAAAGAAACTTGGTGAAATATTACCATCTAGCCATGGCTAATGCTGCAACATCATCGGCCATGGCTGGAGACTGGGATCTGCCCCCCCACCGACTGATGGTGGCGATCTACTGCCGCCATCTGTCTTTCCTCCCCTCCGTCCTGTCCTCTGCTGCCTTCCGCTCCCCTCCATCCTGTCCTCCGCTCCCCCCGTGGTCCGATCCCACCTCCTTCCCCCAGTACCTTCCGTGTACCATCTGTCCCTCCCGGTGTCCCTCCGTCTTCTCCCATGGGCGCCGCCATCTTCCAAAATGGCGGGTGCACGTGCAGTGTGCCTGCCAAATCTGCAAGTCGGCAGATTCATTCATTCATGCCAGGTACATTTTGATCACTGTGAAAGACACTATCACAGTGATCAAAATAAAAAAAATAGTAAATAAACCCCACCTTTATCACGCCCTTAGGGAAAAATAATAAAATTAAGAAAATATATTTATTTTTATTTTTCCACTAGGAAAATTAGGGTTAGGGTTAGAATAAGGATTAGGGTTGGAATTAGGGTTAGGGTTGGAATTAGGTTAGGGTTGGAATTAGAGTTAGGGTTGGAAATAGGGTTCGGGTTGGAATTAGGGTTAGAATTAGGGTTAGGGTTGGAATTAGGAGTAAGGATTAGGGTTAGGGGTGTGTTGGGGTAAGAGTTGGGATAAGGGTTAGGCTTGTGGTTAGGGTTATGGTTAAGGTTGAGATTAGGGTTAGGCTTGTGGTTAGGGTTATGGTTAGGGTTGGAATTAGGGTTAGGCTTGTGGTTAGGGTTATGTTTAGGGTTGGGATTAGGGTTAGGGGTGTGTTGGAGTTAAGGTTGGAGTTAGAATTGAGGGGTTTTCACTGTTTAGGCACATCAGGGGCTATCCAAACGAAACATGGTGCCACCATTGATTCCAGCCAATTTTGCTTTCAAAAAGTCAAATGTTGCTCCCTCCCTTCCGAGCCCCGACATGTGCCCAAACAGTGGTTTACTCCAACATATGGGTTATCCGCGTACTCAGGAAAAATTGCACAACAACTTTGGTAGTCTAATTTCTTCTGTTACCCTTGGGAAAATAAAAAATTGGGGGCTAAAAATCTATTTTTGTGGGGAAAAAAATGATTTTTTATTTTTACGGCTCTGCGTTATAAACTTCTGTGAAGCACTTGGGGTTTCAAAGTTCTCACCACACATCTAGATAAGCTCCTTGGGGAGTCTAGTTTCCAAAATGGGGTCACTTATGGTGAGTTTCTACTGTTTAGGCACATCAGGTGCTCTGCAAATGTAGCATGACGCCCTCAGACCATTCCATCAAAGTCTGCATTCCAAAAGGTCACTACTTCCCTTCCGAGCCCTGACGTGTGCCCAAACAATGGTTGCCCCCCACATGTGGGGTACCAGCGTACTCAGGACAAACTGGACAACAAATTTTGAGGTCCAATTTCTCCTGATACCCTTGTGAAAATAAAACATTGCGGGCTAAAAAATCATTTTTTGATGAAAAAAATGATTTTTTATTTTCATGGCTCTGCGTCACAAACTTCTGTGAAGCACTTAGGGGTTCAATGTGCTCACCACACATCTAGATAAGTTCCTTAGGTGGTCTAGTTTCCAAAATGGGGTCACTTGTGGGGGGTTTCTACTGTTTAGGCACATCAGGAGCTCTGCAAACGTTACATGACGCCATCAGACCATTCCATTAAAGTCTGCATTCCAAAACATCACTACTTCCCTTCCGAGCCCCGACGTATGCCCAAACAGAAGTTCCCCCATATGTATGGGGTACTGGCGTACTCAGGACAATCTAGACAACAACTTTCGGGGTCCAATTTCTCCTGTTACCCTTGTGAAAATAAAAAATTGCGGGCTAAAAAATTTTAGCTTTTTAATTTTTTCTACAAAAAATATTTACACGGCTCTGCGTTATAAACTTCTGTGAAGCACTTGGGGGTTCAAAGTGCTCACCACACATCTAAATAAGTTCACTGGACGGTCTAGTTTCCAAAATGGGGTCACTTGTGGGGGAGCGCCAATGTTTAGGCACACAGGGGCTCTCCATACGCGACATGGTATCCGCTAGTGATTGGAGCTAATTTTCTATTCAAAAAGTCAAATGGCGCTACTTCCCTTCCAAGCCCTGCCGTGTGCCCAAGCAGTGGTTTGTGACCACATGTAAGATATCGGTGTACTCAGGAGAAATTACCCAACACATTTTAGGAACCATTTTATCCTGTTGCCCTTGTGAAAATAAAAAAATTGAGGCTAAAATACAATTTTTGTGAAAAAAAGTACTTTTTCATTTTTACGGATCAATTTGTGAAGTACCTGGGGGTTCAAAGTGCTCACTATGCATCTTGATAAGTTCCTTGGGGGGGTCTAGTTTCCAAAATGGAGTCACTTGTGGGGGAGCTCCAAAGTTTAGGCACACGGGGGCTCTCCAAACTCGACATGGTGTCCGCTAACAATTGGAGCTTTATTTTCCATTCAAAAAGTCAAATGGCGCTCCTTCCCTTCCGAGTCCTGCCGTGTGCGCCCAAACAGTGGTTCCCCCCACATATGGGTTTCAACATACTCAGGACAAATTGGACAACAACTTTTGGAGTCCACTTTCTCCTTTTACCCTTGGGAAAATAAAAAAATTGTTGCTAAAACATCATTTTTGTGACTAAAAAGTTAAATGTTCATTTTTTCCTTCCATGTTGCTTCTGCTGCTGTAAAACACCTGAAGGGTTAATAAACTTCTTGAATGTGATTTTGATCAGCTTGAGAGGTGCAGTTTTTAGAATGATGTCATTTTTGGGTATTTTCAGCCATATAGACCCCTCAAACTGACTTCAAATGTGAGGTGGTCCCTAAAAAAAAGGTTTTGTAAATTTTGTTGTAAAAATGAGAAATTGCTGGTCAACTTTAAACCATTATAACTTCCTAACAAAAAAAATTGTTTCCAAAATTGTGCTGATGTAAAGTAGACATGTGGGAAATGTTATTTATTAACTATTTTGTGTCACTCTCTGGTTCAACAGAATAAAAATTCAAAATTTGAAAATTGTGAAATTTTCAAAATTTTTGCCAAATTTCCAATTTTTTCACAAATAAACGCAAAAATTATTGACCTAAATTTACGACTGATATGAAGCCCAATATGTCACGAAAAAACAGTGTCAGTATCGCTAGGATCTGTTGAAGCGTTCCTAAGTTATTACCTCATAAAGGGACACTAGTCAGAATTGCAAAAAATGGCCAGGTCATTGAGGTCAAAATAGGCTGGGTCATGAAGGGGTTAAACAGTGAAAAAACTCCAACCCTAACCCCAACACACCCCTAACCCTAATCCCAACCCTAACCATAACCCTAACCACAAACCTAAACCTAACACCAACACACCCCTAACCCTAATCCCAACCCTAACCCTAATCTCAACCGTAACCATAATCCAAACCCTAACTTTAGCCCCAACCATAACCCTAACTTTAGCCCCAACCCTAACTTTAGCCTCAACCCTAACTTTATTTTAGCCCCAGGCCTATCCCTAACTTTAGCACCAACCCTAACCCTAACTCTAGCTCCAACCCTAACCCTAAATTTAGCCCCAACACTAATCCTAACTTTAGCCCTAACCCTGACCCTAATGGGAAAATGGAAATAAATACATTTTTTTATTTTATTATTTTTCCCTAACTAAGTGGTGATAAAGAGGGTTTGATTTACTATTTATAGTGAGTTTTTATAGCGGGTTTTTATGTTAGGCAGCTGTCACACACTAAAAGATGCTTTTTATTAAAAAAAAATAGTTTTTACATCACCACATTTTGAGAGCTATAATTTTTCCATATTTTGGCTCACAGAGCCATGTGAGGTCTTGTTTTTTGCGGGACGAGTTGACGTTTTTATTGGTACCTTATTCAGGCACATGACATTTTTTGATCGCTTTCTATTACGATTTTTGTGAGACAGAATGAGCAAAAACTAGCAGTTCATGAATTTCTTTTGGTGGGGTGTTTACACCATTCTGCATGTGGTAAAATTGATAAGGAAGTTTTATTCTTCGGGTCAGTACGATTACAGCAAAACCTCATTTATATAATTTTTTATGTTTTGGCGCTTTTATATAGTAAAAACTATTTTATAGAAAAAAAATTGTTTTTGCATCACTTTATTCTGACAGCTATAACTTTTTTATTTTTTCGCTGATGATGCTGTATGGCAGCTCATTTTTTGTGTGACAAGATGATGTCTTCAGCGGTACCATATTTATTTAAATCCGTCTTTTTGATCGCGTGTTATTATACTTTTTGTGTGGCGGTATGATAAAGCATTGTTTTTTGCCTTTTTTTATGGTGTTCACTAAAGGGGTTAACCAGTGGGACAGTTTTATAGTTTGGATAGTTACAGATGCTGCGATACCAAATATGTGTACTTTTATTGTTTAGATTTTTTTTATTCAAATATTTATTTAGTGATAGAATAAATATTGATTTTTTTTTATTATTTTTTAAATTTTTTACAATTGTTTAAAGAAAATTTTTTATTTACTTCTTTCTTTTACACTTTGTTCCACTATGGGACAATCATTTTGTGCAGGCTGATTGCTTCTATAGCATGCAGATGAAGCAGCATCTGCATGCTATAGAAGCTGTCAGCGCTGCATGTTGTGCACACTGACCTGTGAGACTTCCTGACATGCACTGCGCATGGCAGGAAGTTTCACAGCTCTGGAGACCCGGATGTCTTCATGACGACATTGGGTCTCCATAGCAGCAATTGGGATACAAAGGCAGAGGGGCTATCAGCCCTTGTGCCGGCTCTGGAACCCTGCGATCATATTTGATGGCAGTGTTCTGAGGGTTAAAGTGCTGGGAGCAGTCTGTGACCACTTCTGGCACTGAGTGCCGGGTGTCAGCTGTGAGAATCAGTTAACACACCATCCGCGATCGGCCACGCACCCACCCATGAGCATGGCCGATTGCACATGACGTACTATCATATCCATGGGAATTAAGTCCCAGGTCACATGGACGGGATAGTACGTCCAATGGCAGAAAGGGGTTAAAGACTAAGAAAATATGAAACAGAATCTATAATGACAATGTGAACAAACCCTTATTTGTTAGTTTCTTCGTCAAATGAATGTAAATGGTGCCTAAATTAAAGGAGTTGTTCAGACTTGGGCTGAAGTCTGTAGTCACTCTATATGATTGGAGACTTGTGAATCCTCACAGCGTGCTCATATTCCTTGTCGCCAGCACCCCGAGCGGGCAGTCATGTTACCTCAAGTATGCGATTTGTATATTTTCAGCCACATTACGAATAGATACATCCGTCTTCGCTCAATTTACTTGTATTGAGCAAGGACGTGCAGATCTACTGAACAAATTACATATTTGTGGTCATGCACCTGCCAGTTCCAGTGCCATATTCAGATTGTAAAGTCTGCACTCACAAAAAAGTCTGGACAACCCCTTTAATCTTGAGAATGTTTAGAAGGCAGATTTGAATATGGACATAAATTTAAACTTTGCCTACTTCTGTATAATGCACATTGTGGAGAAACGGGTCAGTGGGTGCTCTTGTCTGCTGGCCTGGCTGCCTTTAGAAAGACTGCATGGACCAGGGCTCATACCACTGAACGCTCGCTCTATCTCCCTGTGGGCAACATACTACACAGATAACGCAGGGTTAGGTAAAACAGTGTGGCAATGCTTTATTAAACCGCAACACCCTATAGCAAACAGGATATTCCCAGCAATTACCCCCAACATGGTACACATTACAGGGTCCAACCCCTCCGATTACTCATCTGGATAACGGTAGATGTTACGTCAGAGCTCCCAGGGTCGATATTCCACCTATTATATAGACACAGAGTAGAGATATTGACAAGCGTAGAGAGATGACCGAGAACAGTCCATAAAATCCGTAGAAGGCCCAAAGCCAGTTGACACTACGTCACAGCTCCCAGGGTCGCTATTCCACCTGTGACATACACACAGAGAAGAGATAACGACAAGCGTAGGGAGGTGACAGTCCATAATGTCCATACAAGGTCCAAAGCCAGTTGACACGAGAGTCACCACCTGGCTTATCCGACCATCTCCATGGAACCAGGCGACTAGCGGGTTCCAAAACCTGACTTTCTCCAAACATTTCCATGGTTCAGAGATGGTCACTGGATCAGATCTGAGTCCTTCCAACCGAAGCCAAAAACTCCTAGGTTGATTCACCTAGAATCATAGATCCGAGTCCCGCGTGATGGTGCCATGATGAATTAGCTGCAGTCCTGTCTCTGGTCCGTTGAGTCTTGTGCAGAATGGCCGACTGGTAGCTCTGTGTGATGAGATGAGATCTGATCTGCTCTCTCTGTCTTTTGTTTTTATACCCTGGACATGTAAGCTATGTTTAGAATTACCCAGTGTGCTCCAGTTCAGCCTCACAGCTCAAACTGTTTCAGAAGTCAACAAACTAGTTTATAATACAATACACACCCACTATGTACAAGTCACTATTACAGACTTATACAGTATGTTAAATAGTATATCAGCTTGCAAGATTGTCTTCTTGACCCACCAGACATAAACACTTAAATCCACAAGCCAATATACAGATAAAAAGTCAATTCTTGTGGGTTTACAAAAACATGGTTGTCTGGGAAATTAAGATTCAATCTGGTTTCTTCACACACATCATTGGGTTCCTACAGATTTGAATGCCCCTGTCATATTTTGTAGTCTGCTCCAGCCGTGTGTCTCACTATATTTATATCTCTGGTTACAAATATTCTTTCATCTTCATTTTAAAAAGTATTTATTCAAGGACCTCACAGAAGGAAGGAAATATATACTGACAATTGCCAAAAGTTGATGCTCTGAAGGCTGAATCAATGAACAAACTCTGCGTCTTCTAAGGTAATATATTCCTCCTGGGCAAATTTGAACCTGTAATTTACAAATACCTTTTACATTTAATAACACATTTTTAAAAATCTACAAAATTCTACTAAGTGTTATACAATAATATGCTATTATAGGATTAGTAGAATAGCCTGTCTGAAGTAAGCTACCAAAAGATATTTAATGGGCTATTCTCCTCACCTTCATAATTATTTACTCACACATACACTGTGTATAGCTATCTAAATCTATCTATCTATCTATCTATCTATCTATCTATCTATCTATCTATCTATCTATCTATCTATCTATCTATACACATTATGTATAGATCTATATATACAGTATATATATAGATCTTTATTTATATATATACAGCTCTGGCAAAAATTAAGAAACCACTGCACAGTTTTATAAAAATCAGCTTATACATGCCTAAACATTGCAATTGCAACACCAAGGAAGAAAAGTCATGGAGTTATGAAAATCATAGGATTGATAGACATGTTAATGATATACAAATGTAACATAATTGAAGCTTCATTTTAAAACGTCTCAAATTAATGAGTATTAGTGCCACGTGCAGAAATATCCAGATTTAAATACATTCATTTGCATGCAATCAATTATGTTATGGTAGTCTAAGGAATGTTTAGCTACACTCAATGCACTTGGTAACTCAAATCATCAAGATCCTTTGCTGACAGCTCCTTTTGAAATTGCAGAACAATAACATGCCAGTGAATCTGTAGGCCATGACAGCATGTTTAGGCCTTGTAAACAGCTCACATAAGCATGAATAAAATATATATGGCTTGGCATTATTACGTTAAAACACTGCTTGTGGCATACCGAAAAATCTTTATGAATTGCATTTGCATTCATTCATCGTGGCAGAACATTCCTCTGACAAGCGTTAATAATCTAACTGATAAAATGCCAAGACATGTAAGCGCAGGTAATTCTGCACATGGAACTCATACTCAATACTGAATAAATTAAAATTTTTAAAAATTTTGCTTCCACGTTTCCATGTTTTTATCAATTGCAAATCCTTAACATATCCATTGATTCTGTGGTTTCCATAACTTCATAACTTTTCCTTCTTAGTCTATCAATTTCAATGTTGATGTTTTATATATATATATATATATATATAATATATATATATGTATATATATACAGTACAGACCAAACGTTTGGACACACCTTCTCATTCAACGATTTTTCTGTATTTTCATGGCTATGAAAATTGTAGAATCACACTGAAGGCATCAAAACTATGAATTAACACATGTGGAATTATACATTATACTTTACAAAAAAGTGTGAAACAACTGAAAATATGTCTTATATTCTAGGTTCTTCAAAGTAGCCACCTTTTGCTTTGATTACTGCTTTGCATGCAGAAAAGGTGAACGGATGGACTCTACATGCCTGGTTCCCAGCGTGAAGCATGGAGGAGGTGGTGTGATGATGTGAGGGTGCTTTGCTGGTGACACTGTTGGGGATTAAGAAGGAAAAGTTATACACCATATTTTATAATCCAAATGCGTGGGAGAGGGGTGGGGCAGCTGCAGGAGTGGGGCCCGGGTCTGGGTAGAGAGGGTGTTCAATGATGCAAGGCTGCGGCCGGCTTTGTGCTTGCCGAAAATGTCAGCTGAGTCCCTGCACTTCCATTTGTTTTCACTGCGGTTGACTTCTGGAAAATGGCCACCATAGCGGCACATGCTCAGATTGAGCTTTTGGCTCCTGAGATCTCGTCTCCTGAAATCTCAATCTGCGCATGCACTGCCTCTGGTGGACCTTTTCGCAAAGTCCATTGCAATGAAAATGATGGGAAGTGCGGGGACTCTACTGACATTTTCTGCAAGCCTGGAGCACACCGCAACCTTGCACTGCCAAACACCCCCCTCTCAGCCCAGAGCCTACAGCAGCGCCCTACGCCTTCTGCTGCTGCCAGCTTCCTACCTCCTGGGACCCCACTCCACCACAGCCGCCCACACCTTTAAGCTGCCTTAAAAGTGGACTATAAGACACACCACTATTTTATTTAAAAAAAATCCCATTTTCCTCTCCAAAATTTGGGGTGCGTCTTATTCTCCACAAAATACGGTATATATAATTATATTTATGTACATATATTTGACAATTTCAATAAAAACATTATTGAAACAGTAGCTGACTAAAGTAAACATATCCTACAGTTTATTGTTAAATGTGGTGTTGTTAAATGTTAGGTATTGGTATGGAGTGGCAAATATTATAAAACATATTTAGAACAGCTATCACTGACTAATAAAAGTCCACTTAAAAACTATAAAGGAATCTGTTATAAATATAAAGAAAATTGAGGACGTGGATGTGCATATCCGAGTGTAGAAGCAGAGCTACTGAGATTCAGTTCCACCTGACAGTAAACAGTGGATTTCTCTTCACTAACAGAATGTGCAGGATATTAATAGAGGGAAAAGACATTGGAGTCACTCTTTGAGCAATTCATCAACTGTTTTCGCTGCTCACAGCCATCTGAGTTCTCTGCATTGCAGACCTTATACATGACATCTTCTCATAACTCCAAGCACGCAATTTATGAAGCATCTCCTTACTCTGTGCTTCAGCATTGCTTGCATCAGTATTACAGTGCTCTCCAATTGGCAGATCTGTTCACCTCTCCCCACCAGTAGAGTCTTATGGCCCAAGAAGATTAATAATTACTCCAAATGGAACTTCTCAGGCTGGACTTCCTAGAGAGGTACAGTCAGGAAGAGAGAGGTGAAGGTTTAATGTGAAATCTACAAAATGCCTGATCTCAGCGCCAAATAGGTCAAACTCCCTTTAGGCCCTCAACAGGGAACTTCTAAGTCAGGAGAATCCTGGTATCTTTATACACTGTACAGACTTAGTTTCTGTCTTTTATGGTTTTCAACATATGCCAGTCTGCTTAGATCAAAACCTATAAGGAATGAAGGATATTGTAAAAGCTTTACCAACATGTAAAAATACAGAAAACCAGATATCTTGGATAGATAAAACATATCAAACCTATCCAGGTGGTCCTCCAAGCTGCTCATGCACTGAAAGAGAAAGTTGTAGCAATAACACACCTTCAATTGGTAATTTTCTTACCAAATTTATTCCAGACCATGATGCAAAATTTAATGCACCACATTAAGAGTAAGACTATGTGCCCACATTGCAGAAATGCTCCATAATTGTACGGAGAATTTGCGCAACTCCCTGCCGCGGGTATGACGCATGCGTAATTAGCATGCATTATCCCACAAAACACAAGCATTTTGCAAGCGTTTTTAGCATCGCTTGGAAAAGTGATTGACAGATTGGTAACACTTGTCAAGCATAGTGCTTCACAAGTGTGACCAACTTTGTACAACTGATGAATGTTAAAAATAATAAAAAAAAAAATTATATATATACTTACCCTCTGTCAGCCCCCGAATTCCTCCCCATCCTCAGCGGCACTGCCGGTAAGTTCCATTCACAGGGATGCATTGCGCGAATGACCTCTGATGACATAGCGGTCACACGACTGCTACATCATCTGGGGTGATTCTCGCAATGCATCGCTGGGAACGGAAGTTGCTGGCAGCGCCGTGTGCACCGCTGAGGACTCCGGAAGCCGACAGAGGGTAAGTATATACATATTTTTTATTTTCATTCTATTTTTTACAGGAATATGGTACTCAGGGCCTGGAGGACAGTTTCCTCTCCTCCAGACCCTGGGTACCAACCGCACATGAAGCGCTCACTTGACGCACGGTGGGCATAGCCACATGCATAAAGTGAGCATTTCAATGCAATCCTATGGTGGCATAATCGCCGTCATTACGCATAAAGAATGGACATGCTGCTTATTTTTACGCGATGTGATTATGCTGCGGAAAAATACGCAGCATGTGTACAGCAATTGCATAATTCCTTAGGATTGCATGGGATGCGTTTTGTTAGCGTTTTTATAAGCATTTACGCCACATAAAACGCTGCAAAAACGCTTAAAGAATGAAACATGGACACATAACCTAAAGCTAAACTTTAGATGACAAAATTCTAATTTAAAAGACTTCAACTAGAGCTACGGTAAGTTAATTAATAATTATTCATTAAACAGCTGTTCAGCAAGAAGTTTACTATAAAAGGGCTTTACTTAACATAGAAAACTCCAACACCTAAACATACTCATCTTCGGATGAGAATAGTTGAAGAAAATTGACATGTATGTTCACAGCAGTTAGCTAAAGAAGTCGACACAATATGGCTTAGAGAATTGGTATGCATGCAATTTTCCTAACGCCTGTGCACAAAAAAACTGCCTACAATTTGACACAGCCCATAACTACTGAGACTCTATACTTTGGATTGTTAACCCCTTAAACCCCGGAGCATTTTTTGATTTTGCGTTTTCATTTTTTGCTCCTTTTCTTCCCAGAGCCATACATTTTTTATTTTTCTGTTAATATGGCCGTGTGAGGGCTTATTTTATGCGGGACAAGTTGTACTTTTGAGCAACATCATTGGTTTTACTATGTTGTGTACTAGAAAACAGGAAAAAAAATTTCCATGTGCCGTGAAATTGCAAAAACAGTGCAATCCCACACTTGGTTTTTTATCTAAGTGCTAAAAAAATTCCAAACTTTGTTAAAAAGAAAAAATTTTTGCCATTTTCTGAGACCCATAGAGTCTCCATTTTTTGTGATCTAGGGTCGAGTGAGGGTTTATTTTTTGCATGCCGAGCTGATGTTTTTAATGATACCATTTTGGTGCAGATACGATCTTTTGATCACCCGTTATTGCATTTTAATGCAATATCGCGGTGACCAAAAAAACGTAATTCTGGTGTTTTGAATTTTTTTCTCGCTACGCCTTTTAGCGATCAGGTTAATCCTTTTTTTATTGATAGATCGGGCGATTCTGAACTTGGTGATACCAAATATGTGTATGTTTGATTTTATTTTTATTGTTTTATTTTGAATGGGGAAAAAGGGTGGTGAGTTAAACTTTTATATTTTTTTATATTTTTAAAAACATTTTCTTTTTACTTTTGGCATGCTTCAATAGTCTCCATGGGAGACTAGAAGCTGCCACTATATAGCAGATTTACTCACTTGCTATGAGCACCGACCACTGGGTCACAGGTGAGCATATTTCCGGCGCAATTGCCGAAAGCGCTTGTTAAATGCCACTAGTTAATAGCCACGGGTGAATCGCGATTCCACACGCAGCTATTGCGGGCACATGTCAGCTGTTCAAAACAGCCGACATGTCCTGGGAATGATGAGGGCTCACCGTCGGAGCCCACATTAAAGGGAGGGAGTCCGACATCGGCTTAAATGTATGCCCCATGTCGGAAAGGGGTTAAGACTAAGATTTTTGTGACCAATGATTTCAAAACTGTATGGTATTGATGAGGAATACAAAAAAAAGTCATGGTGCCTACAGTGATGAAGAGTAAAAGAAAAATGCATGGTGCCCACAGTGAAACATATTGGTGCCAGTGTCTTTATGTGGGACTGCATGACTGCTATTAATGTCATGGAGCTAAATTTCATTGATGGTATCATGAACAGTGATGAGAGAATTTGTTTGGAAAACGATCGCCAAGCATAAATTCAGCACGACTATGGCACATTCGGATTCGTGATCGAAAGCATGAGCAAAATGTTATAAAGTCGGGAAAAATCGGAAACATTTAGTAAAAAGTGGGGGAAAATATTTGTGTTGGCACAAAAGTATTTTCTGCACTTTGGCTACGATAATGGTGGTGTAACATGAGTGTTTGGCACGTGTTTGATGAGAGGAGGGGGTTTGCAGGCTCAGAGGCGCAGCGTTCTTGTAAACAGTAATTTTTTTTTCCTAATTTTATGTGTGCACATTGTGGCTAGCCAATCAGGGCGCAGGAAACATCCATAATGTCCTGATACAATGGCCACATTTGCTGCTGAAATCATATGTCCCTCTCCATATAAGGAGCGGACAACTTGTTTTAGTGCCATTTTGACACTGTAACAGCGTCGAGAGGCTGCTCTGTCCTGAAGGACAGCAGGGCACATTTCATACAAGTAAGTTGTGCACTGCTTCTGTTGTGCTCCATGCACGAGTATAGTGTGCTAAATCTTTTTTTTGTCACTAGCTAAATGTGAAACAGCATGCCTCATCCCAACTTGTCATTTAATGGTGTGGTGACATTGTTCTGTGATTTGAGATGCTGTGCATGAAGAAATAATTCTTGTAGGCAATTGCTACCGTGATTCACCATACCATATATCACCTTGTTATTTTTAGTGGCAGCGAAATTCCACAGTGTGCATAGCTCATGTACATGAAAAAAAAATATATTAATTTTTTTCCGTTGCTAAATGTGATACAGACCACCGTATTCTACGTTGTCATTTTGTGGAGGTAATATGAAGCTATCTGCAGACCTAATGCACATTAAAAATACAAAATTATAATTTTTTATGTTGCAAAACGTGATACAGTCCGCCGTATCCCACATTGTCATTTGTGGCAGTCATATGAAGCTGTCTGCAGACCTAACGCACATTAAAAAACAAAAAAATATAATTTTTTCTGTTGCAAAATGTGATACAGCCCGCCATATCCCACGTTGTCATTTTGTGGCAGTGATATGAAGCTGTCTGCAGACATAACGTACATTAAAAAAAAATGTTTTTCTGTTGCAAAATGCGATACCGCCCGCCGTATCCTACTTTGTCATTTTGTGGCGGTGATATGAAGCTGTCTGTAGACCTCACGCACAATAAATCTTTTTTTTTCTGTTGCTAAACATGATACAGACCGCTATATTCAACATTGTCATTAAGTGGCATTGAAATTGTTCTGTGTGCAGAGCTGTTGCGCATTACATTTTTTTTTTTACAAACAGTAGCCAAGGTCTGAGTTTTAAATTGTTTTTAGCATATCTTCTAGATTTTTTGCAACCAATTTCTCATGGCCATCTCTTATGGTGTTTGGTAAATGATTGCTGCTGTATTCTCTTCTTGCTGCTGTAGATGGATAGGCTTCACTTTCAACGTTACAGAGCTGCTGCTGTGTCCTGGGCCTATAGCCCGTGTGGACCCTTATGGCGCTCCCGCCCTACTGAACTATTCTAGGAACTACTCCCTGGCTTACCAATCAACAGCCCACACCTACTATTAATTGTTTCTTATGTGAAATCCCTTATCTAAAACACTATAGACTAAAATGCCCCCATCTAGTGGCCGAATTTAAGTACTACACTTTCCCTACGAAATCTATATACAAAGCAACAATAATAATAGAACATTATACATAAATATATATACATAGATATACACCAATATGAACACTTAAAAGGGTACACCTTGCATCCCCTTACATGTATTCATTTTTGCATTAACTAACCATTAAAACTGAAGATTTTGTAAGGAAAGTTATATCATTAACCTTACTTTCATGTCATGGGTTATTTTTCTATCTACTGGCTAACAAGGTACAAAGATATACATCTTTCCTGTATGTCATGGGTTAAAAATTCTATGAATATCAGTATTGCCAACAATTTGGAAATCGTTTTTGTGTTTAGTGAGATACTAATTAAAATCTATTTAAAGGGAGTGTACTTATTTTTGCTGAGTAGTGTATGCAACTTCTGAATAAAGTTCTCATTGAAAAATGTGAGCATAGCCAAGACCTTAGAGACTAGAATAAACACTCTTTGAAATCCCACCCTACACACAGGCATATCCCACCCTACACACAGGCATGATCAGTTTGAAAAGCAATCAATGTCTGATTCAGGTCTCAGCCACTGTCCTTCATACAATTATGATTAGTGGTCAATGCTCTCATTGCTAACAGAAATATAACACACTATGTTGGGGGGTAGGAAAGTAAACACTAGACCTAGACTTAATGGAATATATGCAAAGGTACTACTGTGTACACATACTGTATTAAATTTAATTTTAAATCAACATCCAAATTCATTTTGGATAAACAGAATTTACTAAATTTCTGAAAATGCAAAGCCATTGATCATCTGAAATATTATTTAATCTTAAAATCTTTTAAATGTGTAATAAATACAGATGTCATCTTATATTTTATGTAGCTTGAGTTGTATAGAGCATCTTTGCAATTTGGATTTGACTGCAACAGAGCAAAATAAAATAAAGTCGTGTAGAACTAAAGAACAAATATGCATTCATGTTTTCCTATTCTAGCACAGTATTTTGCATTTTAAATTTTAGTAAAAGATCCAATTAGAATAAAACATAGAATGTTTTCGCTTATATGTTACATAGTTACATAGGTTGAAAAAAGACCTAGGTCCATCAATTGTTCATTTTGTCACTAATCTAACTATAACCCACAATGTTATGTGTATCGAGGAAATCATCCAGCCTTGCTGTTATAGTGTATGCCATTACTACCTCTTCTGGCAGGGCAACCCATAGTCTGACTGCTCTAACTGTAAAGAACCCTTTCCTATTTAGCTGCCAGAATCACCTTTTTTCTACCCATGAGTGTCCCATACAGTCATGGCCAAAAGTTTTGAGAATGACACAAATATTAATTTTTACAAAGTCCACTGCTTCACTTTTTCTAATGGCAATTTGCATATACTCCAGAATGTTATAAAGAGTGATCAGCTTAACAGCAATTACTTGCAAAGTCAATATTTGGCTAGAAAATGAACTTTATCCCCCGAAACACATTTCTACATCATTGCAGCCCTGCCTTAAAAGGACCAGCTAACCTCTTTTCAGTGATTGCTCCATTAACACAGGTGTGGGTGTTGATGAGGACATGGCTGGAGATCAATCTCTCATGATTAAGTAAGAATGACACCACTGGACACTTTAAAAGGAGGCTGGTGCTTGGCATCATTGTTTCTCTTCTGTTAACCATGGTTATCTCTAAAGAAACACGTGCAGTCATCATTGCAATGCACAAAAATGGCCTAACAGGGAAGAGTATCGCAGCTAGAAAGATTGCACCTCAGTCAATAATCTATCGCATCATCAAGAACTTCAAGGAGAGAGGTTCCATTATTGCCAAAAAGGCTCCAGGGCGCCCAAGAAAGACCAGCAAGCGCCAGGACCATCTCTTAAAAGTGTTTCAGCTGCGGGATCGGGCTACCAGCAGTGCAGAGCTTGCTCAGGAATGGCAGCAGGCAGGTGTGAGTGCATCTGCACGCACTGTGAGGCGGAGACTCTTGGAGCAAGGTCTGGTCTCAAGGAGGGCAGCAAAGAAGCCACTTCTCTCCAGAAAAAACATCATGGACAGACTGATATTCTGCAAAAGGTACAGGCAGTGGACTGCTGAGGACTGGGGTAAAGTTATTTTCTCTGATGAATCCCCTTTTCGATTGTTTGGGACATCAGGTAAACGCCTCATTCGGAGAAGACAAGGTGAGCGCTACCACCAGTCTTGTCTCATGCCAACTGTTAAGCATCCTGAAACCATTCATGTGTGGGTTGCTTCTCAGCCAAGGGAATCGGCTCTCTCACAGTCTTGCCTAAAAACACAGCCATGAATAAAGAATGGTACCAGAATGTCCTCCAAGTGCAACTTCTCCCAACCCTCCAAGAGCAGTGTGGCGATCAACAATGCCTTTTCCAGCATGATGGAGCACCTTGCCATAAAGCAAAGGTGATAACTAAATGGCTCAGGGAACAAAACATAGAGATTTTGGGTCCATGGCCTGGAAACTCCCCAGATCTTAATCCCATTGAGAACTTGTGGTCAATCATCAAGAGACGGGTGGACAAACAAAAACCTAAAAATTCTGACAAAATAAAAGCATTGATTGTGCAAGAATGGACTGCTATCAGTCAGGATTTGGTCCAGAAGTTGATTGAGAGCATGCCAGGGAGAATTGCAGAGGTCCTGAAGAAGAAGGGTCAACACTGCAAATATTGACTTGCTGCATTAACTCATTCTAACTGTCAATATAAGCTTTTGTTACTCATATGTTTGCAATTATATTTCTGTCTGTGATAAAAAACATCTGTCAAAACACACATAAAAACCAGAGGGCAGCAGATCATGTGAAAATATAATATTTGTGTCATTCTCAAAACTTTTGGCCATGACTGTAGTCCTCAATATGGTCTTTGTAAGTAATAAGTCACGTGTAAGTGCTTTGTAATGACCGCACATATATTTATACATATAAGAGATCTTATCTGAGAAGTCTTTTTTCTAAGCTAAACAAGCCAACTTTTCCATCCTTTCATCATATGAGAGGTCTTCCATACCTTGTAATAATCTAGTTGCCCACCTGTGAACTGACTCTAACTCCTGAATATCCTTTATGAAAAATGTGGAGCCCAAAACTGGATCCCAAATTCTAGATGTTGCCTCACCAGTGTTTTTTATAAAGGGGTTATACGTTGGGATCACGGGATTTTATCTCTCTTTTACTATATCTTGTTTGCTTTTGCAGCTGCTGCTTGACATTGAGTACGACTGCTCAGCTTACTTGTAACCTGAATACCCAAGTCCTCCTAGTGTTCTGTAGTCCTGAGTATACTTCCATTTAATGTATATGCAGCAATAGGATTGCTTCGTTCTAGGTGCATAACTTTACATTTATCTACATTAAATCATTAAATCTCATTTTCAAAGTGTTTACCCATTCAGTAATCTTATCCCAATTGCTTTGCAATAATGTAATGTCAAGGCAGGGCTGGCGTCAGCACCTGGCGCACCCGGGCAAGTGCCGGGGCCCTGAGCAGGAGGGGGGGCCCACTCGCCGTCAGAGACACAGGTGTACTATGAGGGGCCCTGTGCCAGTGCCGGCGCCCACGAGTGGGCCCCCCTGCTTGCTCAGGGCCCCAGCACTTGCAATACTTACCTCTCCCTGCTCCACCGCTGTGATGTCTTCCGCGTTTCTAGACAGTGAAATTCAGATCAGAGAGCGTGATGACGTCACGTCTCTGTGCCCTCTGCCTGAACAGTCACAGTGCAGAGAGCTGGAAGATTGCAACGCTGAGGAGTCCAGAGTAGAGCAGTGCCCAGTGAGGAGAGGTATTTCATTTTTTTTATGTTTGGAGCAATATATGGGGAGCATTATACACTGGAGAATTATATATGGGGCACAGCATACACTTGAGCATCATAGATAGGCCCATTATACACTGGAGCATTATATATGGGGCCCATCATACACTGGAGCATCATATACGGGGCTTATTATATATTGGAGCATCATATGGGGCCCATAATATATGGAGCATTATATAGGCCCATCATACACTGGAGCATCATCCATGAGGCCCATCATATACTGGAGCATCATATGGGGCCCATTATATATGGTGCATCATATGGGGCACATTATATATAGAGCATTATATATTGGGAGCATTATACACTGGAGAATTATGTATGGGGCCCATCATACACTTGAGCATCATATACGGGATCTTTAAACACTGGAGCATCATATGGGGCCCATTATATATGGAGCATTATATAGGCCCATCATACACTGGAGCATCATCCATGGGGCCCATCATATACTGGACCATCATATGGGGCCATTATATATGGAACATTATATAGGCCCATCATACACTGGAGCATCATATATGGGGCCCATCATATACTAGAGCATCATATGGGGTTCATTATTTATGGGGCATCATATAGGACCCTATATATATTGAGCAAAATATGGAGCGCATATGGGGCCTATTCTGTATGAAGCACTATACTGTCCGTTTTTTTGAGCTATTGTAGAATTTACAATAGATATCACTCATGTAATGTAAGAAGTGAAGTATTTGGCATTGTACTATACCTATATTTCTCTGCCGTATCGGAGCATCATGAATTGTGGTATGTGTTAAAGGGGCCCACTGAGACTCTTTCACCCGGGGCCCACGAAAACCTGGAGCCAGCCCAGTGTCAAGGTCAGATTTTAACATCCTGTATAGGGCTCATACTCACTGGAGTCAAAAACGGATGATTTTCAGCCGATAAAAAATCGGATTGCAATCGGACCAATGTTATTCAATAGGTGACTTCTCATTTGCGATTTTTTTCTCAGCTGAAATCGGTCTGAGAAAAAAATCACAGCAAGCTGCGATTTGCAGCGATTTTGGCATGATAATCGCTAATGCAAGTCAATGGATGCGATAAAAAATCGGACAGCACTCGCACCATGCGAGTGCTGTCCGATATATACGCACCAGTGTCCTTTGAAAAGCCGGCAAATCATCCCCGGCTACTGTAAAATCACACTGACAGCTCACAAAGCACTAGATATATACACATATAATACATATATAATATATATATATATATATACATGTCATTGTGACACATATATATATAGATATTTATTGTTCATACACTTCTACATACTATAATAGCCGCTAATTCAATTGCCGGCTTTTGTGAAATTTCAGACCCGACATGAAATGACACATGGTTTACATACAGTTAACCATGTCATTTCATGTAGTTTGATATATGGTTTTCACTAACAATGACATGAGTGTATGTGTGCAAAATTTCATACATGTAGGGTTAATTAAAGGTGTAAATTCGTTGAAAAAAATTTGTGAGCTCCCGTGCTATTTTCTCAACCAGACAGACAAAGCCAGCGAGTGGGGGCAGATAATAATATCCTAAGGAGGGTGCATTTATTTTGTGCCCCCCTGGCTACTAACATCTGCCCCCAGCCACCCCAGAAAAGGCAAATCTATAATTAGATGCGCCCTTTCTGGCACTTAGCCTGTCTATTCCCATTGCCTGTAGCGGTGGTGAATGGGTTAATAATGGGTTAAAGCCACCTTGCTATTGGAAGGTGACTTTAAGCCAGGTTAATAATTGAGAGTTGTCAATTAGACAACTATAAATTATTAATCCTACTGTATGAAATAAAAAGAAAACACACACACTTTAATTAAAAATCATTTTAATGAAATAATCACACAGTTTTTGACCATCTTTTATTTTACAGGTAATCCATGCGAAGCCCTTGTTCTCCTGTAATAAAAAATAAAATAATAAAGCAACATTTTCCAGCCAGTCTGTGATTCCTGATTGCCAATCCTCATTGAATGGTTCAGTACTGTTTGTAACCACCAGAGGGAGCTTCTGCTCAGAATTCATTTCTAAAACATTCATAACAGGTCCCCCAAAAATAAATCTGGTATGGGGATCCTAGGTTCCACAATTGGCAACCTAGCAAGATAGGTAGCAATACTCTGAACCTCAGTGGCAAGCTGCTCCACACAGCCAGACAACTGTGCAAACTCCATTGAGGGAAAAAAAATCCTCCTCAGCACCCAGAGAAAAAGAGGGAAAAAATGCAACAAACAGAGAAAAAAAAAGAGAAAAAAATTTTTTTCTGACAACTCCCTTTTTTCTTTTATATAATTTTCAGCTTGGCCGGTAATACTGTTATGTTTCGGTAGCTGAGGTGAGATTGCAAAAAGCCAAAAGTACCAATACACCA